>RPOG01000301.1:0-465772 GCA_008086565.1 Thalassoma bifasciatum | reverse complement strand
CCCTTGTTGAAGTAGTGAATAACTTTGCGGCAGAGCCCCTCCTTGCGGTGCCACTCTGTCTGGGCAGGATAGTGAAGGAACTCTTTCAGGGGTCGCTCGTCCCAATGCAGCAGCTCCCAGTACAGCAGCAGAGTGAAAGCAGCCTCTGTGGACAGAGACAACAGCAAAACGGTCATCAAACATCCTCCTTTTAGTGTGAGCATAAGTTTATCTGATAATATGTGAGGTCAGTTTATGCTGTACCGGTGTAGTTCTCAGCCTGGAGGTGCATATCACACAGTTTGTGAATGTAGCGGATATACATCTCCTCCTTGTTGATCTCAGATTTGTAGAAATTCTGGAGAGATTCAAAACAAATACTCAATACTTTCACCCATCAGCAGTGAAATATAAAAAAAAGAAAAACAAAGGAGTATGCCATTTCACAGGAGCTTGAACAAATCAGGTCCACTGTGGAAACCAGTAAGCTACAGAGAGAGGCCAGAAGGTAGCTCCGCATCGCAATAAAATAAAATGTTAGATTTTATTAAATGATAACTGTTTGCATAGGAAAGAAAGCTAATGCCAGGATTGTCAAGGTTATCAAATATTAAAATGTTAATGAACCAAAAAAAAGGATACTTTTTTGGATACAACAGTTACAAAATCACACCCCTTAATTTTATTTTTTGGCGTCCAATTTGCACATTTGTAAATGTGTTCCTGCTTAAAACTTGCTGCTCCCTTTCTTTTTGTCACATGTTCATATCACTTGGTTTTTTTTCATTTATAAACTTTTTTAATCTTTTTCATAATAATGCTTTCCACAAAGTTTGTGTTTGATGCATTTTCGTATTTTGTTCTCTTCTATTGCTCTGCTGTGCGTGAGAAAAACATCATTTCATCCCATCCGGTCTGCAGATAAGATAAGAATTGCGAAAAATAAATGCATCTTGAATATTAAAAAAGAGGTTTAGGAGCAACAAGTTGTGTTTTCTTTAACCCTAAAAATCAAGGCTGAAGTCCAAATGAAAAAGTGAATTGGAAATTCCCAAAGTTGCAGCTTTTCAACTGATGTTCCAAATGCTTTTAAGGAATAAAAAAAGATATGAGGTGAGAAAAAAAGAACTTGACAAGTAATTATTTCACCTTTTAAAAGCACCATAATTTTTGGGCTTTTAATATCTTTCAGAAAAAAGTTTTTTTTTATTTTATCAAGGTAATCTGGCTCATATAGTCTGAAAAGAGATTTATGCAAAAAAACAAGACAACACAGTTGACCTGATTTCAGTCTGAGAGGTTCTTAACATGCCAAAAATGTTGGAATTGTGCAGATACCAGAGAAAATACAGTAAGGCGTTTTAAACACTAAACATAACATTTCAAGAAAAATCATTTGTAACTGTACCAAATATTAACTGGTTAGTTTTAAAGGCCTCTTTTATTAGTAAAACAAGGAAGTTTGGATGCAGTACAGTGAAATAAATCTCACCAGCAGGTTGACGGTGCAGCCAATCTTCTTGTTCTCTGTCTCATCTCCCTTCATGCAGTCCCTGAAATTAAAAAAGACACATCTCAGTTACAAATGATGGAGTCGATCCTCTGCTGACCACAGAGAGCCTCTGCTGCATCAGGCTCTGTATTTCAGTGTGGAGTAATCCATCCAAGATATTGGCCAAAAAAAGACAGACACAGATTGGTTTCTTTTAAGAGAGAAATCTGATCCTACTAGTCCCTCTTATGTTTCAAAGCAAAGAAAATGCACCTGAAAACTACAACAAAGTCAGTTACATCAAACACCAGAGCATCTATACACTATAGGCTCTGTGCGTTAGTTCATACCTGTAGTCCAGCAGCCGCTCCATCAGCCGTGTGACCGAGGTGACAAAGGAGATCCCTGTTTCCCTCCACGTCTCCTGCTCGATCTTCTCCAGGAGGCTTCAAGGGAGACAGATACACAGATGAGATGATAAATTCTCTGGCTGTGAGTGGAAAAGCAAACTGAGCATCTCACAGTTACTACACCAACATTTTGGAACTGGTAGAGCCTCAATAATGTGCGCAAAGCGAGTTGACATTTTCAGTGGAAAGCAGAAATTTGAGATCTAGATGCAAGTGTGACTAAAAGGAAGAAAAATAAGCTGTGAAGAAGCAGAGTAGGAGACCGTGTTAGCAAGATGAGTCAGCAGTTTGTTCCCAGAGCCAATGAAATATATTCCTGAATATGAGTTCATGATGGTGTTTTTTTTTGTGAAGTGAAACATACCATCTTTAGGTAAATTCAAAAAGTGGTTGATGTTTATTCTTCCAGCCCATAAATGCTTCACAGACTTACAAACATTTGCTCTTTGATAATATAAGAAATAGTGTTTTCCCATTTGGTCTTTATCTTAGCCTCTAAAGTGACATTGGCGGACAAAATATTGAAAACTTTTGAGCACTTTTTCCTGCCCCATATCTCTTTAGGGACACCATATTCTAACTCTTCTGTCATTTTGCTTTCTTTGTGCTTTTGTCTTCGTCCACAGCAGTCTCTTTAAACTGGAGAGTAATTTGTGCTCCTTTCCTAAACAGCGTTACAGTTAATAAGTACCATGATGTCATACCTGGGGTAGGGCCCAAACAGCTGGGTTCTAGTCCCGCAGCAAAGAATGACAACAAACAACAGCAGTGTTAAAGCAGAAAAACAGAGGTTAGTTTAGTCTGATAGAGAGAGGGAAGGAGAAAGGGGTGACAATAGAGAAAAAAATTGCACTAGATTATAAAATAGAGATAGAGGGACAGGGCATAGAGAATAAAACTGGAGAAAGCAGAATTGGCAAAAAAACTGAAACTGTCTTACAGCAGACTAAAGAGCTCTCTGTAATTCTCATCTCCTTTCCCTTCAGACACCAAACTGTCCAACTTGTCAATCAGCTCAGCCTCCACCTGCACACACAAATACACAAACACACATTTAATCAGAATGGGTCCCCTGTAGTTTTATTGAAAGCTGTTATATCTGGAATTGAGTGCATTTGTGTGTTTGCAGACCTGTTTAAAATTCCCATTCTTGCGTTGCTCCCAGTCCATCATGTCATGGAAGATGGGGATCATGATGTTTCGTACCTCTACCTGAGGCACCAGCGTCACTCCCAGAAAGGGGCCGATCATACCTGGGATGAAGTGGATCTTATTCTCACCTACAACCAGAACACAAGGACAAGGAAGTTTGTGAAAAATTCAAGACAGCCGTTATTCCTGGGATTGTTTGAAGTTGCAGCTACAGAGCGATCCTTTGCTGTGGGACATCAAGAGGGAGTTTCACAGGACAGGACATGGTGTGTGAGTCATGATGTGATACTTACCAAGATTCATAAAATAACAGGTGATATGCTAACTTTCACGTACTTGATCAGCACAACCTGACTTAGAGTATACATTTTACCAAGGTATATTATTCCATACTGAGAGTGTTTGGAGCATCACCTCAAGGCTGGTGATGAAAATATTCAGAGGAAATCTTACCCAGATTCTGCCACATGCTGAAAAGCTCATAGGTCATCATCACTCTCATGTCACCGTACCTGCAGACAGACACAGAGGATTATTACTTTCACTGTAGAGTTCAAAGTTTGTTTTTAATCATGATGAAGGAGGTAGCATTGACATCAGCCTGAGAATAAATCAGAATTTAATTGTGTTGAAAAATATCTCTGGACGATCTATTTCTGGGAGGAAATTGGTGAAAAGGATTATGGTTCATTAAAAGGGTTGCATCTCAGCCTAAAAAGCACATCTGTTTCTTTTCATACAAACTGTTTGCCTGCATGCCCTTCTTCTAACATGACTCAGCAACGAGCCATGCTTTCTTATTTTCTTTTTCATGCAAACATGTCTGACAGAGTCTGCTGACTCAGCAAGTTTACTGGTTTAGGCTCAAGATCCCTAATCTTTTTACTAAAATAAGGAGATACTGTTTCCGTCTTTTAGTTTTTGCAGGAAAAGGACAAACAGAAAAGAAAACCAGTTCTTTGTTCCTGGGAGTAGTGAATCCTTGTATGACACACGACTCATGAGTAACTTGTGTGTGTTACTGCATGTTTCAGAAATGACATGACAACGTCTGTTGTCACTCTGATGGCTGATGGAAGCCCCCTCTCTGCTCTTCCTGTTTATGTACATGAGGTCGTGTCAGGTTTTCTTGTGTTTTCTTACTTGTCTAACACTTTCTTCCTCTTCGCAGGACTCAGATTTTCCAGCTGTAAACTGGGCTGGTTGATATAGAGCACCGCCAGACTGAAGTATGAGTTCCACACCTGCTTGCACAAACACACAGATACACACTTACATTACCAACAGAGGAAACTCAGGGTATTAATAGTATAACACCATCAGTATAGGGGCTTTGGCCACTGTTACTTATTTCCACTTGAGTGACCTTGGTGCTAGTTCTGGGTCAGAGTTAGTTCAACCTGAGAAAAATCTAAAAACCAGTTTGTACTTACACAGGCAAACAATACAAAAAGCCCCTTTTAAATCTCTAAATATGCATTCTTGCATGTAGTTCTCAGGACTCACATATTTCACAAATTAACACCCTGATCTCAATGAAGACCTTTATTTCTTATTGAAGCACAAGTTAAAAAAAGGGATCTTCTATTCTGGGACTGTTATTTCAAATGTCAAGGTGGTGTAATTTGGTCTGTGGTATCTCTGCAGTCCCTGATGTAAGCAGGTCTTTCATTTATCCCAGCAAGGAGTTTGTGCTGTTCCACTTTGGTATTTTAATGGTTCAGTGTCAGTGATGAAAACACAAAAAAACTGGTCCTTGAAGAGGCTCTGGCTCCAGTCTAGTCCTGGAACTGGCTTAGTGGAAAAGGTGTAAGAGAAGGAGGTGTTTGAACTCATGGCAGGTGGCTGTAAAGAAACTTTTAAGTCTCATACCTTAAAGTCAAACTCGGCCTCTGTGAAGTTCTTATGCAGAGCTGGGGACAAGTACTGAGCTGTGGTCAGGATGATGCTGTGGAGGGGAAACACACACACACACACAGTCACTACTGTAGTAAGTGTGCTGTTTGATCCATTTTGAGTCAGCGTTGCATGCACCCATGTTGTCAGATATTTGTTAAATCTTCTTCTGCTTCTTACTTGCTGGTGAGCAGCCTCATGATGTTCCAGTCTCGAGGGAAAATACTGAGTTTCATCAGGTTTCTGAACACACACAGAATCTTCAACAAGAACTCCTGCAGAAAGGGAAAACAGAAAAGAGTGAGGGAGTAACTTAAAGAGGGAGGTGGTCTCATTGAAAGCTCCTCTGTACCTTCAGCTCCTCTTTGCTCTGGAAGTTTTCCATCAGGTGTTGAAAGTGGATGTCGGTCATCTGTCTGAGGAGGGACAGGAGGCAGGACACGTACTCTCCCTGCCAATAAGAGATCAGGGGACAGACTTGTAAGCCAACCACTCTGAAGAAAAGAGTCAGCAAATAATTCTCTGTTGTTATATTCATACATATTATTGATTATTTCAAAGAGTTTCTTCAGCTAGCAACCCCAACAGATGTGAAAGGCTGTAACTTAATGCTTAAGTGCCTGATCTTTGTGTGTTTTGGCTCTCATCAAACTCTGATTCCTTCAACAGAACAAAAACTTCAGCCTGCAGGACAGGGGAGTTGCTGGTCCAAAGTGTAATACCTTCTTTTTCATGTGTCTTCTTTTGTGTCCCAGTAATATGAAATTGACCCAAAGGTGTTCTTTAAATAATTTAATGAACATAAACAAATAAAAACAGAGGACCTGAAAAAAATAAGGCAACTTTCTCATCCTGCAAAACGTTTTGGATTTATCTCTTGGTTTCTGAGTCTAGTAGCTTTGCAGAGAGCAGCTTTTCTTAGTGCAATTATTCTCAACCCCTGGTGTATATTGAGGATGTGCAGGGGGGCTTGCAGCATGGCATGAACTGCACTGCCAATGAAACACGCCATGATCTACTTCTGATTTTCTCATAGATGATGCTCCAAATAATTCTGAAATTTTCACACTCAGGACGTTTTTGAAAGTGTGTCTGAGTGTTTGATTATTTATTCATTCATTTATGTGCATGGCTGACAAAAGTCGGGCTTGATCATTTTTTAATATACCAAGGTTGGGGGGTCAGAAGAGCAATAATAATCTCACATTCATTAAAGACACTTTCTGGCTGCTGATGACCATAATTTATCTAAAAAAAAAAAAACTTCATGTTTTCTAAAGAGGGGGTTTTCTGCTTTTCTGTATATTGAACATGTGTATAAAGTAATAATACTTGATGTTCATAGAAATTCATGAAACTGTAAACTGCCCAAAAATAGCTCTAATCAGCTTAGAAATAGCACAAGATTTTCACAAGACTTGTTGAGATGATGAGGTCAGTTGCATTAGTCACCACATTATCCTGATTGTTCTGTTGGAGGGGCTGGCCTTTAGTACCAAGGACTACCAATAGCTCCACTCAAAACAGCCCTCAGGAGGGCCTGCCAATCAGAGGGAAAGGGATTTGTGGAGGGGTAAGGCTCAAATAGACAGCAGCTAAAATCAAGCATTTCGGACAAAGGCTAAAGCCATAGTTTGTTCAATAATTGGGGATTTTTTTTAGCTGTGAATACTGATACTATTGTGGCTCTAGGAGGACAGTATAAATGATGAAAAAGGACAATAACCCCTCTTTAGATAAAAGCGCCCACTAATGTAAGCATTAGACCCAGGTTACAACACAATGATTTCTGTAGCTGTTGCACCATGGAAAATGGAAAGATAACGAAACTTTTGAGAGGAGGAACTACACCCAACCTTATCAATCACACACAGTTAGTCATCTCTACAGTTTAACTAGGATACAAACCGTTCTTGTCCTTAAACAGATACACTACAATTGGGATGCAGAGATGGAAGAGAGAAAACTTAAATATGCTTATAAAGTCAAGCATGAGTGCAAAAAGAGATGGGGAGTGGAAGGATGGAGACAGAATGACTTTATATAAATAGCAAAACAGGGTGTGAGGCTGGTGCTGGATGACAGACAGGTCAGTGACAGGATGGATGCATGGACGGATGAGAGGAGGGCAATGTAAACATCATTTAGAGTGATAGAAATCAAACCATCAGCTTTGAGAGGTTAGAGTCATTGAAACAAGTTTTTTTGTGATCCAAACCTGGTGATCTGAGTTAAAGGGTGGTTTGCTCCGGTGATTAAATAAACTCACAGAGGGAAAGATTTTTATTTTTATTTTGAACTTGAAGTCCTTTTAAAGATATTGCCCGGCCCTCTGACAGAGGCACAGATACACAGAGGAGGGATGAGGCAAGCAGGTGAGGTTGAAGAAGTCGTATTGTTAGTTACTAACAGTGATCTCCGCGGTGCACTGCGGACAGCGTTGACCCCTTACCGCCTCCTGCGATTGGCTCTTGCTCATGATTGAAAGAAGGGTCTGCAGGAGGACGTCCAGCAGGGACTCCACCATCATTTCCACCTCCTCCTGCACTGATGTGTCCTGTAGGAAGAGTTCAGAGGAAAGAGGGATGAAAGGGGATGTTAAGGAAGAGGAAATAGACATTTGAGAGAAAGTAGAGATAGAAAAAGAAGGGTAAAGGGGGTAAATGTAGTTTACATTTCAGTGACACAACTGTAAGGACTACGACAGTTAGATTTAACAGGGAGAAACTAATATTACCACCTTATAAATAAATAATTTTAAATTCCTTTTCAGTAAAACAAATTCACCATATTCAAAAAACTATTACCATGTTTGTAATGCTCTGCCTAGAATGAACCCATCAAGTAGGATACAAGAATCAGGACAAACAGTGATTACCAAATGAGAGTAATCCAATAGGACACAGAAATCTGACAGTTTCAGTTTGGAGCTGGAAACTTTAGTACCCATCATTGTGCAATTCAGCCAGGAAACATGGTTACATTTCTATATTCAGAATGCCATCTTTTAGAATACTTCCAGATTTTATATGCAAAAAGAATAATCAATCTATCTCATCCAGTTTCAAATCTATTTCCAAAAATGAGAATATCAAACATAGTGCCAGTGCTATACTGTGCTCTAAAGGGTCGATAATTTCAAATCTGGGAGAAGTAGAGCAAAAACCAGGAAGAGATGTTGCTACACTGCTCTGTTTGAAAGTTGTTAGTTGCTTATACTTTAAAACCTATTTTGAATTTTTTAACCTCTTTTTTCCATTTTATTCCATTTTGTTTAATTTTATATTTTGCACCTGTTTTATTTGAGTTGATTTTCAATTGTTTTCTTTGAATATGTTTTGATGACCTTTTCAATGATTATTTGTATGTCAATATGAAGCACTTTGAATTGTCTTGTTTCTGAAATGTGTTGTCTAAACGTGCCTTCCTTTCAGAGTCATTTGATTCTGCCTTCTGTCCCACTTGAATTATCTTCTTTGGCTGTGCATCTTAAGAAATTCGTTAGTTAGAGAGTGCTCTCTTTATGCTTTGGCTGTAATAAAACTTCAATAAACACCTCACATTCTTATCAGGAAATCTATGAAACTGCAACAACTTTACACGTGGGTAAGATTTTATACAAGATCTTAAAACAGCCAACAGCTGCTGCAAGTTACAGGTGAAACACAGAGTTGCTTTGTGTGTCTGTGTGTGTGTGTTAGTATGTGTGTTACCAGTGAGCTGGTCTTGAGAATAGAGAATATGGAGCTGAGGATTCCTGAACAGATGAGCAGCTCTTTCTGCTGCCTCAGATGAAGATGGATGTGATGAAGGACCACAGGAAGCAGGATCCTCCGAGACTCTGAGGACATAAAGTTAACCGTGTCACTACAAGCTGGAAAGAAATTTTGCATTTGAATAAGAAGTGTGATCTGCTCTGAGGTGCAGCGACTTCACAAAAGACTAATAGTGTTCAATAAGAGGAGTGCTGACAGGTTGTGTTCATACCAGGGAAAGAGAAGAGGCGGCTGTCCACAGTCCTGGCGATGGACTGGAGTTTGACCACATCCATGGACTGTCCGATGTGCACCGTGGACGGCATGCTGCCTAAAGTACCTCGCACAAACTCAGCCACCTCCTGCACTGTGAACATCTGCAGCAGCTCATCAAAGATTGCTGGGAACGAGTTCAACAGAGCAGCCTGAAGACAAGGAAGGAGGGGAAAAGGTGAGAGATGACAGGAGGAGTTTATATGGGAGGATGTTCAGGTTAATGTTGGAAGAAAAAACAAGATTAAAGCAAAATAAAGAGGGCAGTCAGGTTAACAATGCAAACTTCTGTGTCTGAAGATCGCCAGGAATGTGAACAGGGTTTTATCACCAGGAAGACAGTTAGAGTGCACGCAGTGAAAAACTGACCCCCAAAATGCTCAGGGATTTAAATAGTTTTAATGTTACTTTTGGCATTCAGGTTTTTCTTAATGCCAAGTCTCAGCATTCAATAAAGTCTGTGATGGTCTGGATGTTTAATACAGCATTTTGTGTTGCAGTTTTTCACCAGCTGAGACATTTGAAAGGAAAACAAGAGCAGAAAAGGCACAGCAAGAGATAAGAAATCTCAACAAGAAAAAAAAGAGAAACAGAGCAGATGACAAGATCTTGAATGTAGGAAGGAGGAGTTATGCTTTTAGAACAAAAGAGGAAGAAGTTAATGAGCAACACAAAGATTTGAAATGAAAGGTGAATAAATTTGTGGATTAGAACAATCCAGACTTTGGAAGTTCTTCTACAGGTGAATTCAGTTTTATCATTATGAAAGTGAAGCACTCTTTGCATGTATTAATAGTTCCTAGCCTCAGAAAAGAAAAAGGTTTGGTTATTTCTTCATACTGCACACACAAACAGGGTTTCATATGAGGTAGATGGTTTTTGAAGGGAGAGGAAATGAGCAACAAATGTGTTATAAATCAAGTGATATCAAGTGATTGCATCGATAGTGTAGAAAGATGGACAACATTAACTCCCCCTAAAAGTGAAGCCAAGACATTTGGAGCTCCATTTAATGACTGGCTGTTGTGCATGTTACAAATCATCTTCAGCACAAAGACCAAGAAACTGTATGGAGAGAAACAGGGCCAGCTTGATGAGAGTGGTCTCTTATTGATGAGAGGGACAGACTCTATGAACTAAGCTTTGCAGTGGTGTTAAAAGGGACTGTGAAGACTTTCAAAATGGTCTTGAAAAAGTTCCACAGATATTTATGAGACCACCTCTTGTGAGCAATCTCTGTATACTCGTTTTGTTTGGCATAACAGTGGGATTACAGCTCAGAAAAATTCTCCAAAAGATCCCATTGTGAAAGTTCACTTAGCTTCACTTTTGCACAACAGGAGGAGATGGAGACATATTGGTCATCTTAACAGAGAGTCAGTGGTTTGGGGGCTGGAGGATGGAGGGCTGTGAGCTGGAGTGTGTGAAGCAGTGCTGGTTGTGCAGGATCAAGGAGTGTTTCTGTCGAGAGGTGTATGTGCGTGTGAGTTAGGACTCTGGGCTTCACACAGGCAGCGAAGGGTTTGAAACCACACAGTTACTTACTGACAGCGGCCGCAGAGCGTTGGAGCTCCAGGCCTGAGAGCAGTTGGCCTGCCCACTACCAGGAGCCTGTCCTGGGGCAGGAGGCGGGGCTTGGCCTGGGGCGGGAGCTAGTGCTAAGGGAGCTGCAGGCCCAACACTGGGGGTCTGATTAGGGCCTGGACAAGGCTGGGAGCCCTGTGTTGTGTGGGTGTAGAGGTGAGAGGCCCAGGAGGAATAATAGGGACCAAAAGGATGGAGCAAAGAATTGTGGGAGATTGAAAAAGGGTTGTGAGGTGAAGAGGAAGCAAGGAAAGGTTTGAGGTACAAGTAGAGAGATAAAGGAGATCAGATCAGATCAAAACAACTAAAGGAAGATATTAATCTAATAAAGACGTCTAGACTAAAATTTAAAAAAGCAGCAAAAGTCAGTCTAAGCTACAAAGGCACAACAACTGCAGGTAGCTTCTTTCTATACAAAACAGATTTATCATGCTGTGGAAACACCCATGATTTCGGACCTTGAAGCAAAGTATGAGTACAATCGAGGTTCTCTTAATGTATGTTTCCCCACCTGAGTGAAGATGAGAGTCTCTGAGTTGCGGCTGTCCAGGCTCAGGACAAAGCGGATGGACTGAAAAAGTTCCTGGATGCTGGTTCGAAACTGCTCCTCTTCCATGCCGCAGGTCGCTCGAGAGTAAAGGATGCGAGACTGGATTATGAATTTAAAGAGGTACTCGAGGGCCTGAGGGATGAAAAGATGACAGGACCACCATGAAAAACCAGAGGCAACGGGATAAAACCTTACTTATGTAATATTTCATTTCAAACATCTGTGCTGTTCTTTGTAAGGTGCTCTCAACCATGTGTGGTTTTTGGTCATGATACTGTCCCCAAGTTTAGAAGTGTGTTGGCTTGAAAAATACTGAAAACATGTTCCTGAAAATGCCAGTTATGTCAACATTCATTAGATTTTCATTCAGTATCATCGGAGAATTAAGACAAGGTTGACGCCACTTTCTACATGGTGAACAGGTTCAGTTAGTGCCAGAGGAGCCAAGTGGAAAAGGATTCAGACAGGCAGTACCCAATGTCTAAATACCCACAGCTGGAGAATGTGTCAAAACTCAGTGAGGCGATTCTCTGCGTCCACTTTTACAGTGACCCACTTGAGTCTGATGTTTGAGTCTGATGAATATTTCAGGGTGCTGAACAGTGTTTGTCTGCTCACGGTGGAACATTGAGTACATCTGCTCCAGATGGTGCAGCTATTCTCAGCTCTGCCTACACCGCTGATGCAATAATGAACATGTGCAATCTGCTTTTTGTTTATAGTCGTAGAGAGGACAGTAAGTGGGAAGAATGATCAGGTGTGATCAAACCCATAAAAACATTGAGAGGGGGAATATTTTTCAGTGGTGATGACATAATTAGAAGCTAAAACTTGGGTTTACTTTTATTTGTCGTATTAAATTGATAACTTTTCAGTGCAACAATGAGTCAGCTTTAAAATTTTCATAAAACAATCCTGACAGACACGTTAGCGTTTTCTTTTGTTGATTTTATTTTTCAGAGTTAAAGCAGGAGTCAGTGTTCTTCTGCATTTTCATGCTGCTCCAACAACAATTCCTGCCAGCTGAAGGTTTACATCAATATAAAATCCAACCCTCTCTTTTTCTCTGCTTTCATGATCATTTTCTCACAGGAAAACTTTTTTTTTTTTTTTTTAAGTAAATTTCTCTTGGAAGATCGTAACTTTTGAAACAATTTTCAGAGAACATAAAAAGTCAGTTAGGATATTGTTTGGGTCTGAGAGAGACACTTTTCCAGCTGATTTAAAGATATTTCAGTCATTTACGTTTCAACTATAAGATATTCTGGATATATATCATTGTTGTGTCTGCTCTATTTTATTGTGATGCCTAATATTATAATCATCTAAGTGATGAAAATTGTTTTCAGTCCCTCAGTCTGGTCCTTCTCTAATTTTCTGAAGTTTGTTGTGTGCCCACAGTTTCGGTCCATGTTTCTTACCCTCATGGCTTCTTGTATGTGATCTTGTCTGACCACCTCTGCAGAGCGGTCCATGTACCACTTCAAGCAGCGGATCAGCTCTCTGAAACACATTAATACAACCCTTTATCTTTATCTGAGGAAAGAATGAAAGAGTTAGAGAGGGGGTATTCTGCTTCCCATATTTCAAACATGGCTATTAAAGAATAATAAAAGCAATGTGTCTCTGAATTCAAATCTACCTCTCTCAGTGACACATTTTATTCACATGTATCTACAGATCTTACAAAACAGTGTTGTAGATTTGCTTGCCTGAGCAGGATACTTGTGTGTTTCAGTTTATTAGATTTAAACACTTACTTGTAAGCTAAAGCTCCAGCAAAGTGTTTCTGGATGTACGTGTCCATCACCGGTCTGAAGTGGTAATATTTACTGTCCCTGAGCAGGTTTATGATAAACACCTGAGAAGCAGAGACAGACAGAAGTTAGTAAAAAAACAAGACGATACCACACGTTGAGTCCTGCATGTTTATAAAACAGATACATAAATAGAACAGTTTTATGTTTGCATGGTACAGGGGGCTAACAACCCATCAACAAGACCCCAAAACATCCATCATTCACTGAACAAGATTACAGTTTTAACGCCCCAAGCCTGAAATATGTCTTAAGACTGCTTTTTTTTCGGGAATTTATTCACATCTGAACTCATTATAGACAAAGCACTCAATCAGACTTTGTGTTTTCATCATTTGTGAATTACCAGTCTGTCTCCCAAACACTGCTACAGATGTTTGCAAAACCAATCTTAAAAACAAATCTGTCAGTCGGATGCATGTGTTCTGTTAATTTGTGTTCCAGAAACAAGAAATGCGAAACATGAGACAGGTGTCAGATCAGTTATTGGGTTATCTTCTGTTTTATTTTTCTTATAATTTTACTCTCTCTCTCTCTCAGCCAACCACAAACCAATTCAAATGTTTGAATAAATGAATACTCGCTCACTTTTTTTTCTTAATGTTACCAAAAAAGAATTTGTAGAAACACTAACCAATGACTGAAACACCAGCGGCCCATATTTGTCAGTGTTGTCATCCAAGATGGAGAACAAGGTGTCCAGAATATCCTGAAGAAACTGTCACACAAACACACAGAGAGATAGATTTAGAAATGCAAGGCAGCAGATAGTTAAGGAAATTTAGGAGGGAAATGGAAAATGAGTTGCAAGACAGGAAAGTGATATTACAGACAGGAATCACAGGTTGGAATCTCTCCTCGAGTGCTCATTGGCCTCTGTACAAGTTTCACCTCTCAGTCAAACCGCCTAAGTTTGAAGCTTGAATGAGGAACTTTTGGACATTGATATCATAGACTGTATAACAAATGAAAGTATAACAAACTTACAGCCACCTTTGGGGTTTCAGAAAAGATGTTCAAAACCCAAATAATCAAAATACTTGTTAAAAATAAAATAATGTGGGCGTGTCACATAAACAGTGCACCCTATACGGTGTATGATGTGCTTTGTGCAGCGATCAGATTGCAAGTTATCTAGATGAAAACAATGATGTAACTTAAAGTACTGCAGTGAAGAAAGGTCCCTCGGGAGCATTCTGAATATTATTTTTCTCACCTTAACAATCTCCTCTCCGCTGACGTGTCGTAGTCTGCCAAGAATGTCCATGACCCGGTCTGGATGAGCTTTCCACTTGAGCAGGGCAAGGAGGTCCACTGGAAGACAACAGTGCAGGTTAGCACACAGAAAAGGCTAAAACTAACATTAGACATGTTAACAGAGAGAGCACAGGTTATTGATGATCAGGAGATTTAACAAAGTCCTCTGAAAGCTCTATGCTCACTTATAATGTTCATCTGATGCATTTAAACCAAGTATGTGAATAAATGTCTGAAGAAATTCCTTTATAAAATGAGGAAAAAGCTCTGTCTGAGCTGTGTACCATTCTGAGTCAGCTTGGTGGAGGACAGCTGTGTGCAGATCCAGAATGTCTCCTTGGTGCTGCGCTGGAAGATGAGGCTGGACGGGATGCTGGGACAGCTGTTGAAGTCCTCCTTACAGCAGGGCAGGCCCAGGTAGAGCGCATGGTTACTGAATGTTGTGTTTTCATCACACTGAAGCAAAGAAGGAAGGGGGCAGACAAGGCAGATAATAGTTCATTAGTTTATTCCTCAGTCTGTCAGGTAACATTCCTCTCTTTATTTGAAGGTGAAGTGCTGAAGGACCGAGAAAATGTTCAGTGACTCAATTCAGAGGCACAGTTTCTGTTTCAAAAACTCATTTTGTGTCAGATTATGCCTGCTATGGTATTCAGAATTATACTTTTTAGTGAATGGGGTTCATTTTGGATTACTTCCATCTCTGTTATCAAAGTTGAAAAAGCCTCTCCAACATTTTACAAACTAGATAGGAGACCTTTATGCATGACAGCAAATTTTGAGAAGACCTTGTCTTATTTTTTTGACTGACCATTTTGATCAGTTTAAAGACAGATTCAGGGATTTTTACAACGGATGAATATGTGGGGGTTTGATAATCTACAAACACTTGTAATAAAACTACAATTGTCTTATACTCGCTACATAACAGGGACACAAAAACCTCAGAGCTACTATTTGAGTCATGATTCACAGATAACCTTTAGTTTTACTATGTTTTGGAGACTTTTAATTCCCTTTTAAACTTTCTGACACCTCAAGTCATTTTTTGAGTCTATTTCAATCTTTTTTCTTTTTTGAGGAATCAGTTTAAGTTATCATGAGACTGAAATTCTAACTTTGAGTACTTCCTGAGGTTTCACATTGAGAAGAGGATGTTGAACTGATTCACCTCTGCTCTGCACTGATTATCTGTTTCCTCCGTGTGTCACTATGTGGTTTAAGTCTATGCACAACAGTCAGGAGACAGGACGTTTAAAAACATCCAAAAGCTGAGGAAACAGAAGCAGGTTCTTGTTCATGTCTGACCTTGTATACGTAGAGTTCATGGCTCTCGTCTGACAAAGTCGTCCCATCTTCCCTCATCAGAGGAGTGAAGGCAAAACCAAACAGCTTCTTCTCTCCTTTGTCCTTTGCTGTGGACAAAAAAGACAAAGAATAAGAAGAGATGATACAGAAAGGGAAAATGAAGAGTGGGGAAAGCAGAGCGAGAGAGTAAAATCCTGAAAGACAGAGGAGGCTAATAGTCGAAAAGTTTTGATGTTAGTCCAAAGGCAAACATTTAAAAAGTGCATCAGAACACACAATGGATGGTGTCATCTGTTCACTCAAAGTTGTAGTACTTGCTTTCGCCACTATAATGTATGCATACCAGTATTTTTAACTTTCTTTGTGAGAGTTTTTACTCAGCTGTTGTACAAAGCTTTGTGAGATATCTCAGAGACATATTAAAAAATACGGAAAAGAAAAAAAAATATATTTTGTATTAGCTGGTCTGGAGTAAACCAACTGGTCAAAGTATAGACCCTAATTTCATCCAAGTTTGGCAAGATGCATAAAAAAAGATCATGAATCAGAAAAATTAGTATATATCTTTGCCATCTTATTGGCACAGCATATTTGGTAATATTAATAAACTCACTGGAGCAGTGTCTGAACTCGAAGCGGAGGTGGGAGCCTCTGAAACGGTCAATAGGGATGGGCAATTTGATCACTTCGCTCCACCGAGGGCTGTTGTTGTGATAGAGGACGAAGGAGCGGTGCTCTGGTACGCTGGGCTCACCTGAACCCAGACTGATGCAATCCTGCAGGTGGCGACAGAGGAACAGACACAGAAAGAGGGAAATGTTCACATGCACAGTTTTATGCTCAGCCCCTCACTGGCAGATTTTTTTTCATCCTTTTAACCTTTAACATATTCAAATAAGACATATTATTCCGAAATTGTCAGGTGAATGGGACTCATATGAAGTCAAATAAGACTAAAGCATGAATTCTTGCTTTGATTTCAGTTTGTGCAGTTCACATCCCCACCATTGTTCCTGTTTAAGACCATGGTGTCTCACACTAAAGCACCAGGTCTTAAACTGTAGCTTTAATTTCAGCTATAATTTGATCCCATCTGCAGCAATTTATGAAGCTCAGAATGACATTAAGGGAGATATTATAGATGGATGAATGTATTCAGCTGGAGGAGTCAAACTGAACAAAAGCAAACATGTTGAGGTTCCAGTCACATGAAAGCACAGGTCAGTGATGAGTAATCATTGAAACTAAGTTTGAAAAGATCATTCAATGGTATTTGATGTTAGAAAAACCAGAGCAATGAGGAAGTCACTGCAGTGGGAAGATGAGGAAATGCTTTTATCTTTTGCTCTCTTTTTTTTAATTACCCACAATCAGGCGCATTTAGCCCCCTTTCACTGGCATTTCTTCTCTGGTGTATGAAACAACCTTCACACTGTCTTTCTACAGCAGTTCTCCAGTGGGAGGGGGGATGCAGAATTAAATGAGTCTAATGTGATGTTCCTGTTGTTTGAGTAAACCTCATGCTGTTTTTTTTCCCTCTTCTAGCACTGCTTCAGCATAAACCAGGTCTTTCCTATGATCATGATTATGCAGTTCTGCTTTCTCACCTTAAGGATCTCTCCATCAGCATAGAGCACATAGACGGTGACTTCTATGTTCTTCTGAACGCTCTTCCCTCCTCTCTCGAAGTCTCCTCGCTCCAGGGTCAGGTACAGGTCATTGCGGATGTCACCTGGACATGAACAGACATGAATGGGAGCTTTTTACCACTTTGACCTGAGAGATGTTAGAAAGCTGAAACGTGCATGTTGAGGGTGTTAAACTCTGACTCTGACTGTAAAAGGTCAAAAAATGTCACACACATCGAGAGCCACACACACTGTGTGCTCTCTCACCTCCAACTGAACACCTCTGACACAAAGACTAATGACCTGTGTTAACGTGTGTGCATTCATTTATCATTTCAGCTCGTCCCTGCAGACAAGATGTCAGCTTTAATTTATCAAGACGAGAGTTAAACGCTCGCTCCATCACTGCCCTGGGGAGGCTGTGTGTATGTATGTGTGTGTGTGACATGCATGGTTAATGTGTGAAAGACATATGGTGTGTAGAGAGGCCTTTGTAAAATGCAGCATTGCTCTTTTTTAGCCCTCATTTGTCTGTTTTTAAGGAAAGTTTAAGGACAAACTAAATCCTGTGCTAACAGCACTGAAATCTCCTGAAACGTTATGAAAATGATCGCTTTGACTTTAATGGATCCAAAGTTATATCCGCAAACCAAAGAGTTGTTATTCACAGAAAAATGAGTTTCATTTTCAGCTTCATACTGCTGAAGGAAGCCGAAGTGGAGTCTCTATGTGACTCCTTTGCCCCCTCAGCACATTGCACCACAAAAACAAACCACAAGTGTTCCAATTTCATTGGCCTGAACTTTTTCTGCGGAAAGATTTGCGCCTAAATAATTGAGGTAATTACTCTCAGAAGCAAACTTACATCTGTGAGAAGAGAACATTTGAGAACAAATGAAGTGTATGAATGTGTTGGGATCATTTATTACAGTCTTTGTCCTCTTGTAGGGCACAGTCAGCTCTTCTTATCCTCTTTTGTTTACATGTTGAATATTACAATAAGAAAACTGATAATAGAAATGTGTTATAAGATGAAAAAAAGTCAACGGACTAAGAGATATGATGCATTAGTTTTTATTCCTTACCATATCGTTTTTAGGTCTGGATTAACTATATATTTTTGAGGATTTAATGTCAATTCTGATTATAAACAAGAAGAACAAAAAATAGAACTTTTGTATATTCAGCTGCTGCCAGACTAGCTTCAAAATATGTTTTTAAAAAAAGAAATAGGAATGGATACAGGAAACCATTTACTCCTCTACCTTACCTTTTCCCTTCGTCAAAAATGTGACATCAATCCATCATTATGAGAGAGTTTGACTTTTCCTCAAGCTGTGATTAGGGAACTGTTTTCTGACTCACCTGGCATGATGACATCAGGGAAGCCCAGTTTGCGTGTGATGGCCACTCCTCGGCTGAAAATGAGAGGGTTCTCTCTGCGGATCTGCTCCATGTCACCTCGCAGCAGCTGCAGAGAGATGATCAGACCTGCAGGGATGGAGGTGGAGATAGAGAGGTGTGAGGAAGTATAAGAGGTATAACAAAACAAAGAAGAGATAGTGGAGAGACGTCCAGAAAATCTAAAAAAGTATGCAAACTTGCAGTTTTCCTCATGACAAGCCTGGTCTAAGCCTGAACAATCTCTGAAAAGAAGGTCTGCCTCTATGACACTTGATTAGAGTATGCTTTTAGGAAATTTTTAACCATAACAGTAATTTTTTAAGTGTTGATGGTCGCAATAATTGGAAACAAGTCCTCTTTGTTGAAACACGTTTATTTTGTGACTTCTGGTCCCATTTAAAGTGGAATACACTACAGCTAGAAATTCAACACTATCACCTTGTCATACAAATTTGGTCTGTTTTGACAGATGTGAAAAGTTTTGCTGTATATGATACCCAACAAATGCAAATGCTGTTGGGAAAAAAAGAGGAAAAAGAAAGAGATACAAAATAACTTCCCAAAATCTCAACATATGGAAAAGTGAAATCCACCTTAAAAATATACGTGATGTAAAGTCAATCATACTAAAACATGGCAAACACGCAAATAAATCCATCACAAATGGAGTGACCCAGGTGTGTTTGATTGCAAAGTCAAGCTGTTTTATGCCAAAGCATTTGTTTTGAGTTTATGCTTTTTTTCAGTGTTTTATCTCATTTATTTTTTGCATTTTTCCAAATTTGTATAGTTCTTTAAGATGCTTTTAGCTTTTTCAGCAGTTTTGCATGTTTTCAATGGCCACTGTACCAAAAATGCTAATTTAAAGACTTTAGAGGGGAGTTCACAGGCTGCCAGCCCACGTCACAGTGGAAAATTTCTTTACATACTCTTCCAGAGAGTATGAAAGCACAAAGAAGTCATTTAGATGAAATAAACTTTTGGGGCCAACAGAGTTCAAAGATCTCAAACCGGAGGCCGACAGATCCCTGCAGTGACACCAATTAAGAAGATTTTCAGTCTGGCATGGAGCGATGACGTGTGTGTCAGTCAGAGTGCGTGTTGCTCCTTGGACCCAACAAGTCGCTCCTGGGTGGTTTGTGCGTTTTGTTTTGTCACCGACTCTGTGAGCACCATGTTTCTGTGTCTCACTTTGTTTGTTTTTTTGGAGTCTGTGTGGGTCACTTTGTCAACACACACCATCATTACTGACGCACCAGTCACTGATGCTCTGTGAGACAAACACAGAGGTAAAAGGTGATTTCCATCCTACAGGGACACGCAAAGTACTTGGGCCTAAATCTTTGGGCAAAGCTGTTTTGATTCATGACTGTTTTTTCTGATTTTACCTATAGGGCCACCATTACTTAGTTATTAATGATTTTTATTCACATGTTTTGGGTAAACATTGGGTATAATTGCACCATTTTTTTTTTTTACAGATTTATATGCTCTCACTGATGCTGCTTTTCACTCTTCCTCACACACACACCCACACACCCATTATCCATCTTACCGTAGTTTGTGCTGGGAGCTGTGTATTTGGTGCTAGACTTGCGGATGATGTTCTCGTGGATCTGGTACCATTCGTTCTCATTGTTGCACCTAAAAAAACAAAAAAAAACAAAAAACCCTTAAATCTCAGGACTGAAAAACTGAGTAACTTATGCTTAAGTTACTTAAATAAAAAGTGACCTAAATAAAGAGACCAATATCTGAAATTTGTTTAGTTAACAACATGACCTGTCCTTTTTTCAGGATTTGGCTTTGCTCCCTTTTTAGAGTTTAGATTACAAAAAAGTAATGGATGTTTCAAGGTAACTTTGGTTCACAACTCACTCATTTCCACATCAAACAGGTAGGAAACTCTTACCACCCCTGAGTGGGTGAGACTTGCAGTCACAGTAAAATAGACTGATGAAATCCCTGTGTAAAAAGAGTTGGGAATTGTGTGTAATGACTGTAAATGGAGTCAATCAGCCCAAACTTTCTGACAATTTCAAGGAACTTTCACTCGTTAATCTAATTTGATTGATGTGATTAAAGCTACCAGATTGGATCGAACCTTGAAAACCGTTCGTTAGAAGTAAGAAATAAATTGTGAAATGAGATAAAACCAGGCCCAACCTGGTTCAACCTCTCTCGAGCAAACTCTCTTCACCTTTAGTAGGCGATTTTGTGAAACATGGAAGGATGTTTTTATGGCTGGATCAGGATCTGGATTTGATCATGACTGTCTCTGATGATGTTTTCAAGACTACTTCAAGCATGAACAACATTTTTAGCCTAAAGTATTTCTCAACCCACATCATGAACAGCATTTTTTTTACAATCAAATTATTGCATTTCTACACCATTTCTTCAATCTAAGATAGCCTTGTGCCTTCAAATGTGTTGGGACACAATGTCATGAAAAATCCAAAATAGAACAGGGACAAAAGCAAACCTGGTAATGAAAAGAAAATGTTCAAGATCATTTCTATGTAAATTAAACTCACTGAAGATACTGGCCTTGAAAATCGTCCTGAAAAACTTTCAAGTAGATTCCCCTACTTTCAACTTACTGAGACAAACCGATCAGTGCAAACTGCTCAGATTAAATCACTCTATTTCGTCGTTCATGACGTCTCGATGTCCGAGTAACAACAATTCGACAACTATTTTTCGACTTAACAGCAGTCCGCAGTCACTGTACAGCCGAAAAAGACAGTTTAGTTGTAGTGTCTTTCGAGGTCTGCGTCCTCCGGACTCCATGTCTCTCTCCTTCCTTTTGGTGGTCACTTCGTACTTGGTAGGAAATTCTCATCAGCTGAGGAAGTTTTACTACACACACACACACACACACACACACACACACACAGAAACAGTTACATCATGTTGTGACTGTTAGCTCTGCAGGGCTCCTGCAGGCAAGTCTTCAGAAGTTTCACCCGATGGGAATTTCCTAATGTCTGCCATCAACTCTGTGAGTGTGTGTGTGTGTGTGTGTGTGTGTGTGTGTGTGTGTGTGTGTGTGTGTGTGTGTGTGTGTGTGTGTGTGTGTGTGTGTGTGTGTGTGTGTGTGTGTGTGTGTGTGTGTGTGTGTGTGTGTGTGTGTGTGTGTGTGTGTGTGTGTGTGTGTGTGTGTGTGTGTGTGTGTGTGCGTGCGTGTGTGTGTGTGTGTGTGTGTGCGCGCGCGCGCGCGTGTGTGTGTGTGTGTATGAGGGGACAGAAAGAGAGAGAGCAGGATGGCACAGTACTGATGGCTTTATAAGACTGCAGAGAGCGATATGACAGAGCAGTGAAGTGGCTGTCCACAGATTATGGAGGCTTTAAACCTCTTTCCTTTCTCTCTTTCACATGATCAAAAACCAGAACGGCAAATAAAGCAAAGGCATACGAAGGAAACGGTCAGTGACATGGTTTAAAGGGCAATCGGATCAGAGCTATTAAAAAAAGGGATTGTCTCTTTTCACCTCTGAAGCTTGATTCTGGCATCTCAGTGGATCTTATAATGGATAAAAACAGCTGCTCCTGAGGCTTGATCAGCCTGCAGCTCTGAGGTTAGTTGTAGTGTTTAAAAATTCTTAGTTAAAACAGTGGTTAAATTGTCCTTTACATGCCCATCATCATCCGTCCTTTTCTTCAGACCTACAAATTAAAGCTTTGACGCTTCGGGAAGCTTCAGTTTTATGAATCTATGACATGTTCAATGGTGGAAAAACTTAATTTGAATCTAAAACACAATTTTTAATTGTTTTTATCGTTACAATTTAAGATATTTGTGTGGATGAATTCCCAATGATTTTGCTCAGGATCAAAGGATCTAAAGACAAGAGTATCATCTGAGAGTCACATGGATAGATACAACCCTTATTCCAGTGAGGTTGGGACGTTGTATGAAACATTAATAAAAACAAAAAACAATGACTTGTCTCTCTTTGA
Source organism: Thalassoma bifasciatum (assembly GCA_008086565.1). NCBI lineage: Eukaryota > Metazoa > Chordata > Actinopteri > Labriformes > Labridae > Thalassoma > Thalassoma bifasciatum. The sequence goes on along the minus strand of RPOG01000301.1, from coordinate 443,304 downwards.
GTAACTTCTGCTTGTTATTCATGATGTATAAATACTCCATACATATGTAGGCTTCTATGTGTTATTCAGAATTGAAACACTTGCAGTTCCTTACGTGTAAACTTTTAGCACAAAGTCTTTTTCCTCCTTGAGTTCTGCAATGGTCTGCAGCACGTCGCTCATGGCCAGGACAGCACAGCCGTACGGTCTGCGGTACTGAACATGTGGAGGGCCTTTCTTACTGTCGTTGAGCAGCATGCGACCTGAAATTTGAAATGAAACATTACATCAAAAAGCTGTATCTACTTTGTTTTTTCCTTATCGTTCTTGCATAAAGTGAAGGATGTAAAAGTTTCTGCTGAACAGTTTGGTTGAAACAAAAGTCATAAAACATGCTCATGAGTCACACACCCAACAGTGCACTGGCCGTCGTAAAATCTAACTCTTAAAACTTCTAAAACATAATAAACAAATTCACTTCAGGGTTGATTGTATAACATTATGTAGGAGTTGTATCTGAAAGAAATAAAATCTTACCTGTTCTAATGACCTGGGAGATGATGTAAAGGTCTCTCTTCATGTCTTTGTTGCTCAGGTCCTGCAGGGAAAGGAAAAGCAGAAAAATCAAAGTCCAAACAAAACATTTAAATTTAACTGAGTTGGAAAACACAAGCTTTAAGGCAGAAAACCTAAAGCTCTTTTTTTTTTCCTTTTTTCTTTTATTGAAACAACAACAGAAAAGAAATAAACGTGGGAAGAAAGAAGCAGTAGATATGCATCAGAGGGCTACAGCTGGGAGTCCAATCTGTTGCTTCTGTGTATGATGCATCTGCTCTATTGACTGAGCTGAGCTTGTCCTATAAACGCTAAGATTTCAGCTTAAGTCTACAAAAAAGTCAGCTACAAATCCTTTTGATTCCCTCAGCAGGCATTTGTAAATTGCTCAAGGCAAAGAAAGAAAAGTTTCAACTTTCAAAATCCAACCCAACCACGGCTATAGAGGAAAAGCATTTAGAAATAATCAGTTTTGGTGCAGTTTATCTGATTTCAAATCTTGGATTATGCACAGACAAATATACAATGAAAAGACACAAAGCTCTCACAGCCTATCAGTGTTGAAACTGAGTCAGGAACAGAGGGATAGACATGAAGTTTGGACATTCTTATTCTTGGTCACAGTCTGTACCGCATTAGAGCAGCTGACATGATGTCTTATGATTTTTGTGTTGAACTTCCGTGTGCCTGAATTTCAGATGCTGTGAAAATCACATAAATCTGACTTGCAGAATTTTTCAAAATTTCATCAGTTGTATGAGTAGGCTGAGCCCCCTGAAAAATTTAGCTAAAAAACTAAAGGGAATCCATTGGTTATAATGTTTCTCTCTCATCTAACTGAGCCACTAAAGGAATCTGATGGAGATTGCTCAATGACACATCAACAGGGGGCAGTGCTTCCTCATTTAAATACTTTTTGTTGACAAAGCATTCTTACTTCAACTGTGTGTGTGAGTGTTACCGTAAAAAGGGCGCAGAGTCTGTCCACTTTTTCTGGATTCTTTGGTCCTCCATTCTTATTCAGTCTCACCATGAACTTCTCACTGCAAAACACAAAGAGAGGAGATGGCTAAATCTTACCTGAGCCTGACCTGAGAGACATTCACAGAGGAACACATCTAAAGTCACAGGACACATTATCTGTATTCACAACAAACCTTTTCTTTAATTCAGACTCAAAATGGAGATTCAAATCTGTACAGTTTTCCATCTTTTATTGACACTGTGATTAGTTTGTTGAACTTAAGTGACTTTATCTAACTCAAACCAACTCTTCAGATGTGAAACTTTGCTCTAACCACTGGATTGACTTTCTGCCCTCACTGACTCCCCTCAGGGGGTTTCAGAAAAAGAAAAAACTCCTTCAGATTTCTCCTCATGCCTCCTCTCTACTTTGCACAGAACGCCAGCGGTGAAGAAGCTCTAAGGCAGCATGTCTCAGAGTTTTCTCGCTTCAGGGAATGGCGAATTGTTGTCTGCTGGTGTCAGCGGCTCTTTTAACCCGCGTCTGTCTGGAGGGATGTGACTAAGCTGACATGCTTTTATTCAATAACGTTGTGTTTGACATTTATACAGTGAGGCCTGAAGCACATCATAAGATCCCACCAGACAGACTGTATGTGAGCAGTGAGCAGCTCATACTAATCCACCAACACTTCATGACTTTCAGAGAAGCACTCAGCCCCATTGAATAGCACTCTAAATGCTTCTTTTTGTTGCACGTTTCATATTGGTGACCTCAAAGTGGTTATTTGTGATGAATTCTGCTCTGAAGTGCCTGGGGCGACAGAGGAAAATGAACCCTCTTGCTAACTCTGAAATATGCTATAAATGCTGTGCCGAAATGTTCATTTATACATGCTGGCCCTTAAACAGATAAATGACTGAATAAGTAAATAGATGAGCAAAAAAATTAAATAAGCAAGATGTGTCTGAGAAAGCAGGACACCAGGAAAGCAGGATTGTGGCAAATCTTAAGGCAGGCAAAAAATGATCTAAATAAAGAGCCGTGTCACCCTGCAAACTGTTGCACACAATTTACCAAAAAAGGAAGCTGGGCTCGCCATATTGAGATCATGGATGTTAACGCCCCCATCCTGAAGCATTCACAACAACTTAAGTCTAATTTTTCTGTGGCTTTCAGTTCATGTTGTGACATATGTGTTTATGTTATGACATTATTATGGATATGGTCTCTGAGGATCTGAATTAACCGTCACTGCCGAGGATGGAGCTGCTCTGACAAAACAGCAAACCAGGTTTTTTGCATGAAGGAGACTCACACAAATGGACACTCAAGGAACTGCAGTTATTTTTACGTCTCATTAACTTCATTTTTAACACTACGTTGTCTTTATGACCACCGATGGAAACCATAACTCATCCAGAAAGTGTCTCCTGAGATAATACACTATTTTCCTAAAGATGCCAGTACAAATGGGATACCAATAAAAACCTGCCAAGTTTCTCCCTGCTGGCAACTCACTTCTCTACAGGTTATACGATTGAATCCAGAAGCTTCACTCTCACTGTGCAAAGTCTCTGACCGTCTGCTTAGAAGCCTTTCAACAAATGAGCTACTGGCTGATTAAAGATGGATTCTGTGACTTTTTTAAAATGTAGCTTAACATCTTTCTCAGGGGCCGCTTACATGACAATGGTTTTAGAATGAAACCCAAAAGTATTGTTGCTTTTCATCCTCTCGTTTACACAGAAACTTTGTTTTAGCCAACCTAAAATGTGAACCTCTCAGAGCTCACCTGAGGAACATCAGGATCTTTCACACACATGTTCAGAACAATAAAAAAATCCTATTTATACCAGTTAGCAACTGTCAAGGCTGTTCCGCTGTCACAGGTCTGTCAGAGGGCTCTGTTACTTTAGCCTTAAAGGCGCGCTGCAAGTACTTAAGTACCTGAGCTTCCTCTCAGGCTTTCATGAGCTTCTTATTGAATAAATATGCCTATGAGAGATGACTAATTCTTCTGTCACTGCTGAAAAAGAGACAAACCTGGCTGAAACTTCTTTCCCATACAACCCCCTTTCAAATATGGCTCAAGGACCTTCTCAGAGTACTCAATTTCTCACATACTTTCTTTCTGGCTTGGCATTCTTCACCGTCTCTTCTGTCTCTTGCTTTCTCTCTTCACCTGCAGCCTTGTGGAATTAAGTGTCAGACTGAACAGGAAGTGTTGAGGCAGTTATCCTCAGTGGTCGCTTCTGTTAGATTGTTTTGTTTGCACGTCGCTTTGGAAAACTTAAGTGCAGTGAATAACTGTATCAATCCTGAACCTCGTCTTTTTCTGTACTTTTCTGTTAATCAGATGTGGTAAGACATTATAACATTATTATGTTCGATTTCACCAATCACAGAATCCCTGTCTCATATTATCGTGTGATTATCTCATATTCCAGTGACATTTGCTGCCTCACTTCCAATTTTTCAAAAACTATAAGATGTGCTTCATGTTGTTATTTCAACATTTAGGAAAACAGCAACAATAAAAGTCTGGTAACACTTTACTTTACGCCTATGTTTAAACCACATTATAAATACATTTATGAGATGACATTATAATTATTAATGACATTATAGCACTGTATAACTACAGTTATAAACATTCATAAGTTACTATAATGCTTTATAACAATAATCATAACACACTATAAAGCATTTATTAATGATGAGCATAAAATATTATATAACATTGTATAATGTCTTATAAGATGATTGTTGGTCCCTTGATAACCGATTTTTGTTGCAAGGATCAAAGGGTCTTATAATTATCATAGTTGCCAAATAAGTTTTTTGAAGGAGTCACAACAGTAATAAAAAATAAATTTTGCAATGTTATCTGTTGTTCTTGTATTGATAAAAAGATGTGCATTTTTCTGGCTTTTTTTTTGTTTTTGAAGGACTTTTTTTTTTTATCAGCGTAGCCACTCACTGTGAATGTGGTCATTACAAGTTTTTTTGAAGGAGTGTGTGAATGTGTTATGCTCATTGTTATGAAGAGTTATGGTAATTTATGAGTATTTATAATGATAGTTATACATGTTCATAAGAATATGATAAATATCAGTATAATGCATTATCTATGTGAGCATTGTCAGTGAGTTGTTAACAGTTATAACATATTATAATACCTGGCCTTATAAGTGATGAGTAAATGCTTTATAGTGTGTTATGATTATTGTTATAAAGCATTATAGTAACTTATGAATGTTTAAAACTGTAGTTATACAGTGCTATAATATTATTATGAGACATTATAAATGTATTTATAATGCGGTATAAACGTAGGCGTCAAGTAAAGTGTAACCAAAAGTCTCTGTGGTGCAGAATACAGTATATAAAAACAAAACAAGTCATTTTATTTCCAATATTTGCACAAGTCCCTGCAAACAGCATCAGAGAGGCAAAATGATAATTCCCTGCAGCATCCACACAATGTCCGAATGTTGAAACAGAACAATTTATTCTAATCCCCGTGAGATTCAACAACCCAAACAAACAAATACGACAAGAGAGAATAAATATGAGTCTTTTCCCAAATGGTGGGAAGTGTGACTGTGTGTATGTGTGTGTTCATTCCCTCAGATTAATTGCTGTGTCTTCGTGTGTTTATGTAAATGGGTAACCAGCGAGTGTGTGACTTAATAAATGTGTTCAAGAGTGTGCTGCTCATTTGTTCCTGCTGCCACTGCAGGAAGACTTTGGGTGTTATATGTGTGTGTATTGTGTTACATTCAATTTACAATTTATTATGTTACCCTCCCTCACACACATATACACTCACACCCATACACAAACAAACACACACCTCTAGGAACAGAGTTGAATTAATAACTTCAATATCTACATCGATAAGGGGCAAACATAAACAATGTGAATGCAATCAGGAAATGTTGTGCCTGATGCAAATGTTTTCAAGCACACACACGCAAACACACACACACACGCAGAGGCATACATGGATATACACGTGGACGCATTACCGAGCTGCAGATGGATGAATGCATGAGTGCTCTCAGTCATGTGTAGCACACGAAATGTTAGAGCCCGTTCAGCGGAGATGCATGCAGACCCTTCTACACGGCAGTAATTCAACCTCTAAATGCAAACACATCTGCAGCAGAAAATGGGCTCAGGAGATGCAGCACATAAACACAGAGCCTATGACCTTTATTTCCACAGAATTAATACAAGCTTTCAGCCAGAAAACTCAAATATAAGAGCTCATGAGACCCACTGAATCTTTTTTGAGAGGTTAATAACCAAGATGACCAGCAATATAAGTTGTTTGTGGCTTCCATTGGGATGTGTCTTTGTTGACTTCAGAGTAATTGCATTTTAACATTGTTTTATTCAAGACCAACTGCTCTCAGTGAATCGCATAAAATAAAGTATATTACATCACATCGTATTATACAATTTATAACAAATCCATATTATTTACATATCATAACGTTTAGTATCACATTATACTGTTTCAGTTTGTTACATGTGTCATGCTGTTTAGTCTTGTGTTGCAATGCATACCGACATTTGACAAGAACAAGGATCAATAAACTACAATAATGGGATCAGATTGTTGTCCAAAAATTGGAAAAGAGATGACAAATAATCCCTCTGAAAACACTGACTACCTAATTTAATCATCTAGTAAGAGACAAAATTATTTATCATGGATCAGAACATGAAGGATGATATGTATTTCTACATTTTAATGCAGATTTCAGCCGGAGAAAACTGTGTGAACTGCTTGGGTGAAAATAATGTTAAAGTTACCGATGCGCTGACAATAGACATGGAAAATGTATGAGTCTTGGATGCCACAGGTGACCAAACTCAGCCTTCTGCCAGGTAGTTTGCAGCTACAGTGTTCCCTACTCTGCTCTGTGCTTTCGCAAATGACACTTAAAATTGATGTTGTTTACTTTATTTACGATGCAGAAGGACAGACAGTGACTCTTGAATATTGTAGCAAGTGTTTTTTTTCCCCCCACTGTGTGAACCAGAAGTGATTCCCCTACAGGATCCCAAACTCTATCTATTACATTGTATTTAACTGCGTTGTCAAGTATGGTTTTAGGGTCAGGGGGTATTATACCATCATATGTTATCCAACCATTTAATATCATATTGAGTGATATAGTAAATATACTGATGCTGTCAATCAATGATATCCCCATATTCCTATGCTTTGACCTTAAATCCATATTAAACAATAACATAAAATTTCAATTAAAAGACCTACAAGTTGTGCTTTTTGGTTATTTTGGGGGTTATTGGATACAAAAGTTGAAAAAGAAAGGGCATGTGGGAAGTGGGGGTGGACATGCAGCAGAGTGTTAGCTCTCTCTTATGTAATGTGATTTATTAGATAATTTGTTTACTCTTTTAAAGAGAACATGTGCTCAGTGAACCTTTTGGGCCCATTTGTGGGAAACATTAGCCCCAAAATTTATCTTAAAGAGTCAGAACACTCGAAGATAAAAAAAGACTTTGGTTATTAGTGGATGGCTTGTTTTATAATAAAACACTCTGTGAATACCTCTGTGAAAAATACCTGCTGCTGTACTTCTACATCACTGTTTTCTGAAATGGTTTAATGAATAGCCTTTTACTTCAAAGGTTCATTTCCACATAACAGTTTGGCACCAATGAAGTGTTACCTATGATTTTCTATTAAACTCAGTGGAGTGAAGCTGTTTCAATTCAACCTTTATTTAACATTTAACAGCTGATTTCACTGCATTTCATTAAGGCTGCTGCTGCTTACCTTAAACTCAACCTTCCACACTTCTACTGAATCATTTTCCTGAATCATCTCATGCATGAAATTACAGTTTACTGAGCAACCCCAACATTGGATTTTAAGGTGATTATTAATTTTGTTTTCATCAAAATCTTGATCTTTATCCCGATCATAATAAAGTAGTTATTGTTGCAGAAACACAACACAGTGTTTACCACAAGCTCTGTGTGTTTTCATGGCACAGATGTGCAGCTACCAGGCTGTGTAGATTCAAAAGTAATTTGTAAATTTCATTTTTGTTTTAGATCAGAGCAAATAAGACGCAAATTAACTTTGTGGCCCTGATTCAGTTGTTTTCTGAGCTCCACGGTTGATGCAACTTTAAAAACAAACAAGATGTCGCAACTTTGATCACTGCTGCTATTGTCAGCATCATCACTACTTATGAGTCTATCAAGACTGGTAACCTAGAGTTTCTCTCACTTGTTCTGCTGCCTTTATATTGTTCACTAATATGATGCCTCACAATTAAACAAATTAACCTTGTCTTGCCGTCTGTGGTGTCACAAATCAGAGGCTAAAATCTGACATGAGGTGTTATAAGTTTATTTCTGGTGTTGTTTATGTTACTGCAGGAGGTAACAAATGTCGTGAAGATGATTTAACAAACCAGAAGCGAGCATCTTAACAAAATATCAAAGGGCAGGATATTTTGATTATATTAGTTTTGTTACTTTCTGTAGACAAAATGAACCAATAACTCTTTTTTAAAATGTAGTCTTGTTCATGCTTAGGCATTGATTTCAGAATTTTTCTTTACATTTCTTTAAAGCACCTCACAATAAATATCTGGAAGGTAGAACATTTTCAAAAGTCTCTTTCAACAATTTCCCATATGACTGTCGTTGGGTGACACATTAAAAATGATAATAAGTAGACATAATCAGCTTCTTCTGTGATGATCTCATTCGTTTTTGTTGCTTGCTTAGAGTTGTAACTTTTAATTAATTTGTCTGTTTTTGTGATCAATTAAAAACTCGTCACCGGATCTAGATTAAAAATGACGGATGATTCAGTAGATAACTTTGATTCATAATTGCTCTTGTGCATGAACAAAAACAGAGAAACGTGATAATGTTGTATTAACAAAATATGTGTGTGTTGTGGGTATTTGTTGGTCCCTGACACAAGTGAGTGTCCTCAGTTTCCCTGAGAGGAGGAGACGGAGGAGAGTTTCATCTTAAAGCCCCGCAGAGACGCACTGAGAGAAATCACCTGCTGAGATCTGAACTCATCACAGAAGTGTCTCCATCACACTCCAGAGAGATCATAAAGCTTAGTGGATGCACAATAGTACACACACACACACACCCTCACACACACACACACTTGGGTTTTAGTTGCACTTATAATTCTTGGAAGCAGACCTGCTCTGGGGGCAAAAACTCTCAAAGGGAGAGTTAAATCTTAATAGCTGGAGGATTTTGGGGAAAGTAACTGTCAGATATGACTTCATCTTTTCCTATTTCCTCCACCCGATCCTTTCATTTTTATTTCTTTGCAGCACTTAAACTCGCATTCTCTCAATTTTCTGTCTTCCTTCTCATCTCCTCTTTACTTTATACTGCTTATTTGACTTTCAGAGAAAAAAATTACGCTCAACTTATGATAAAACCCACAATGCTCCTTTTGGGAGAAGCTCTTTTATGATGTCTGTCTCTCATTGTTACCTGCAGAACCAGCATTGTGCCAGCTCATGCAAAAAGTGAGCAAGCTGAAAGTTCAGTTTACACAAATCAAAATGAGCTAGTTCACATTCACGTTTGCAATGAGTTTTTTTCTTTTCGCCATTTACAGTTTAACCCCTTTATCTCTAGCAAATTTCCCCAAATAAATGAACACTGTGTGTTCTTTTAACATCACAGACAGTTACTTCAAAAATCTTTTAATTAATTTTTTTTTTTAAATCACCGAAACAATCTGTCACAAAGCATGACAACTCAAACTTGGTCACTTAAAACTGCGATTGCTATTGTCACATGCACTACTGCAGCTAACCATGGTAGATCTGACTTCTGATGCTGTACAACACAGCGCTCCACATTTCTTGGTCACTTGGCCAGGTGGACTAGGCTTCGTTAATATATAAGTGTGTTTAATGAATGCGCTCATTTTGACCTTTTCACACCCAACACAGTGAAGAACTTGCTGCTCACTACATATGCATAAGAAAGGTGAATTTAGAAAATTAGTGAAACTCCTGGGCAAAATCTTCACCTGCTTCTTCCATACCTGTGCACCTCTGCTAAAGACATCAGGGATGTGGTGACGACCAACAAGAGAAGTCAAGGCCCGTTAGCACCCTCTCCTCTCAAACAAATGTACCATGATTCATTTTCTTTTCCCCAATTTAAACAGACCTTTTGCATGTGACATCACAATGTATGCTCGCCCCTGACTGGCTGGAAGGAAGGACAAGTTATCTCATGGGCGTTAGTGCTAGACAACAACTCTTGTCCACAAATTCCCCACAGTAAACAATAATTTATATTTTCTGACATGACTATCCTCTGTTGTGCAGTCAAGAAAACCAATAGGCAAGAAAAGGCTGTAATGAACTCCTACAGTATGTTTTATATGTGAATATAAAGCCGCAGTAATTATCACACCAGCTGTATTTTGTAACCCAGCGGTTGTTGTGTATAGGAAACAAGTTATCATCTGCCTGGGTTGCAGGAGTCTACAAACATTCCCAAACATTTTACTTGTGATTTTCAGGTAAAATCTCATATCTGTTGCAGGAAAATGATTGAATTATGGAACATGGTTCGAGAGGGGTTGGATTTTATCTTGAGTGAATGAGCTTTCTGTCTGAAGCAGCAAATTATGAAACACAGAAACTGGTTTAAAAAAAGAAAAAGAACAGAATAATATCACCAAGTTCCTCTATGTATGTTCAGACTCACCTAATCTAGCAGTCACTGACATTGGTATTTAGTTTTCTAACTCTGTTACTTTCATTCTCTAAAACACATCTTGGATATAGTTATCGAACAAAGTGTTTTGTAGCATCATGAAAACACAAGGACTGTGGCCATCAATCATAGTGAGTGACTTCATAATGGATGTGGACTAAAAATAGTCAACAGTCTCATAAATGTACAGGTTTTTGGCTTTCGTGCAGGGTACCATCACATCTCTTCACTCCCTCTCTCCTCTCTTTTCCTCAGAGGACTTGGTCTTGTCATTAGACTCAAAAGCTGAGTCAGAGTACAAAACAAGCTGCCAAGGTCAGATGTATTATGAGCTCTTTGTGTGTGTGTGTGTGTGTGTGTGTGTGTGTGTGTGTGCGTGCGTAAGTGTGTTAGGACTGACACTACTGTATGTTCTTCTTTCCAATTTTTTCTTTATTCACTGCAAATCATCTGCAAACACAAACATCAACATCTCCGTGTGCGATCTTCTTGACCTCACTCTGAACCACACTCTGCTACATAATTATCACCTCCAACACTTCACACATTGACTCAAATACACACTCACACACATCACAGCTGGGCCCACATCGTTTTCATAAGTAATTCCTGGTCTGTTAGCACTACGATCACTTCACTGCATTTTTAATGCTCCATCATTATGAAGGGGGGAGGTGGCAGGAGCTGAGGGAAGTCATGTTTTATTCACAGCAGCTGTGTGTGGCCACTTGCCACATTTGGCACAACACTGTGAAGGTGTTTGAAAGGGAAGCAGAGTGGGTGAAAGGTTAAGCTGAGAGCAGAGCAGATGTGTCAACTCAAAGCTGTTACAGTAGGATTTAGACATCCTTCTGACATGATGTACAGATGTGTGTTTTTCTACCTGATAGTCTTCCCCTCCCTCAGGTCGTACAGGGAGAAGAAAATGTCTGTGTCTTCTCCGATGCTGTTGTAGGTGAAGCTTTTCAGGTTGACCAGCAGGTGGTGTGGCACAGGAACTCTGCACGGCTCCCCGTGTCGCTGCCGGCTGCCTTCACCCTGGATATATGACACACAGATTTATATTATATTTGGTTTAAAAATGATAAGACAACAGTGAATCTATTCGACACTTGTGGAACTATCATGATCAGACTGCAGAGTGTAAGATTACCTGTGTGGTGCTCTGCTGGACACTGTGTCTGCTGGACAGGTGCTGTGAATGTGAACAGACACAAAGACATGTTACAAAAAGAATCAATAAACACTTTATTTTAGCCTTGCTCCTTCCTTGTTTCCTCTCCTCTTCTTTATCCTTGACTCTGTGTCTCAGCACATCACCTTTCCCCTTTTCCTTTTCTATTACATCCCCTTTTTTAATCTCTCCTCTTTGGTTTTCTACCCCTCATCTTTTCTCCTATGTTTTGCTCTATTGTACGTGTTTTCTGTTTCTTTTTAGTTCTTGCTTCCTTCACTGTTTTATCCACTCCCTATTATTCAATCTCTCCTCTTTCCTTTCATTCTTTACCTGCTTGTGTTGCCATGTCACCTTTCCAGTCACCTTTTCAGTCACCACGTCTCTTTATAGTCTGTCCTTCACTTCTACACTTTGGTCTCCTTTACCCTCCTCGTTTTCTCTCCTTTTCTCTTCTATGTTTTTGACCTTTTGACTTCCACTGTTTTCTCTTTATGTCCTCACTCCTCTCCTCCTTACTCTTCTCTTTTTTCTTTCTTTCTACCTTGTTTACTTACTTATCCCATTATTTCCTCCCTACTTATCCTCTGTCCCTTTTCATCTTTATCTTCATATACTCTTTATACACCTTTCCTTTGCCCTTATGTCCATATCTCCTGTGCTGCAAAAAACACGAATGTCATGTCGCTCTGCTCAAAGTACGGTTGTCTCAAAAACTTCTCCCTCCAGTGACTGGCTGCAGTATAGGTCAAAAACTCTGTCTCCTCATTCATTCGTTCCAGACAGGAACTGGTAAAACCTTTGAAAAATAATTACACCTGACAGAAATGTTTCATACATCCTTGTGTTGCAGTGATATGAAGATGTTATTTGGCTGAACTGTAGTCAAGTCCTCTCCTTCTTTTTCTGTGAAGTTGTCATAAGTTATTAGATGTTTTAAAAAGGGTTTTCATTGACAGCTGCTGTTCTTGTGTATTTTCTTTCAGGAAGATTAAAATACTTTGGGAAAGAGAGCCAAAAAGAGATAGGACAATCCAAAGAAAAAAAAGTGTATTGTAAATTGTGACATCTTTCTTTCCTCCCCCTTACCCTCCTACTTTTCATCTTCCCTCTTTGCATCCTCTCTATTATCAGACCAGCTCAATCTTTTGCTGCTCTCTATCTTGGTTGTACTCTCTCCTGCTCTCTCTACTCTCTCCTCAGCTAATGAAAATGCTGGAACTCCCCACAGACGTATTACTCCGTCTTGTCTCTCTAAATATTGGAGCATCGTCAGGGAGCAGAGGGAGCAGGAAGCGAAAACCTCTGTGATGAATTGAAGTAATGACTGTCAAATGAAAGCCATCTGCAAATCTTACAACCTGAGCAGAAAATTAGCCTGCAGTTACTTTTTCATGTCCTTCTTAATGTCTGGCACTGCCAGGTTACCAATCAGAAATGTTCTGCAGCTTCACTGAATGTAGCCTGGGTAAGAAAAACACAACCACAGAGGCTCTGATGAACACGGCACATGATGTGCTCTGACATCACACGTACATCACACCACCACCATCTCCTTCTTTAGACTCACCATGCCAAGACAACTGTTATTGATTGATCAACCCTTTCTATAGCAGCAACTAATGTTTGCAAGAACCGTTTCCGTTATTTTTTTTGTGCTGAATAATGCTCTCACTTGATGCAGGAACAGGTTGTGTTTTTAATTGGAAAGCACATATCTATTATAGATCTTGATCTCAAAATAGTATGAAGCAAAGTATGATTAAAAAAGTTCACCTTTTCAAGCAGCTTCTCAAACATAATGAGTTTTTGTTGGGGCTGCATCTATCAGTAAACCTAATAAATTAGATAGAAATGTCATGAAAAGTCAGGTGATGAAGGCAACACTGCTCAGGATTTTGAACAACTTTGTTATCTTGCTGGCTTTTTCAAGTTTTATGGTAAAATCTTATTGCATCTTTTTTAATATGTGAACTGTATTTGAGCTTTTCTTAGAATTTTTAGTTTAAATATACATAAATATCAACATTTATGGTGTAAAAAGTTTCCTTTCATTGAACAGGCTGGATTTAGAGATGAGATAGAGATTTTTTTTTCTTGGATTATTGGACTGTACGTGTCTCGATTCTAAGTACACCTCAAAATTTCCCCTTCGTCTTTTGAGTCCAGCTTTGTCCTCTGGTTTTACTTTTAGAATGATTTGTTGAATTTTCGTTGCAAACTTATGTAATATGTGATCTCCAAGTTAAGTCATACTCATATGATAAATATACTTTTTTGATCCACTGGGCTTTTGAACTCCATCTGATCACAACCAGGCCCTTTGTTTGGTTTTATCAAGAAACAAGAATAACCACATTTTTCAGGCATGATTTTCTGGTATATCTGTTGTATATCTGTTGTCGGTACCCTCAAAAGATCACAAATGATCCTTTCTATTCAGTTGTCCTCCTGAGTCACCTGTCATTCTGTATTCACTGTGAGTTATTCACACTTTTTCCAGTTGTGTTATTTTCAAGAGTTGTCCTTGTTTTTCTTTGTGTTTCTTTGTTGTTTCTATAACGTTAAATCTGCTGAAGCTGCAGTAATGCAAATTTGCCACAGGGATCAATGAAGCCTCAATTATCACATCCTGTGTTTTCTTCATTTTGACCTTTTCTCTGTCAGGTGAAACAAACTGAGACCACAAAACAACAAAACAGACAGTAATCCCCCCCAAAAACAAGAGTTTACATTATCATTCAAACTCCATCTCCTGTTTCAGTAAGTTTGTTTTGTTTGACTTGATTTGCTCACCTCTGTGAAGGACATCTTGAGTTCATCTGATCACACAGACAGAAGTTGCTGTATTTCATTGTTCATCATAAATGTTTGTAATGTTTGCCTCTTTGTCTGTCTGTCTGTATGTGAGTGTTCTTTGTTCTCCTGTTTCCATCCCACCATCCATCAACTTTTATCTATCTGTTCCTCCTTCCCCCTCCGTCTCTCATTCTGTCTCCAGATCAGTCTCCAGGCAACTGAACAAAGGGGAAATCACTGAGACCACAGTGTTGACTGCCACAGCTCAGCTATTTAAGGCAGACTAATGTAAGACTCAGAACATCAAGTAACACTGAGAGAGACCACAAATAACCGAGAATACTGTTCACACTGCAGCAGCCCACAGAGAGGGAGCTACAGTTTGTTTCTTTTTTAGATGTGTGACGCACATCCATGGAGAACAACATATCTTTAGAAAGTAATGTCTGTGTTTGGCCTTCAGGATGGAACACCTTACATCAGGAGATTCAACAACTTCCGCTCTTACCAAGTTCATCAAGAGTGACACATTTGTGGATTCAATGAGCATTTGAGAAAGAAATTATACACTGACAAGAGAATGAATCTTTTGAGTTTAATTTTTTATCTTTATTTTGCAGCCTTCATCTCATCCCTTCCCCTTATTTCCTTTCTCCTTCCCATTCCCTCTTTTTACAACCTTCTCTTACCTTTTCTTTCATCTCTTTGAGGACCTCCACGCCCATTATCTTTCCTCTTCTTTTTCCTTTTTATGTATCCTCCCCTTCCCTTTTTTGTATCCTTCCCTTCCCTCCACTTTCTTCCCTTTGCGTCCCTGTTTACCTCTCTCCTCCATCTCCAACTCCTTCTTCTCGTCAGGCAAAAAAGGTGATGGGTTTATCCCTTTTCCTTCTTTAACAAAATTTTAGCTCTGTTCTGTGCTGTTTTATTTCAGTCATCGTAAACGGTGGTATTTTCTGAAGTGATGAAAATTCCAATGCTCCTGAATGCACCGTGTGTATATTACCAAAAGTTGTAAAGAGACACAGTCGACTTACACGAAGCCAAAAAAAGGGCCATGCTGCTGCTGTGAATTTGTGTCTGTGCTAAATTTCAAGGGAGCGCTGACTAAATAATCCTACGCTGCAGATGCTTAAAATAAAACCAATGACAGTCATCATCCCAAGCAATTTTCTAAAGTCTTTTTGGCTAGTAGTTGTTGTCCTCCCTCTTTTCAAAGCAAACTGATGCCGTTGTGCCACTTGCTACTAAAGAGAGTAAATGGTTAAATGTCTATCAGCAGCACTGTTTAACCAACAGAGACAAGCGCTTGGAAAGTTGCCACAAAGTGAATTAAAATCAAGAAGACTGGGCTTGCCTAGCAGACTAAGACCCCTCACCCCCAAAAAATATTTTTATTTTGCTGAAAGGTGACGAGTTTTCACCCCTGCTCTGTACTTTAAAAACAACCTCAAGACTCTATTGGCCAGATGAAGTGCAGAGCCACCAGTCAGGGATGTTTCTCTGCTGGAGGGTTTTTTACCTGGGACACTTAATGAGTGTGAATTTTCCAGAAAAAAAGCACAAAAGCCCAGTTGAACATTATAAATTGATGAAAATAGCATGCTCAGTGTGACAAAGATGTATTCTTCAGATATACAGGGAAAAGCAACAGAAGCAGAGAGAGGAGGAGGAGGATGAGGGTGATCATGAAGATGGCAAGGATGAATGAACAGGTGGCTGATTTCAACAGAAGCCAAGACAGCAAACCTTTCCTCAGCTACAGTCTGGGAGGAAGTTTGACAAACTCTTCAAGAGGAAATGTACCACAGAGAGTTTTCCAAAACTCAGACAGTCTGAGCCAAGCCCTGAGTTTCTAAACAACTGAGACTTCCTTCATAAATAAATAACAATCTTACCATTTTATAAAGATCTGACACGCTTATCTGGTCTTCATCCACCATCTCAAACTCTTTTCTTGGGACCAAGTCCAGACCCAGGTGTCTGGAAGAGAAAGAGATTGGGAGAGAGTGGTAAGTTGATAAGACCCTAAGAATTGCATGTTGGCTGTTTTAAATTTTAGTCATGTCTGCAACAGAAAAAAAATGTGAGCAACAACTAGGGCAGTCAGAGATTTTCTGACACCAAAATGGTAATATATACAAGCCACAGTGCAAAGAAATGAAATCTATGCAAGTCTTTCAATCTTGTTTTAAGCAAAAAATGTCTCTCTAGACTCAAACCTCAACCAAATTCACCAGAAAAATGTTTTATTTTAAGGTATCAAGAGACAAATATGACATCTTAATTGCATATAATGAGAAAAAAAAATCTGCCAATGGGGTAAGAAAAATCTTTTTTGTATTAACACGTCAACCTAATTTCAAGAAACTTAAGCAAATTTTCTCATCTCATGGCATATTTTGTTTTTACAAGTTTCAAGCAATTCAGATGTCATTTTCGTCTTTTAATACCTTGGAATGAGACTTTTTCTTTCAGCTTGTCGTGTGAATGCAGCACATATCAAGTAAAAGTGGACAATTTTCTTAGACAAATAAGATAGAGAGCCTCAGTTAGACTGTTTTTAGTTTATATGTGTGCACAGGTAATGTGTTAATATTACACTATGTCATTTCTAAAAGTAAAAGAGCACTACATTCAATCATGTTTAAATCTAGGACAACATGTACAATCTCATCTAATGAGACCGATCACATGACATGATTCAAAGCTCCACCACTTTGTCAGCTGACCCTTGTGATGATGTCAGTGTGTGTCCTGTGTGTGACAGTGAAAGGCTGTGTGTTTGTGCCCTCACTCGTTGCCCCAGTCCAGTCTGACGGTGATGTGTCTCTTGACGTCTCGGCTCTGGTCCTGCGTCAGGTGACCTGACAGGAGCTGCCTCCTCAGGTCGATCAGCTCCATCATCACGTGGCGGACCTTGTAGAACAGATCGACTTTGTGTTTCTGATGGACACAGAGAGAGAAGACACAGAAGGGGGGTTACAGTCAGCTATTGTTCTGTTTTAATACCATGTGACTGGTGAAGAAGTTGAGTGAGCTGTCATTTTTTAGCTGCACGAGGTCTTTCCTGCGGTGCTTCATCCGAGACCCTGGCACTCGGACAATAGCTACTCCCACTGTGACACAGTTAAGGTGAATGTGTTCATTGTTTTGTACGCTTATTCCCATTTTGCTTCATAGAGACAGGCAGAGCTTATGCCAGGATGATTTGGCAAGTAGGCAGAGAAACATGCTGAACAGATCACAGCTTGTATCAACAAACACTTTTACAGACAGCGATCCAACTCTGAAGTGTTTCAGGCAGAGACACAAAGCGTAATGAGAGGCAAAAATCAAACCTCTGACCTCTGGCTCTGAGATTCACCACTTTCATTGCCACAGCAAAGAGAAACGGAGAACAAAAATAGGTTTTAGGTGTTTATTCCAAGGTGAAAAAAATATTTTTTTGTTAAGTAAATAGTTTTTGTTTTAAGCCTTGTTATTGAAAAGCCAGACTCTGTGAAAGTGGTCCCAGCTGTTCACATTTGGGAGCATGGATGAAACCTGATGAACCGTATGCTTGGATGTAAACCAAGACCAAATAATGTTCAATACCTTGATGATGGGTCCTGGTAAAGCACTTTCTGCTACACTTTGTTTTCCTAACCATTTAAATAAAGCACATGCATGGAGCGCTTTGTGAGGTTGCCCCTCACACAGGTGTCCGAGGTTTAAGTCCGGCATGTGGCCTGTTTCCCACATGCCACTGTCACCCCTGTTTCCAACTCTATCTTATTCACTGTCCTCCCCTCTATCACATTTAAGGCATGAAAGTCCAAAAAGCATCTTGAAAAAATGAAGTACATGCACATGATTCCTTAAATATTTTAAATATACCTCTGTGTTTGCTCATTGTATATATTCTTTTAAAAATTAAATATTTGGCCGTGTGTTTTTCTAGCATCTTTTATCCATGAATAGATTGCCTCTAAGCAGTCTTAAAGAGACTATTATCTTTTTCAGATCTGTCTTCAATCAGCTCTTGTAAGATGTTTGTTCTCTTATTCAAACAGAAGTATCATTTTAAAATTAACTGGTCAACCACAGTGATTAGTCAGCATCTATTTATTTGGATGTGGTCTTTTGATGAATTAAACAGAACAAATTACTCAAAACATCTTAACACTGAAGAAGCAGTCTGTCTCCGCTGAACATTCCTACTCTGAGATCATTTCTGAAGGAAAAAGCAGATAAAAGATGCCAGACTAAGATCAGGGAACTTTATTTGACATTAATTAACTTTTCCAATCAAAGTAATGATAATTGGTCTAGGAATAAAATACTACTTGCAGCCTAATTATAGTCTTAATCACATTTTTCAAGCTCATATAAACATGATTATTGTCTAATGAACCCTGAAGCTCTCTGAATATCCAGCTCCTTATGACACAGATGTGGTTAAAGACCCTTCTGGACTCTCTAAAGGTTTTTTGGCAGGTCAGTGATTTTGTGCTTCAGTTGAGATGGGACAGCAAGTCTTAAAACATGTGAGCACACATGTATGCACAAACATACACACACACACGTGCAAATGTGCAAAATAGCAGCAAATAACACACTGTTGGTGAGCTTCAGAAGCATCGCTAAAGAAATAAAAGTAGAGATGAATAAATAACATGCATTTCCTTCACAGATTTGTTCTATTATTGTGTTAACTCCCTTCTCTGTCAGTCTATGCGTGTGTGGGATTCATCCATACTGGAGGCTCTTATTCATCAGTACAGTACCATTGTATAGAACTGTTACATAGGAAGGTTATATAAATGCAGCTGCTGTGGGGGTGGAGCTGTTTTTTGGGGGTAAATTCAGCCTAAATTTATGGCAACAAAAACATTTCTCCAGATTTGCCTCTTTCTGCCTCAGATCTGCAAAGCACCATAAAAAAGATGTTGTTCTTCTATCTTAAATTTTACCCTCATGACATCACATCACAGGTCATAAATACACTGCCTTGAAGTAGAAAAACAAAAAGACCAACAATGAAAGCAGCTCATACACATCACCAGCATAAACACTTGGTCTTTCCCACAGCAACTCATGATAATCATTTTGCTTAACACTTTAGGTCTACACAATCATTTTACTGACAGTTTTGTTACTGGATATAATAAAATACAAATTATAATAAAATGAAACTAGTTCCTTCTGTTTCCCAAGCTGCAATTAGAAAACTTTGCAAGAATTCTATCTTTAAGATGCAAAAAACTGTGAGAAATGGAATAGATTTTGAGAATTTGGGCTTAAAGTCATGGGGAAAAAATAGTCTTCCAGTTTGATTTGATGGTTGTGACGTCTTTCTGCTTTGGGCCTCCAAAATCTGATAACAAGAGAGAGAGAGAGAGATAAAGAGAGAGAGAGGGAGAGAGTACGATCCCTGCATTACAGAGGAAATTTGCAAAAATCAAAGATGGGAGAGATCCAATCTTGCACAGCTTCATTTGTCAGGCACCTTTCCAAACAAAGTTACAAAGTGTTTGGCAAAAGAACAAAAAACAACTAAGAACTCATAAATAAAAACGATTTAAAAGAAGTAGAAGGTCAGGGAAAACCTATACAATAAAAAAGTGTTTTGTTGGAGAATTTCTATTTGTTGACCCTTAGAAACTCTAAAAAGTCCAATCTATTTCTCAATGTACATATCTATGAAATTTATCCACAGGCCCATCTATCTCTGTTGTGGAACCAATTGAGCATAAATCAATCATCCGTTCATGGTTTATGCAACAATGTGATAAAATTGTGTTTTTTTTATTTTAATCATTCAAAGTTGTTCAAAGTATTTTCTACAAAAGCACTTGATTTGTTTTCAATGACTCATGTAATCTCGTTAGACAAAAACTAAGATTTCCCCGCCCACCTGCAAAAGACATGAAAACATGTTTGTAGTTTCATGAATTTTTCAGCCAAAGGATGATTTCAGGGGTTATTTTTCAGAAGCAGGACAGAATAAAAAACAGATCTCAGAGGTATTTCCGGTCTTTAATCTTTATTTATTTATTTTTTGATCAATTCTATTGTTAATAAGTGATGGTGGAGCCCTGACAATACATCCTCAAAGCCATAACACTACACACACTCACAGTTTTATCTTTGGAGAGGGCAGATTCTGGGTCTCTCTCTAAAAGCTCAATGGCAAAGTTTAAAAGACAAAGTACAGCACATCTGAACACTAAGACAGAGTTTTCTATTGAGCAAAGCATCAAATCCACAAGACTCCATGGACCAGGCAGTGGCTCGGTCCATCGTCTCTTTCTCTTCCAGAGACCTGAACGTGCGGATAATGACAGGTTTTACTAACAGCAGAGCTGGAGCAGACACAGTGTTCTCTCCTCTCATAGCAGCTTTCTCTGCTTTTAGCTGGTAAAGGGATAAGTGACCTTCATCCAGAACGTTTGCAGTAGCTCATCAGCGGCTGCTTGGGCTTAAAGTGACTGTGTTATGAGAAGAAATGTCAGTAAATTGGTTGGCTGAAAGAAGAGTATTCTGTTTTTGTATCTATCATGTCAAGATGGTGTTTTGAAAATCTCTAAAATGACACAAAACCCTAAAATTCACACTGAGGTCTACAGAGATTACGACCATGCTTGTTTTGTATCTGAAAATATATTCATGTTGTTGCTGTGAAAATGTTTTTATTCACTTGAGGTGCTTTTCAATCAGGGCCTCTAGATATTTCAGCAGCACGCATCTATCTCAAAAGCCTTTAGATTATTCATAAAAACTTATCTGATGAGTGGCTGCACGGTGGCACAGTGGTTAGCATTGCTGCCTTGGTCACCAGTTTCAATCCAGATTCGGGCAAAGTGGGCCTATTGGTGTGGAGTTTCCAAATACATATAACAAGATTACAAAATACTTTCTTTCATCGCCCAGCAGTGAAATTGCATTTCAGTTTCATCTCACACACCCATACATCCCATATCCCAAATACAGTCCAAAAACCAGCTCATTACATTAAATGGTGATTCTAGGCTGCCTGTGGGTGTAACTGTGTGCAAGAAAGTTTGCCTGTCTCTTTATGTTGGCTCTGTGATTGACTGGCACCTAGTCCAGGGGTGTATCCGCCACCTGGATGTTTTCATGTTTTGATGAAATACTGAACTAGGATGCATTCCCGAGGACTTCTCCTGTGTTCATCGGCAGCTGTTTTAAACTGGATATCCACTGACGCATTCAGCTGAAGGTCTCCAGTTTACAGGGTCACATAGAATTTAATGTTAGTATGAGCTTGTCAAAAAGAACCAAAAGAAAATTCAGTGTACTCCAGGATTCAATTTTAGGTCAGACAATTTTAAACCTTTCAGCTTTTCTAGAAGTCTACTGCAAGAATGCTGACGAAGACCAGAAAGAGAGCGCGCATTACACAGTTAAAAGCCTCTGCACAGGCTGGCAGTATCATTTAGGAATGATTTTAAGGTTCTTTTACTGGTTTTTAAAGGTCTTTATTGTATTACA
Organism: Thalassoma bifasciatum; assembly: GCA_008086565.1. Lineage (NCBI taxonomy): Eukaryota > Metazoa > Chordata > Actinopteri > Labriformes > Labridae > Thalassoma > Thalassoma bifasciatum. The sequence goes on along the minus strand of RPOG01000301.1, from coordinate 421,564 downwards.
CCCACTTATTTATCCAATTTGCTTTTATCATATATTCTTTTGAGAGCCTTCAGGTCTTCAGGCCAATGACTTTTAACAGTAGTGAAGGAGAAACAAAGACCCACAGTGAGGCAACTTTCAAACACTCTGGTCCACCAATGTTCAGCTTGCAGGCCCTGCCCTAAAAAGTTCTTGGATCTCTAGAAAGTACTATCCTCCTGGCAGGGTTGTTTAAAGATAAGAAAACCTAGAGCTGAATTTAGTAATTAATTTAGTCAGTCAGTCAAGATCCCTTTTGTTTCTGTCCTTGAAATTGAACTTGCGGGACATTTCACCCAAAATAATGTGGTCAGTTTTAAGTTATTATCAGTTAACTTTATGAGTTTTTTAGGCTTACACAAGCTGAAGCATTTAAGATTTATGGCACGATTAACATCTGAGGGGTACAGACCTTAAACTAAACAACCTCATGCCCTTGAGTGTATAAGCAGGTTTTTAAAGCATAGTTTCATTCAAACATGTAACTGTGTCCACAGGGAAAGCTTTTTTATAGTTCTGCTTCTCCTCCTCTCTGCTTCCTAATCATGCTGTAAGACCCTGACAGTGATAAATGAGTTTTTTTTATAACCATCCTTGTTTAAAAATATTTCAAGTTTTATCCAAAGAGCGCAACATTTTACATGGATCTTTACTAGTTGCTTAGCAACAAGAAGAGTCATGCTCAGCAGACCCCCTCAGCATCTGTTTAACATTTGTTTATAAGGAGAAGCCCAGTGGACACACAAGCTAATGCTCTTTGATATACAGTCTGAGAGAGTCCAGATTAAGATTCTGCAAGAGCGTGAGAGCATCAGTGATGCAGCAACATCTAACAGGGAACAAATTTTTACACATCATCAGAGAGGAGAGACAAAAGTACACTTTGATGTTAATATTAATTATACATGCTTTACGGCTCTAACATCTTGGTTGATGCTTGATTCAAACGACTAAAGACCAAACCCCCAACCAAGTCACTTATACGCAAACTGGTCCGCCTGCCAGAATACTGACAATTGTCCAAACAACACAATAACCAACTGAAAAACTCTCCAACCATTTAACTCCTTTATCAAACAACCAACTAACCAACTTGACCAATGATGAAGCCCAGAACAAACCAACAAACCCTCAACTCAACCCAACCATCAACTAATCAATCACAATAACAAATTCTACCAGTTGATAAATCTGCTTATACCCAATAGGTATAAAACCAAGAAGTTTTTATTTGACCAATGAACAACTTTATCACTTTACTCACTGCATTAACAAGACACAACGAGTATCCCTGAGAACACGAGCAGCCTAGAACATCATAAACACCTAATTTATTTAAGGTCATTGTGTGATGCTGTTTGTTGCATCTTTAAACCAAAGACCAGTCCATAATGTTTGACTCCCTGTGCCAAGCTCATAGAGGTCTGTTTAGAGAACAGGAACTCTATAAACTGTAGTTTGGTAGAATAAACTCTGCTCCTGAGGGTGGACCTTTAATTTAAGGCAGCAGCACAAGAGTCAGCAATAAAGCCCCGAGTGGTTTACAGAGTTGAACCCAGCAGACACATCACCGAGGAACAGGACACACAAACTGTTCACTGTTGTTATTTACAGCTGCAGAGAGAGAGAGAGAGCAGTCTTCCCCTGAGCCAGGTCCAGAAACACATTTACAGAAAGCTGCTACACAAAAGCTGCACAGTGTCTGGAGCTGGAGCTGGAGCTGCTGGGGCAAACAGTAAAGAACATAATCACCTTAAGTTAACCTCAAAAGAAACCAAAATACATTTAGAGACGCAGGAAAACAAAGGAAAGGACAGGAGTTCAGGAGCTGTTAACAATTCATCTCAGGCATTCAAGACTCGAATACCAAACAGTTGAAGCTGCAAGAGCCTCATGGTAGTGTATTTCACTTGATTGTCTTATATCTCACTGCTAATTTTTTACCCAATAAACTCAGCTGAAAAGACCCCTACGCTGCACACAAGTCAAAGTCAATTCAAAGTCAAGTCCTCCTTACCTGAGTTTGAGTCCAGGTTGGGTCCCCACTACATTAGCCTTAGTCTAAGAAAAGTCACTGGAGCAGGACGCAGGAAACTTACTTAGTGGAACTTTATGTTTAAGTACATAAAATAGTATCAAGAAAGCCAAGATTTAATTCAGGATAAATAATCCTGCTGTTTAACTTCAGATTATCATTGTTGATGTGTAAACCTGAACTGACTGTGTTGGACAATCTTGCTGTGCAGAAAACACATTCAATTAATCAATAGTGACTGTTGATCTGAATGTTACAAGCTGGCGGTTAAGTAAGGAGTCTCTACAAGACACCTTGACTTATTTGCATCAATTGTACGAACAATAAATACACTAAAAGCTTAAGTTTCACAATTCAACCAACTTACGATAATACTCTTTGGATGCAGACTGCTCCGCTCAGAATTCATTATTGTTATGTTAGTGAACTTAAAAGCCATCAGTGCACAAGCCAAGTCTGAGTTGAGTCTCGAGTCCACCACATCTGGACTCAAGTACTACAATGCTGGTCCCAGCTCAGAGGCTGCCGACCCAAACACAGGTGCTGAAAATTACATTTAGAAATAACAGCAACAGATGCTGTTATGACCTTTGACTTTTTTATAGCAACTCGGCCAAGAACAGGTGTACTTTGTTGTACATAAGAAGCGGACCAAGTCTCCTCTCGAGCTGCAATGTGCACTGAAAATTACTGCTACCTGCATATCAACTACATGTAAACAGGACTCTGAAACGAAACTGCATCATCTGACCTTTTAGAGAGCTATCTTTGATCTTGCAGTAAGTTTGTCCTCGCCTTTCTTTACGGAGTCAAAATCTCCTTTGAATGGACTTTCACACAGCTCTACTCCTACCTCATCCTCCTTCCCTCACCGCCTTCTCTGCCTCTTCCCTCAGCTGGAGTGAGTAATCACACCTTCACATTCAACGGGGGCAAACACACCAGCACCGCTTAACACATTTTTACCACCTCAGCACAATAAAAAGCAGCTGAGCAAATCTCCGATAATGATGCTGCTTGTAGCAGCCGTTCTGTTTCATTGGAGCTCATTTTGACAGCCTCCTGATATTAGTAAACGAGTAACACAAAGCATCAGGGGGAGGAAAACAACCGCGGAGCTCTGCTCACTACAGTTAACTAAATCAAACATTTACTTTCCTCTTTATTGCTGTGTTGGCTTTTTCTTTTCATTGAAATAGAGGAACATAAAATGATGATCTTAATCTCTGTGACAACATATACTGGGGAAAAAACACCATAACCTCCCTCTACTGTTAATAAACAGCTCCACATTTCTTAGCAAAGAGGGTTCTCCAAGCTGTGGGTCAGGAACCAGAGGTGGGTCTCCAGGGAGTGACAGACTGTCACAGCTAAGCTTCAGAATAAATGAGATTTATTCAGGCTGACAGCTCTAATAGCTTGCAGGACATTTGCAACACGTCTTTTCCATTAGCAGCATCCTGCTCCATTTTCACACCTGACAAATGAGAACAGCAGAAGGCCAGATTCCAACTTTCATTCTGTTTCTCTTGAGAATGAAGTGTCTGGTTGTGTTATCGATGAGGCTCAAATGCTGGATTAGCACATTAATAATATGAAATATTTATAGCAGCTGCAATCTCATTAAAATAAACACTACAATATGTATCTTTGAATATTGCCTTGTTTTTATGCCCCTAAATGAGAACGAAAAAAATAATTAGCTTCACTCTTTTGTGAGATGGTCCAACTAATTCACCACAGCTACACCTGTCCACCTGTGCTCTGGTAGAAGAAAGTGGTTTTATCTGAATCACTGTGCAGAACTGAATGGTAGAGGTGGGAATTTGTGGTTAACTGAAATGCCCGGTGCTTAGCCCTTGATAATAACAATATCATTCTACTGTGATAAATGATGTATTCAAAACATGATTTCCCCCTCAAATAATGTAGTGTTATAAAATTCAGATGCATTTCAGAGAAATTGGCTGATGTTATCAACATGAGCTTTTCTTGAAAGCCCCCTCATTTGGTTAATTAATGAATTCTTGGACTTATTATGTAAATTGAAAACAGATTTATTCAGCATTTTCTCCAGTCTTTTGCCCACTCAAAGGACTTTTACACTACACGCCACTTCCGCCCATTCACACTACCTTTACACTGAATGGGTATAGTTAAAAAAACATCATCATAAACATCAAAAGTAGTTTGTTAGCTTCTTCAGAAAGATTGCTGAAAGCTGAAAGTGGAGCTGAATTGCAGCTCTGAAATTATACAACAACATAAAGCAATAGAATGAAAAGCATTAAACTTAGAAGAATCTTTACAGTTTTCACATATTAAGTGAGTGAAGGACTTCAGATACAGCTGCAGGATTTTCTTCAGGGACAGATGCTTGCTGTCGTGATTTGAACCACTTGCTGAAGCATATGTTTCCTCAGCACATGCACGTTGCTGCTGCATCACTAATCCTGCATCATTACTCACTCTGACAGGCTGCACTGCACATTTGCATCAGGTAATCTGTATTTTGTAACTTATTACCCTCAGACAGTTTGAGAAACTCCTTCAATAGAGCATAACTCTGCCTGGAAACTCCTGAATCAGAGGGGACCTTCACAACACCTCCGATCCATTAGCAAGCATCCGGCTTCATTTTCACACTGTCAGACTGGCTGCTGTGATACTGACAACGAAAGCACCGAAGCACATCATCGGGGAGTGCAAACAGGGAGGGTCTGAGTCCCTGTCTGATCACCACTTCTTGACTGTTAATGGAAAACACCACCCCAGCTTTCTCAGAAGAAAAGACATGATTCCTACACGGAATATGCCTTTAAATCTAATTCATGAATCTCTGGTGTTCAGTTTGAGCTGGATGACAAACTTAAAAATCTTGACACTTGGTCAGAAAGAACAAATTTTTTACCTCTTATTCCTTTCAATCTTGAGTTATTAAGACAGCGGATGAAGACCATTTGGAAAAAAAAATGCTATAAAGATTAATTTTAAAACTCCACTGTCACTGTAAAGTATGATCGGCTTTGATGTTCCGATTCTTAGTTGGTAAACAGATAAACTGAATAAGAGTATGTACTTGAAACATAAACAGTATTCTTATCAAGTGTTGTTGGATGTTTTCTTTTAGCCTCACTTAGCAATATTCAAGGTTTTCAACTGTCAACTATGAGCTCTCTTTTATTATCACTGACAGAAACAAGTTGTATTGCTCAGTGTATAACAGCATTTCAGAAATAAACTGAAAATGTTTTGGATTGTGTAGGTTTTGACAGCCCTACATGGACAAAGTTTTATATGTGATCCTTCAAAATTTTTCCTTCTTTTTTTATTTTTGTTTTATAAATGCAATCTCACCATGTTTTTATTGTGAGCATAATAAACTAACAAAATAATGGATTTTTTTGTTTGTTTGTTTTTTAAGGGAACCGTAGCTTTCTAAAAAAAAAAATGAGTGAGGTACAAGAAAACATTTTACTTTAATGATTCTTCATTGGCTCTCTGTGTCTGTTTGTGGGATGCTCGTTAAGTACAATTATCTCTCACAAAGCTGTGAACTTTTTTATCATTTAAATGTTTGGCTGAATTTGCATCGTTTAAGGAAGTAAAAATCACTATCTAAAAGATCTGAGCAGGGGTTTTCTTAAGCTCTTTTCTAGGGTTGTGGGATCTTTAGTAAATTTTGAGACTTGCTGTGGGTTTGATAGCTTTTCAACATCATAAGAACAAGAAAAATGCCTTTTGTGTAGTTTTGTGTTCTTATCCATCTCTTCCAAGCTTTCTGAGTTTGAGAAAGGAAACCTCTTCTTGCAGGAGTGAGGCTTCATGCAGGGAGCAATATGTGAGCACTGAGCTTCATGCAATCTCCAAAATTCAGACCTGAACTTCAGTGAACCCCCTGTGGTAATATTAAAGGTACACACATCAAGATACACCAACACAGAGTAGAGTCAAAAACTGGATGTGTTTGCAGGGATGTCGGCCTGTCATGGTCCTGTGCTGTGTCAAGTTCAAGCGGTGGAAAGAAGCAAAGTCTCCCTCTTATCCTTAGAAATATTTGACCAGTTTAGTAAGCCACACTGCAGTTCAATAAAACTCATTTTTGGAAGCTAAATTCACCAAGTAAGTAAACCTTTCCCGCCACATAGGAGTTACAGCCCTGGAAGCATGGTCAAGGTTCAAATCTGCCCCTGACCCTTTGCTACATGTCTCTGCCTGTTTTTAACTCTGTCCACTGCCCTAGTCTCTGACATAAGTCAATTACAGTTAGAGAGATGATTGAAGATGTGTTATAGAGCAGCTTTCAGAGGAGGCAGAAAAAGCAGCAGACCAGAGCAGCTTTTATGAGACTCTCTCTTTAAGGCTACATGAGATCTGTTAATGGATGCTTTGAAGTGAATCAGCCGAGCCATCTGATGCAGACTTGCATGCTTGCTGATGCATCTGAGTTGTTAGCAAAGCCTTTTGGAGTACATGGATAATGATTAAGATACGTTTGGGTCGGATCCATGAGGCAAAGTCATTTCTACCATGACGTGATTCAAATCTACACACACGTCTACACTTAGGCAGTTTAAGGTTCATCCTCTTAAAGTGCCTCTTCGACATCCTTGTGGCTCTCATATACACACTCAAATCTTTAAGAGCCAGAAAAAGTATCATGGTAGACTCCACTTTCAGCCAGCAACAGCTGCTCAGATTTTGGAAGGACATCTCTCTTCATATAATTAATTGGGGGAGAAATGACACAATTTTAAAAGATGACACTCAGCATGAAAACACCTTTTGGAAGGGCAACTTCCACCAATAGTCAAACAGTGCAAGAGTAAAACTTTGGAAGGACAAACTCCCATTAAAGGGACAGTTTGGAAAAAAAGATCACGCTCTCAGAGAGCCTGGAGGCAATGTCATCAGAACATTAACACTGAAGTGCTTCAAAATTTCAGAAAGTTGGTAAGTCAACTTCATGAATTGTGCAAGACAGGTCATCATCCAACAGGTTCTTTAAATGTGTCCTGCCCTTTGAAATGTAATGGTAAACCATAAAAGCATGAAGACAAGCCTTTAGAGACAGCAAAAACTCAGTATAAAAGAAGGTTTGGGAGCTATGGCTCAGGTTTGGGTAGACATGCAGGTACATGAAAAAGGGTTAAACAACACCAAGAATGGATTGATATGTTGGTACAAGACATTCATGGCTGATGATGGGGATCTTTTACCATTGTGTATTTTTTTGACACTATATTTCTGACGAAAAATAAAAAAGACTGATAAATGTTCCTTTGTTTTCCTGTTTTACTTAATACATGGTCTTTCACAATAGGTAGCAGCACACAGTCTGCTACTTCAAGAAGCAGAAAACAAACCGCAGAATTCTGGGTGACAGGTTTGTTGCATGCAAAATATGTGCTGCGAGATTCAGGAAAAGCCCCCAAAAATAACAAATTGATTCTTTGAGTTGTCAGAAAAGCTGACAATGCAGATATAAGTATCGACAACATATGAAGCAACAACAGTCATATTAAACAAGTAAACAATACAATTTTTGTGTTTGACGTAAATGCAGAAGGAGTCTTTGCTACAGTGGAGACTTATCCCTACCTGTCTTGTATGATGTGACCTCTAAGCACATTCACAGTCTGATCCACAACAATGTCAGGGTTAAAGGCTGACCGTGGAGGACAGAAGGACTCTGACATTAGTGCAGTGAGGATACTCACAGTGGAAGAATAAAAAAACAACACAGTGTTGAGCTTGTGTTGATACTATTTTGGCTTCATGATACATATGTGCTTAGAAATAAACTTTAAAGCAGATAAACAGTTTATTTGAAGAGCTTTTTTTCTGAGCACATTTTCAAAGCCATCCAAAGATTACAGGCTATGGTTGAAATGACTTCAATGCAATATGAGAGCCAGCTTTTTCACAGCACGCTACTTCAAAATAGAGGTGTCAAATTACATCCCATTTGAAATACTTCACAGTTTGCATGATGCAATTTTGGAAATTCAGTTTGCATGATGAATTTAACTGAAAATGAAGCTTTCTACAAACATCACTGCGAGTGTTTAACATGTTTATCTTTTTCGTGACGCATCGTCAAGGAATACATTTGTAGTTTCAGTAAAGTATACTGAACACTGATGCCTCCAAAGCTTTTGACTCTCAGTGCATAAAGTTTTCAGAGACAGTGGATGACAGTATGATAAACCACCTGTTATAAAAGCTTCACATCCTCAGCAGTTACACCTTGATATACTAATAATGTCCCTCCATATTAATATAGCTGAAGCAGGTTTAGGCGTAATGACAGATTTAAAGCAGACTTCACCCTCTGCATCGCAAACTTTGCACACAGCTACCTGAGACATAACAAAACCAACACAGGGAGCTTTTAATTTTCTTTGCACTGTTGCAACGACGGCTACTGAACATCGACAATGGCCTCGTCTCCTTGGCAACGATGGGTGAGTCACCGTGGCAAATATATGACAGTGCACTTACTGGAGTCTATAGAAGCTGAGCAGATAGTAACCTTAACATGCTGCTGAAACACACCATAAAGGGTGGGAAGATAATTCAACTTTCTGTTTTAAACTCACTCAGACTGAATGTCAGAAGCTTTGGTTCCACACAAACACAAACTCACACACTAATACACTGATATACTGTAAAGGTAAGTGTTGAGATGATTTCAGGTACTTACAGGTGTAATAGGACGATAAATCCGCTTGCTTCTCTCCTTCCTTTGCTTCTTTTTTCTCCCTTTGATGCTAGCCCTGGCAAGCGGATAAAAAGCGACCAAACAAGCTGATGATAAGAAAATCACAGCCTGTCACAGCCAACTGTAGCAGCTCTCTCTCTCCCTCTCCCTTTTTCTCTCCCTGCTTTATCTATACCTCATCCTTCCTCCCTCCCATCCTCCTGACCTGCTCCTTCAGTCTCCATCTTTCTTATCTTTCTTCATCTCTCCTCTCGTCCCCCTCCTTCCCCTGTCTTTCCGTTTCCCTCTCCCTCTGTCTCTCTCTCTCTCTGTGTCTCTCTCTCTTTCAGCCACCCACGGGCCAGTCTGCAGCAGTCAGCTCCACTCCACTTTTTGTGATGTTAGAGAGAGTGTGTGCACAGAGTAGATATACAGTAAGGTGTGTACTCTGTAGATAGTGATATACAGCAGGCTTGATGATAAAGATGTTTGACAGCAGAGCTGATATCCTGAGGCTGATGCCCACAGAGAGCCTTGAAATCAAATGTGTGATGTCTGGCTGTATGTTCAGATAGAAAGAAGGAGAGCAGACCACGAGCACACAGAATTGATGGGTGTTAAGATGAAGAAAACTCACAGTACATCATTTTCTGAGTTCTCTTGTGGCAAAGAAACAACACCTTATTTCACCACACTTGGGTGGACAGGCCAGAGTGTGACAGTGTCAGAGCAGGACAGTGTCAGACCCCTGAAACTGGATTGACTGCTCCCTGTTTATGAACTAATGAACCTTGAGACAGAGTTCACCTAAAACACAGCTACATTTGCTTTTAGCCCTTGAAAATGTGTAATTATGTTCCTAAGATGCTGGTAATTTTCACATTAGACACACACATTTGTATTTTTGAATGATTAAACATTTTGTATTCTCACTTGTCAAGAACATTTTTCCCACTGGCAGATTTTTTGATTCTCGACGATTAAATCAGACATAATTCTAGTCTATTAATATCTCAGACATAAAATCACAAACTCACTGTAACTTAGAAAAGCACTGGAAAAAAGGTCAGACCAAAAAAGTAGCTATTTTTGAACTAAGAAAAAAATTGCAACTGGAACAAGTTGAAAACACTTGGCAAGATATTTCGAAATAAGAAATTGAATTTCAACTTTACAAAATAAGAGAGGTCTTGAAAATAGCTGGTAAACAAATGGTCAGTAATATTTTTACAGCATTGTGAAGTTTCTCATATTAAGTTTATGACGCTCAAAAGGTGTATTTTTTCAACTCAAAAGTAGTAAGTTATCTCTGTATTTACTGGTCATGTTGTCTTCTTCGTTTTAAGTCTGTTAAAGTCATTTGTAGTTTGATAAGAGTGACAATCTCCAGGGTTTCTGTCTACAACCGATTTGAAAATAGATGAGAAATTGTCATTTTGAGACAAAATATCTTAGGTATTGCTTTTTTGCAATAATTTTCCAAACTTTCTTTATTTCAAGTGTATCCATTTTGTTGCAAAAAAAATCTCTTGAAAAATTGTGATTTATCTCTAACAAATAATTCAGCAGCTGTCAGCAAAGCTCGTTTCATCTGAGCTCTGATCCATTTAGAAAGAAGTTCCATTATTTACAGAAATGTTACACTAAGATAATTGTTTCTGATATTTTGATGAGAAATAAGAAAAATACTCTTCCTGAGTTTTTGAGTTTATGCAGTGTGTTCAAGAATTTAGGGTTTATATTCGGTGAAAACCCATTTTTTTCTGCAAACCTAGATTTACAAGTTAAATTCATGTTAAAGTGAACTATCTCAGAGCAGGGATGAGAAACAGAAAAAAGCAGTGAAGATAGTCTCAGATCAGAATGACAAACTCTAGGACAGTGTAAATTTGAAGATGGTGGTCTGTTGTGTTGCGTGGCAGTATTTCCTGTTGTTAGCATTGCTTGCTGCTAAGCCTGGTCACTGGTAGGAAAAATGCTGAGCCCTTCAGCTCATCCTATTGAGATCGCTTCAAATCCACCCTCACCTGTTTGATTTTACCTGGAGTTTCTGGTGAACCCACACAGTGATCTGCTCTAAGAACATGAAGGATTCAATGGCACTGCAGCACAAAGCTCTGATGCACTGTCCCCCTCCCCTCCCCCTCATTCATCCTTGACACAGAGACACAGACACAGAGAGATGTGTGTCAAAGGCCACAACCAGGGGTGGCATCTCACCGCTGTGCTGTTAGCTTTACTACACAGAGCCGTCAATCAAAGTACAGAGGAAATGACAGCACAGGCCTGGAGGGAAGACAGGATCAGATAGCTCACTGATGTTTACTGTAAATATACACACTGACATGATCTGTGTCCTAAAGGAAGACTGAATCAGAAATCTTTACAAATCAATCAAAGTCAGTCACTGTTTCATCTGTAAACTGTCCCTTGCTAGAACCAAGAATCACACAATTTAATGTGATTCTAATAACAATATGACATTGATCATCCTTGCAATCAAACAGAGGTAAAAATATATATTTAATTGCACTGCACGCCTCTGCACTACCATTTTAACTATCTAACTACAACCCCAATTCCAATGAAGTTGAGACATGTCAAGTGTAAATTAAAAAGGAATATAATGGTTTGCAAATCTTATTTAACCTTAATTGAAATGAAATGAACACACAACAATGACAAGATATTTATTGTTCAAACTGATAAACTTGTTGAGTTGTTTTGGCAAATATTCACTTATTTTGAATTTTGTGCCTGCAACACATTCCAAAAGAGCTAGGACAAGGGCTAAAAAATACCGAAAAAGTTGAGGATTGATGAAAAAACACCTGTTTGGAACATCCCACAGGTTCATTAAAGTCTTCCAGCCATCTGAGAATTCAAGCAGAAATTGTATTTTTATGAGAGCTTTCTCTCTGAATAGTGCGTGAATGAGGAAAGTTAAAGCTAAAAGAGTTATAACATCGTAAACCTTCTGACAACTGACTAAGCTTCTCTGGGGATTCAGGAGTTGACACTTTCTGTAAATGCAAAATGTTAAATTTGTCCTCTATTGCACATCCGTAAAGCCTCATTCATGGTTGCACTTCTTGAAATTTTTCAGAATTTTCAGTGGCTTCGCTACAGAAACAACAGGTCAAAGTCTTCTTTGCTTGTCCAGGGGACTGGTGGGCAGAACAACCAGTTTGGAAGAGAGAAAGCCATGGTGTTAAATTTATAAAATAACGGCAGATCAAGCAGCAGGAACTATTCTTCATCCCCACTATTCATGGTTTTTAAACAGGAAACGTCAGGTTTAAAATATGTCATTTTGCATTTACATGCAGCTCACCCAGGACATTTTGATGCACGTGTATAAATTGCTTTTGATTCAGATGACTTTCTGCCACCAAGCAGCTCTGTGTATATTTGCATGCACACTTCAGCATACAGGGACTGAGGGTGAATGCGTGTAAATGGTATGTCTGTGTATCTGTGCAGCAGAGGGAACACAATGTAACCCTGATTTGTGTCATGCTCCGCTGCCTTCCTGCATTGTGCAATCACTTCATGTCTCATCATGCCTCACGTATGTCCTTCTTTTCTTCATCTTTTTTAAGTTTCTTTTACTCTTGAAAACGTTTCTATTGCTTGTGAGTTTATCTTAATGTGGTGATTTCTATTTGTGATCGCTTTGTAAGTTAGTTCCCTTGAATCTTATCCCTTTTTGTATTGAAAATTAAAACACCTTTTCAGTAAGATATGCCCACGATGTATGAATGTTTTGTATGAAATGTCAACAGGGTCCTTGTACTTTCAAACACAAATACCAAACTTATCAAGAGATTTGTCACTTTTAGATCATAGACCCATCCTCTGTATTTCAGCTTTAAAGTGCACATGAACTTCAAACACGACATCCATTTGAATTCATTCTTCACATCTTTACAGCCACAGAAAATGTCACATCACTGTGAAGCTGGAAGAGCTGGACGAGGACAACCTCCTCCCACTGACTGTCAGTTCTCCGCCGTCATTTCTGTCTCTCATCTCAGCTTCACACACACACACACACACTCATAAACTGCACACACACACACACACACAAACTTGTCTGCACACTTCACAGCAAAGAATCGTCTCCTTCTGCGTTCGTCCTCGTCTTCACATCCCTCTATTATTGTTCACTTGTCAACATTCCCTCCCCCTCCATCCTTCCTGTCCACACGTTTATCACTCCCTCCCGCACACACACACACACAAGAGCAGACACACACATTTAATCTTATCTCTTTTGACATCAGTATGTGAGAGACAAAAGGGCCAGGAAAAATCAGGGGACAAGAAAGAAAAAAGTGGGTGAAGGAAGGAGAGACGGAATATCTACCATCTCTTTATGATCTCTATTTACAGATTCTGTATCAATACACATAATCTCAAATCCAAGTATTGAACTGTCAGGCTTTACTGGCAAGGTAATACACAGTCAATGAAGAGCAAAAGCAGGCAGGATGCACCCCGCTATTTGGTCACACGAGCCTTCTTTTGTGGCATCTGTATGCAAGCTCAGCTGACAATCCGTTCTACAGCACACACAACAACTTTAGTAAATGGCATCAAGATGGTGTGTGTAGTTCCATGATAAACCTTTGGTCTGGGGTTGATCTCTTCGGTGACATATTGCGAAAGAAAGCAGACTTGGAAGACCCAAAGTTGCTTAGATGTGCTCACTGTGAAAACTCTAACTTTGACCAGAACCTTGAAACAGATTATTTCTGGAGTGTGCAGTGCTGATATTTCAAGATGAGCATGTTTCCTGTTAAATTCAGGGTTGCCATGATTTATTCTGTCTGGATTAGTGAAGTCAGGTCACTAAAAGATAACCTGGGATTGTTGAAATGGCTTTAGTAAAGTGTGGTCTAGAATTTTTGGTGTTCATTCTTTCTTTAATTTTTTCAGACTACAGTTTTCTAACAAGTTTTTGCTTCCCTGTCTTTTTTGACTCAGTGTACTCAGTATGTTCATTTCATTTTCTCTTTTATATCCAGTTTCTTTCTTTTTTTTCCCACTAACCCTGTCAGAATCATATCTCCTGTGGCTCAGTTTAAAGCACTCACACATGGTCCACTGGGAGAGACTGGGAGCATGTGAGTGATCACAAAGGGACATTGAATGATAAAGATGTGACCACATCAAAAGCATGTCTGAACACACACACACACACACACACACACACAGTGCGTGTGCACATACGTGTTTTTATTTTTTTCTCGAGAGAGTCACTGAGTTTCTCTCCTCTTTCTGCTCTGCTGCATTCGTTACTTCAGGAGGTTTCAGTGCCACAGAACATCCATTTACAGAAAACTCGACACTTTGATGTGTTTGCACTCTGTGAGTTCATCCACACATCACCATGTGTGAATCATGTTTCCAGGAAGGAGCTGTGTCTTGCTTCTGTATACCATCTGGATCCATATGTGATTTTCATGGATACGGTGCCAGTGTTGTTTATATTCTCAGTTAGTATTTTTCTTCTCTTCTAAAAGATATCATACATCAAAGGGATAAAAAAGAGAGAACAAACTGGAGATCATGGAGATCAAAAGGAGATCATCTAACACAACAGTACCATATAATAGGACACCATATGATGTAATACAACATAAAACAACATGTGATGCATCTAAATAATAGGACATTTGATATGAAGCAATACCGTGCTCTACTCTACAATTTGATTCTTTGGGAAAGGATACAATATAACGCAATTAATTTAACTGTCCCTGAGGAGAAACTTGTCTTGTAGCCAAGTGTACTATAATCTTTACCACATCCAAAGTATTTTCAGAACGAATACAATCCTTTTAAAAGTGAATAACGGCATTTCCTATTCAGTCAGAAAAATGCATAGAAACGCAAGAAAACCACAAAAAACATATTATCCAGATATGCACAAAATAGCATGAGTGATGGAAATGATCAGACGATCAAGACAGTGTTTTACGAAATATACAACCTCAAGAAAAGCCATTTAAAGTTTCAGTGGAGATGGGCCGAGAGGCGTCTTTGCAGTTGTTTAGTTCAAACAACATGAGTACATAACTAAATTGCACTTAGAAAACAAAATGATGGTGGAAAAACTATTTGGAGAGCTCTTGGGGGTAAATATTCTGACCTTGAGTCTTAAGAGAGGACTTCAGTTGTGTTCAGAAATGTGATAACACGTGTAGCAGCTGCATGGAAGTTGCAAACTTGAGTCTCCTCTCCTTGCTGGTCACGTGTTGTTTTACATGGATAAGCCTTTTCAGTTAAAGCAGGACCTCACAAGGTTTATTCACTTGATGGTATTTCACTTTTTTTTTTCTTTCTTTCTTTTTTTTTTTTTGTTTAATGCATGTGTCATGACGGCATGACGAACAGATGCTGTTAAAAGGTGGAGCTGTGAACTGATCCGTCCTGCTGTGTATCCAGGAAAATTAACACTTGAATGCTCAGTCAGGCAAGACATTTAGGTGATGGATGTCAGTCTTGGTTCGTGTGGATTTTGTTTCAGTCATTTCATTGTTCAGTCCCCGTCTTGTTGTTCTTCTTGTTACTTCCTCCTCCTCATTTCACACTTGACTTCGTGCCCTTGTTATCCAAAGCCCTGATCACTGTAACCTTTGCTCAATTAGTCTCACCTGGGCCTGATTAGCTTCACCTTTACAGTGTGTTAAATCTGTGCCTTATTCTGCAGTGTCTTCAAACCATGAACTGAACAGTTCAGCCAGTCTCTGTTTTCTCTGCTCTCCATCCTTCGCCCGTCGTTGGACTCTTAATTTTCTGCCTGACACTTTGATTTGTGTGCCTGAACTGGACCGCTCTCCTGGTTTCTACCTTCTTCTGCACATTACTCTGTTAGCCTTGTGTTATTGCTCTTTCAGTAATAAATCTTTTTCAGCTCTGCCATCACTCTCTGCTTTTGCATCATCCCCCATGAGTTTCTATAAGACAAAAATAGGGTAGATTATCTAAACAAAGACTCAGGTCAGAGAACAGACAGAGAATGAGTCTGAAGTGTCTACTGTTTGACGCAAGAAAGGGCAATCAGTACAAGAGACCCCAAATGCAGTCGATTTTCATTATTTATTAAAATTAATTTAGTAATACCTCTCGAAACAATTGCACCTGACGACGAACAATAGAGGTGAAAACATCCTCATCTTCCACCAACAGTGCTTTGCATTTTAGTGACTCATTTGTCATGTCTAGTAGTGCTGCAACATAACCTTTTAAAGCACACATTTGATGAGTTCATAACTTAGTTACATCAGCATCTTTCTTTCCCCACCCTGTTATCTCTCCT
This sequence comes from Thalassoma bifasciatum, assembly GCA_008086565.1. Taxonomy (NCBI): domain Eukaryota; kingdom Metazoa; phylum Chordata; class Actinopteri; order Labriformes; family Labridae; genus Thalassoma; species Thalassoma bifasciatum. The sequence continues at coordinate 405,481 of RPOG01000301.1, read as the reverse complement.
TGACTTGTCTTTTTAATACTGACGATGGGAAATCTTGCATGCACTACCCTGTAAGAAGACTATTGCGAATATTTGAGTCCGTCATTCCTTATTAAATCTCTTCATCCACCACACAGTTTATTCACATCCCCTGCTGCAGGATTTGTACATTATAGTATTAAAGCTTTATCTATGACACACTGATGTGACGTCTGGCAGCAGGGACATACATCACCTGTTACAGCTCTTTGTGTCTTTACCTTAGAGGAAAGCAAAGTCTGAATAAAAGAAGGAGGCAGTATATAGATGAAAAACATTAAGTTCTGTCAGGGCAGAAGGAAGATGCAGAGAAACAGAGCTGAAAGGACTGATGAAGATGTCTCTTTTGTTTTCCTCATTCTTTCTTTACTACTTCTTCTTTCTTTAGTCTTACTGTGTTAACTTGTGTCTCTTTTCTTTTTCAGTTCCCGTCAAGCTTCACCTCACCACTGATCACCGGGTCCCTCTCTTATGATAGACGTCTTATGATTTACATGTCTTGTGTTGTTCATTCCCTGTTGGTATTTAGGCATAGTTTTCCCCTCGCTCCTTGGCAGATTTTTTCAGACCTTTCTGGCTCCTGCGTCTCAGCCCTTGACACATTTGGTATAGAAATCCCTGAGTCTGTCTGTGAGCCCCCCCAACAACAATGGCGAATCAGGATGAAGGGGGTTTGTGGAGTAGGAAGCCTTAAGGAGACAGAAGCTAAAACAGAGGGTTTCACAGAGACTGAAATAAGGCTCTTCTCAAACACCACCATGGGAGAAATGGGGATTGTTTCTAGGTGTGTCATGTTAAGTCATACTATAAAAAAAAAATAAAAAAGGTTAACAACGAGCAGCCAGGGTTATCTACCAAAATATAGGTAAAATATCCTAATTCAAAGTAAGTGAAAATATGTTATATTAACAGGAATTTTCATTTAGAGTTTTGTAGAAAAACACCGTTATTTTACAGATTTTAGCCTAACCAGTACCTTTCAACCACCCTCAAGAAACCCTAAGCTCCACCTTTAATAAACAGTCAAGTGACTGGTAGCAACAGCTGCCAAACAAAAACTGTAATATTAATATCAAATACCAATATTAAATTGACAAGATACATAAGAAATCCATAATGTAAAGAGATTTTAGATTTTTTCAATGAAACTGGGGTGGGCAACTGTCATGAGCCTCTGAGGCCTTGTTTAATGAGCTACATACATTATTTAGTTACAGAAAATTAATGTCATTTTAAATTGATTCCACTGCAATTCAAGAGATTGTGTGAATGTGATTTTTACATCAAAAAATTAAAAATAAACATGGTTTGTCATAACGGACATGATCTGTAAAAACAAGCCAGGCTGTTAATTTATAGATAATATCTGTAATTTTTATATATATATTTTTAATTTATTTATTTTTAAATCTACTATAAAAATCGAGGGTTATTAGCCATACAATTAAGGTTTTCTACAGGGGGTACAAGAGAGACAGAACAAAGACTAAAAAAAGTACAGACCCCCCTCTTCAAGTTCAAATTACCCCCCTCTTTACTTCTTAGATGTTTTCTGCAGACCTAGCTGCTGACCTGCAGGTGGAAATATTGTATGCTTTGGTGCATTACTGCTCAGAATAAGTAAGATAAAATAAAAGAAAAGAAAAATACTGAAAAAGCTGCCTTCGTTCAAATGTAAAAATGTGCATTTAACGACCACCTCTTCCAAGCTGTCACAAAGTTTGGTGAAGTCAACCTCTTCTAGCAGGAATGAGGCTTCACGCTGAGAGCTGCATGTAAGTCCTGAGCTTGTTAGTCTGCTGCAAACTCTAAAACCCTGCCATGAACTCAAATGAACCTTGTCTGGTGACATCCAGGACATACACACACGCACACACACACACACACACACACACACACACACACACACACACACACACACACACACACAAACTCTCTCTCTCTCTCTCTCTGCGCACAGTCTTACTGGACACAGGATGTAGTAGCAGAGATGCCAGCCTGACATGCTCTCATGCTGTTTGTGATTTAATGGCTGGAGAGCAGAGGGACACTTTCTCTCTCACTGTCAGACACACTTTACCACCTGCCGCAGGTGATCTGAATCTGTTTATTCAGTCCAGGTAAAGAGAAATCCTTGACACAAAGCTTTATTTGACAGCATGTCTCTGTTCTCTGACCTCTCTACTTTCAACAAACTTCAAATGAAATTCTGCACCAGTCAGGGTCATAAACAAGCCCTGTTTGATCAGACACACCTTTGATTAAAGACTGAGTTGCAGAAATTAAAGTCTGTTTTACAGCTGCTGGCTGAAGCAATCTACTGAAACAAGCCTTAAACTTTTCACTTCCATCACTCATCTTGCCTCCAAATATACCGTGTAGGACCCAGGTTTCCCCTCCAATGGCACCATTCTGTGTGTCAAATGAGGACACACAGCTTCTGGTTTCTCAGCATGAACACCATCAAAGCTTCAAGAAATATGAGAAACTTTATATATCTGAGGGCAGACTGAAAGTAAAGGAATCAGTGTTTGCTTCATTTTAATGAAAGCAGCTTGCTCCCATCTGAGCCGGAGCATGGCAACTTTGCTTCCCAAGCTCCACTATCAGATTCAATTCCTACAAACGTGACTGAACATTTCTGACGTGGAGCCACTTGCTGTTTTGTCTGATCCACTAAAAGGGTGTTGGGACTCAAATATCAACTGTTTTACATTCTGTGCAGTGTGTCAAAGAAAATGAAAGCAACAAGGCCACACAGTGTCCCATAGGACAAACGCTTGTTTGAGGTTTTGCTATGTAAACCTTGTGAGTTACTTTATGATAAATGTCACTAAATGTTACACACAGCACCTTTAAAGAGGGGGTATCTTACTTTATTTTACTGCGTCTCGTTGGTGGCTATTTAGTAGATTTGGCTCAAAAAATACCTTATTTCTTTAACTTAAAACTTTTATTCCAGCCTCTGTCTGAAACGCTCTGTTTAAGCTGCTGTCTCTTTAAGGCTCCTTCTCCACAAGCCCCCTTCCCTCTGATTGGCTAGATCTCTGGAGACCTGTCAGGGGGTAAGAACTATAGGTAGACTTTGGTGTTTAAGGCCCAAACCCTCAATGCATCATAAACCAGTTAAGAGATCCTTATGAGATAACCTCATCATTTCAACAAGTCTCGTGAAGATCTTTTTTTTCTGTTAGAGTGAACCATTTGATCGGTTCACAGACAGATTCACTGATTTCTACAACACATGGATATGTTTGAAAATGTGCACCTTTAGGATGGACATCCAGTACTTTTACTTTATATCAATGTTTAAAGCAGAATACCCCCTCTTTAAAAGTTTAATGCACTAACTGAAGCTGTCACGTTGGTAATTTTGCTCTATTTGCCTGTGATGTCTTGTTCTTATTTATCCTCAGATGCTTCATGTCCCTAAAATCTGTGCAGCCCAAAGGTTATATAATTTCTGTTAGTTCTGCTTGAACTATTTCCGTTTGTATTTGGGATCAATTTAAACAGGATTATGTAAACAAAGATCTCCAGCATCCAATCTGTCGCAGCCGTTAAACACGGCATGTAACAGAACAGAACTGAACGGCTTAATTAGTGACCATCAAACTAAATAACATGAACGTAAAAAGCCTCTGCCTTCCCATGCATGAAACTAACGCCTGAGACATTTTGCTTTTTATTTTGGATCAATTTAAGCGGGATTATGTAACAGAGGTCACTTTGGGTCAGTGACCTGCTTTTAAAATGACTCATCATGAGAGGTTACATGGCCGCTGGTTTATTTGCTCTTTACACTTGGCTTCTTGCATCAGTCTGTGACGCAAGATCTTATTTGCCTCTTACCACATAGAGCTGCTTCCACAGTAAGGCCCACTCCTGCAGGGTTGACGTCACCTCTGTGACAATGGGGTCTTCGAGTGGAACCACAGTCTCGTGGGGCCTGTGAAGGAAAAACAGACACATTTTTCTTTAGATCACAGCCCTTTAGTTTAATAACGCTCAAAGCAAGTAGCACATCCATGACATGTGACAGTGAGCAGTAAACAGAGAAACTCATTATACTGTTGACCTTACTTGGCCCGAAAGGCCCCACTCTATTGTGTTTTCTTTTCATACAGTTAGGTTTAAACAATCGAGGATTACAGTTAACCCTTTCAGGCATGTTGGGATGACTGCACCACAGAGGAGGAACAGCCTGTACGTAAACATTGTGCTAAGCAGAGAGGATTCAGTGAAGTGGTCTATAACATCCAGAATGTGTGAGGCCTGAGATCTTTTAAGAAAAGATCATTTCGTGTTTCAAAACCATGTGACCTAAAAAAAAAAAGGGAAAAGCAAACCTTGTTTACACCTACAGTTTCATATTCTTCTTGTTCCCCCTTATCACAGTAAAACACAACCACTGAAACAAAAGGCAGAATATGTCCCACTCTGTGTGCGTCACTTAACTTACAGGTCTTTTTAAGCTACATTATCAAACGCAAATTGCTGCTTATTCCTGCCTAAATTCCACTCTTAATTTGATATAAAGATGAGATGATATGATTAAGATGATGTAAAAATGGGGAGTAGGGTTTCCTTCTCTTCTGCTGCCTTTCAGCCTCTTCATGTTCAGAAAAAAAAAACAAAAAAAAAACATGCGAACCTCAGAGAACTTTGAGGACAGCTTCTGACTTTCTCATCTTCAAACTCAAACAGAACATGCATTATGCTGTTTAAATGCAGTTGGGAGAGTCTTAAAATGTTGAAATTAAAGTTAAACACACCCACCCACATAGCAGTGAGCCTCAGCAGTCTTCTTCTATGATGAGTAATATGTTACCTGTGAGCAATCTGAGCAAACCTTCCCGATATTTCCAAACTAAGAACTCAAAGATGCTGCTGCTGCTGCTGCTCCTGAAGACAGGACCTGAGCTCACCTCCCGCTTGGAGAAGCAGCTCTTCTTCTCCCCTCTTCTCCACACATCTGAACATCGGGGAGTCGTTTGCTAAAACTGAAAGCTGAGTCACCCAGCCCTGCAGTCAGGAATATAGGAATACCACACACTCACTCTTTACTTTCTTTACTCTTTTTTACTCAGTCGCGTCTGTATTCTTCCCTCTTCCTCCCCCTCCTCCCTCCCTCCGTCTCATAACTGATTAATTAATAAAAGCAGTGTGCCAGATAAGCTGATCTCCCTGCTGAGATCTTGCTGCCGGCCGCCGGCTGATTTCACCCACATTGGTTACACTTGTTTCTGTGACGCTTCTCCTCCTCTTTTCCTCTGTTCTACTTTTCACTCCAGCTATTCCCCCTCCTCCTTTTCCCCTCCCTCATTCACTTTTCTCTTTGTCCTGGCACATCTCCATCTTTCCTCTCACTCAGCACTCCTCTCTCCAGGTTTTTTCTCTCTGTTCACTCTTTTCCTTTCCCCCCCTCGTTCCTCTCTCATTTCCTCCCTTGTTTCTCCTCTGTTATCAAACCACTTTATTTTCCCACCTTGCATTCTTATCTTTACGGCTCTCCTCCTCCTTCACCTCGTCTGACCTATCTCATTTTTTTCATACTCTTCTTGAGCGCAAATGTGCTCACTTCATCTATTTACCAAGACCCTCTTATCTCTGGCTGAACATTTCTTTCACTTATCCTCCATCAGTCCGAGGTAACTACATTATTCCAGCTCCTTTCTCCCAGCAGGCTCTTCTCAGGGACTGTGTGTTAAACACAACCTTTATGAGCTTGTTGAAGACTGCGGCTCTTAAGCTTCTGACTTCAAACACTACACCATACTCCAGTGCTGATTTCAACACAGAAAGAAAACATCTGACTTTCGACACTCAATAACTTTTGAATGTAGATGCGATGATGTTGTCATCGGCTTATATATAAGCTGGATAAAATACTTGGCAAGGTACAATAAAATATTAAACTGTGGCAATAGCGTACAAATAAATATGTTCATTGTTCAACTTTTAAAAGTTTCAAGCTGTAAAATAAATTCTGAAATCAATTTGAAGGCTGTGGTCGGACTTTATAATGATCTTGAAATAGCCTTACTTTAAAAAATCCACCTGTTCATAATCCATGATTTAAATTGAGATAACCAACACCACAACTGGGTATTTCAAAAACATTGGTTGACAGAGAACATGAGTCCATTAATGGCACATAGACAGAAACTCCTTTTGATAACATTACACTTGACAGGAAAGCTAAGCTGTGAAAGATGAGATGACAAAGTGGCTTTGCATCCTGTAAAAAGTTGGTAATGGATGCTTATGCTCATGTTAATCTGTGTTTTTATCCCAGAAAAGCATAAAAGTTGTCACTACAATCGACATTCAAACAAAAATGTTTCAAAGAGACTCTTTTATGAGCAGATTATTTGTTAAGTGTTACTCATAGCCTGCACTGCTCTTTCCCTGAGCTTGTTTCACAACAAATCAAATCATGTTTGATGAAAGTTAATTTAGAAATTAGGGCTAAATTCAAAAAGACCCTCAGTGATTTCACCAGAGTAAGAAAACAGCTAGATACTGAATGTCAGGACCAACTTGTGGAATGTTATACATAAGTACTGATCTGATCTAAATCAACCAAATGTTAAACTTTGACAGTTCATGTCCAACAGGTCGTAAGTGGTAAAGACAGAGCTGTTTTATTCTCTCTGACTGAAACACCTGATGATTCATGCTCCTGTGTCTCATTTGAGCTTAAAGTCAACGTGTTGAACTGATTCAGCAGCAGGACTGAATCTAACACTGGGATCAGGCAGCGTCTGCAGCTGAGCGCTCATTAAAAGGTCTCAGCAAGTGAACATGGGAGAAACTCATGTGTGAGAGGAGGGAGAGAGAGCATCAAACAGGATCTGATGTTTGAATAAAGACACCTGCTATCTTCTGTCTGGACTCTCAGCCTAAATTTGATCTGTCTGAAAAAGCTCAATTAATTACGTCTCAGAAGAGTTTCAAGGTTTCACGTGTTCTTCATTGAGCCCCACATAAGCCCAAACCCTGACTGCATGAATGGTTATTTATTCATTAAGCTAACAGCTGAGTTTTTGGGTAATGAGCTCAGATGGTGAAATGGTTATTTACAAATGTAAATTGATATAAAGGAGAAAACAAAAATTAATCTTAAGGGATTGGCTCTCTAGAAAGTGCAATTTAATTTGGATGGATAAATGATACAATAATGATAAATTGGATTTATATAAGGCTTTTGATGCTCAAAGATGCTTCACATGAGACATGACAAAAGGATACAAACATCTCTACATGCAGAGTCTTTGAATCAGAGCTAGGATGTTAATATATCACATTTTGAGGTCATGAATAAAAAAGTGATTCAGCCAATGATGAGACTTGAAAAGCTCTGTTAGTCAGTGGCTTAGCTGAAAATGAAAATGCCGGCAGAGGAAAGATTTTATCTGAGTCTCTTTTTGTATTATGCTGTGGCACAAACAGCACATTAATGCTTGTGTCCAGGATTTTCAGGCCCCTTGGCTCGACTTCACTGACAGCATGGCTGTAGAATGGAGTGAAGGACTCAAATGCATCAAACAGACTATGAATTTGAGATGGACCAATATATTTTTATCAGGGCTGATACCAATAGGGATAATTGGTAGTCAAGGAGGCCAATAACCATTACTTGGAGCTGATATCCATTTGTTGTCAAAGTGAAAATTCTGGCATTAAAATTTTGAATAATAAAAACTTCGACATTTAACTTTCTTTAAATGTCTTAAATCATAAGTTTATTAAAGGGACTGTGGGGGCTTTCTATGTGATCTTGTAAAAGTCTAATCTCTAGATATATGCCTGACCATAATCCCAACTCATAATGAGATTATTAGTGCCATCAATAGGTTTTTCTAAATGCTTCTTGATTGACTTAAATCTGTAGCTTCTTAGCAAAACTTTCTCTCCTCTGTGTTGTGTGTGTGAGAGCACTGTGCATGCACAACTTTCACAGCTGTTACTGTTGCCATGGTTCTGTGTGTGACTGTTTAGACGGTGCTGTGGGTGGGACAATGCTGGAGATACAGTAGTGACTACTGACATGGTGCGACTGCATGAGAGTCAAAATAACCCAGTTTTCAATTGATCTCTTTTTGACCGATTATTGATGAAGAAAGAGGCAGATCCGGGTATGCATCAAAATGCCAATATCAGTCCATCCCTATGTTTTATTGTTATTATCATTAGGATAAGAAAAGAGCAAACTTAGAATTAAATAGACACGTTGTCCAGGATGGTTTTAGATAAGGAAGGTGTTACTTGGATTGTTTATTAGGTTACTTTTCCCTTGCTGCTGACTTAAGTGACTCTACATTTAAGTCAAAGATGTTCAATGAGTCATAATAAATGAGTACGCTGCAGGTATGTTTGAGGTAGATTGACACATGCAGTGATCAAACTGCAGCAGAATCAAGGAGAGCCATTCACAATCTTTGCACAATGCTATGACTTCACTTTTCAGTCATTTAAGTCTCTGTACTCTTTAACAGGATTATTCAAAATCTAAATCTAATTAATTAAATGTATTTTCTACCCATGCAGGATGTCCCACAGAATCAATCCAGGGTCACACTGTCAATAATTCACAGTGCCTCATAAATCCTCAGGCAATGAGGGACTCAGATCCTTCCTTTGGGACTCAAGACTCGACCCTGACTTTAGGTAAGGTGACTCCACTAAAACTCAGCTAATGAACACTGTGTGGATCATAAGCCTTCACAGCGACAGGGGATCTATTCACTCATTTACATCTGCAGCCAAACACTTTTCAACACACCTCATTACATCATTTGTGTCCTGCTTTGTAAAACCCACACATGTCAGATCAATCCATACAAATCCCACACAGCTTTGTCATTTGTCTGCAGGACGAAGAGCAGCTGAGAGGACAGCACAGCAGCCATCCTGGGTCTTAATAAAATCCCTGAGCTCTGCGGTGCAGAACCTTTCCTTCTGCTGCACACCTGCATGAGCGCAGCCCCAGGAGTGTGAGTGACACAGCAGAGTTTAAGTAATCCCAGCAGACGGGGCTCACTGAAGCCTCTAATCCATCCTCAGGGAGCCAACAGCAGCCTTCAGGAGACGTTTGTTTAGCCAATACGCTGGAGGTGAGCAAACCCAGGATTTTACTTCCTCAAACCTTTATCTGGACATTTTTCAAACCTCGCTAATAAACGTGTTTGTAACAGCATCTTGTCTGAGTCTGTGCGGGCAGCGTGTGTGTTGACAGGTTTATTTGTCTCAGTGGGTGTGATCTTGCAGTGTGGGGGTGCTGTTTTCTGATATTTATAAATGTCAGCTTGGAGTGTATTTATCCTAGAGAGAAGCAGACAGCTGGCAAAGGGTTCTTCACAACATCCTGACAACTTGACGCAGTGTTCAAACTGCAGGCTGAACATCAATGCTCTCTCTCAGTTTACTGCTGGGCTAACTCAGGAGGACAGTTTTAATTCAATAAATCACATTAGGCTGTATGTTTCATTATAAATATGGATGAACATGTCTCAGACCAATGATTCTGAAGATGACTGGCAGCTTCTTTCTCACGCCTGCATCAAACTTAGTATAAATAACAGACACATCTCTTATCACTTCCCAATTAATCATTGAAACATTTTCTATTTGCATAGCACCACTTTATCATAAATGTCATCTCTCAGTAGGCTCAAATAAAGCATACATTGTAAATGTATTCTATGCAGAGTTTCTGATTCAGCACATCTGCGGTTCTTAATAGCTTGGCTTCCAGTAAAAAGTGCCAAGCTGTACAGGATCTCCTCTGGCTCTCACAAGCACACTTCAACAAACGCAAATTTTCCCTCCAAGTGTGACATGTGGAGAGAGGGCTGGTGAAAATTGATTGACCTGTAGTCATTAGGACTACCAGGGGCGGATCTAGAAAAATATTCATAGGGGGGGGCAAGAGGGAGGCAGTCAATTGTTAAGTGGTGGCAAAGTGGTAGGGGTCTATGTGTTTGATTAATTTAATACTAGGGTGACCATATTCTGAAACTAACTTCACTTTGATTTCTCAACTTACTGACTCTTATCTCAAAATGTTGACTTTTTATCCCAGATTTTTTTACTTTGAGACTCAATTTGCACCTTTTTTAGGTCAAAATTTCAACTTTTGGCCCCTAATGTTGACCATTTATCTCAAAATTATTGGCTTTTATTTCGTAATATTACTTTTTCATCCCAAAATTTTGACTTTGAAACTCAAATTTTGATCTTTTTTTTTTCTTCTTAGCACAAGGTTTTGACTTGTTCTTATTCCAGTGAATTTCTGTAATCTTAAACTCACAACTTTTGTAGGCATTCATGGTTCTTACATTTCTTGACAAATGGTTTATTATTTTTCACTTACCCTTGTTGCTCTACACGTGTTGGTGTTCACATGAAAACTGAGGGGTGGGGTGGGGGGTGGGGGCGGTGTTCTGATGAGGTCTTACTTTTCTTTGAATTAAATCTTTATAACTGGGGTGGCAACTGGGTTGGCAAGGCTTTGTTTTAGGGAGGCAGCTGCCACCCTATGCCCCCCGGTAGATCCGCCCCTGAGGACAACACATTACTCCTCTGAAACACATGTGGGCATCTTGGTTGCCCAGAATGTCAGAATGATTTTGAAAAGTCCTCTTGTAATTTGCTGTACTTCTTCACAGCTTTTCAGGTGAACAATGTTATTTTCAAGATGATTTTTGTTGTTGATCATCCAGCACTTATTCCAGAGGTGTTGGATTAACAACATGTCAAATTCACACTGCATAAAAAAGGGGGGAAAGTTCTTTCCATTGATGGAGTTTCATGTCTGGGAAATTTGAGGTAATCACAAAGAGTTAAAAAGAATTTGAAACTATAAAATCACAGGAGCAACTTTCTCATAACACAATAACATGCATGGCCTCCTCACATCAGTAGGTTCATTAAACTACTGATGTATCCAGTCATATAAGCTTAACATGCAGATAATGAGATGGAAAAAATATCTATTTGACTCTGAATGTCTTTTGATGCATGAATTGTGCTTTTTAATACACCCAGTTTGCTCTTTAAATGCTCATTAAACTGATGTGAAGAGCACAGTAAACTGGTTCTGCTGGTGAATATAAATTTTCATGGAGAGATTATTATCTGTATCTTTTGTTACTCTTTTCCTTCATGCTTGCTTAAGATTTTAAAGTAAAAGCAGAGAGAAATATATATTTTAGGTGCTCTGTATTGATCTGGCATTATTGTGATGTTCACTTTAATTAGGGTGAAACTTGAAGATGAATGTTTCAGCTATCAAATAAAACCCATTAATTTAGATCCATTTTGTTCTAACAGTTAATTGAGCTGGACTCTGCGACGTGTTTCTGTATAGTTAGAAATACGACTAAAAGGGGAGCTTGACTGCACTAATGTACAGTTATAAATGTCATTTTCAGTGAATAGTCCAGAGCGATATTAGTCAGCGTGCAGCAGCCTCTCGGGTTCAGTAACACACACTCCATCTCTCTGCATTCAGAAATCTTCTTCTCCCCTTGAGGGCCTCTTCAAACAGTTAAAGATTCACTAATTCCAATTAATCTGCTCTTCCTGCCTTTAATCAAATATCTTTTATGCAAATCATGACACACTCTGTAACTCTAATTAATCTAAAGTAGAAAAAAGAAAGCTTTTCAGATAATTATGTAAATGTATTAAAATATGTAATCGTGAACTTGAATCTGAAATGAAGTGCTTCATACTTTATTCAGATCCAAACAACTGATCCCAACAGAAAACAAGAGTTCATCAAATCACCTCTTAAATGTCTTTGAATACAGAGAGAAGCATCCTCACAGCACTGAAGATAATACAACATATTTACTCATCTGTGTCATCATCCCAGTATGAAGGAGGCAGCTTCATTTGTATTCTCTGGGACAGTCAGATCAGTTAACAATGACAGGGAGACAAAAAGTCATTGAGGGGAACTTTAAGTTCTCTTTCACAGTTTTACATCATAGAGAGAAGAAATACCAAAAAGATGCAGTGTTTGGAGTCTCCGGAGGCCTATGAGGTGGAAATTGATTCAGAGTCTTTCAGTGTGAGGCAAAGGAAACAGAAATAAAGGGCTGGAAGTGATGAACTGATAAAAAAGAGGAGGCAAGTGCTTATTTTTCCTTAGATCAAGAACTGTTGGTCAACAAACATAAGACCCTGAGGAAAAAGAATAGAAAACTTAAATGTGCTTCCAGTAAAGAAGCAGTAGGTTTCAGAATTCAACTGTCTGTCAGGGCTGGTTTTATTTTTCGTTTTGGTTTCCATAAGACACAGAGCCCATGCAAATCAGCAAATCACTGGATCATCTCCCAACTAGAGTTTACTGTAGATCATTTTTCACATTTAAAGGGGATAAAGTATAACTTTCAAACATATGTCAGGTGCAAGGCTTTTTTGGGGGGGGGGGCATTCTTCCCTCCCAGATATTTCACCTGATATATATGTGTATGTATATGCCCTTGAGTGAACATGAAGTATCTTTCTGTTGCTTCGACTAAACACAGTTCAAATCAGGACAAAGCTTTTAAGACCTCAAGTTGACAGATTTGGACGTCCTCTGATTGAACACTGGCTTAACCTGAATTTTCAGTTGTACCAGTGTGAAAAGTCAAAAAGGCCAGCAGCTTTTCAAAATGGAAAAAATTCAGGCTAACAGAACGCCTGAACAGGACAAAGTACACACTCAAACAACTCCTTGGGCTAATCATGAATGATCAATAAACTCACCCTCTGTTGGTGACTATGGCTTTCTTCAGATGAATGTAACTGGCTGGGAAAACTCCCTAAGGAGAGAGAGAGAAGAAAAAAAGATGAGTTAAAAGTTAAACAATGTAGATATACAAGAGATAAAATAACCAGTACTGTGTTCAGAAACCTGAAGAGGGTGTTACCTTATCACTGAGATTCAAACTGCTTTTACCAACTGTATTTTTCAGCACAGATAATGTTTTCCAAGACACACCAATGTTTTTAGTTTATTCATTTATTTTCTTTTAACACGCAATAGTTCATACAGAAAATCCCTGAATCTGTCTGCACACTGATCAAAATGGTCACTTCTAAAAATATCACAAGGTCTTCAAGAGATCTTTGCTACACTTGCAGATATGATAAGGTCATCACATAAGGATCACCGAACTGTTTCACAAAGTATTTGAAGTTGGGCCTCAAACACCAAGGTTTGTCCATAGCTCTGCCCCTGTCAAGCCTCCAAAGGGCCATTTAATCAGAGAGAAGGAGGTTTGGGGAGGGGGGAGCCTTGTAGAGCCAACAAGTAAAACAAAGTGTTCCAGATAGAGGCTGAAATAAGGGTTTTCTAAAGCAGTGGTGTGAAAAAAACAGGGATTTTTCAGAGCTGTAAATCATGGGGAGCTGATACAAGGGAACTGGAAGAACAGTATTAGGCCCTTTAAAAGCATGATCCCCCTCATTTCATCCTAAACAAAGGTGACTGTGCAAAATACAACTTAATTATGTGGCAATGCCACAATATTTTTGACCGATGGACTAACTGAGCCCACAACCTGCTGACCTCACCATCCTCAGAGTCGTGCAGCTGGAGACAGGCTGACTAAGGTTCATTTTCAAGAAGGTTTAAGAGCTTTCTTTAATGAAAAGAAAGCTCAACCTCAGTCTAACCCCTGACACAGAAGGACGACCTGCACGGTGCAACACACTGCTGAACAGTGTGTGTGTCAGAGCCAGAGGTGCACTCTTTAATAATTCATGGAGGTAGGCTGAAGGTTATACAGTTTGGCGTGATCCTACATTTCAGCATTGTCTAGTCACAGATAAAACAAATATACAGACAAGCCTTTTTCACAATCTAAAGTTTTGTTTCTTTAAATGTCATCACTTTGTTTTTATCTAACCGACACATTTCTGTACCCTTCAGTCAGAGCACTTTGTCTTTGATTTGTCTTTGGAGTTATAAATTAGGGGTTGGAAAGTCTGCAGAGAGGCTGTATTATTTATTGAAGCATTTGAGAGGATTTATTTATGTGCAGATCAGTGATGAAAGTTTTCAGGCCTGAGGATAGAGTTTTTATGTTTTAATAAGCACAAATGTTTTCTGAATGTGTCACAACTCTTTTCCTCCATTTTCCCCCTGCGTTTGAGGCTTTGTTCCAAACGAAAAATGACTTCTTATCTTATCTATGACAAAAGCAACATGAGGATCATTCATATCACATCAATCCTCAAAAGTGTCAGTGTCCATCTCACACTGCTCTCAGAGTGGAGAAACTCTACAGAGTCACTTCAACAAAAGAAAAAGTCATAACAGCAATGATAGTCAAAGCTGAGACATTTAACTGATTTCTGTTGAGAGGTGAGTCAACATCAAAGAGGTGACAGAGAGCTAAATGAGCAAAGACAATCCTAAAAAAAAGTCCTGATCAACTTGTCTAGCCCTCTTTTTAATGCAAATGTTCACTTAAATGTCAGTTTCAAATAACAAAAAGATCAAGTTTGAACTTGACTTTGAATTTGAATGTTTAGATTGATATTGATTCATCCCACAAGGAGGCAGATAAGAAAATGTGGCCAAAAAGTGTCCGTCTGAGGAATCAGAGGCACCATTCTGGATTTTTTAAAGCTGTATGCATAAATCACTTTTGAAATCATAAAATCATTTTTGAACAATTCCTTTACAACTTCCCAAACTGATGCACAAAAAGTTAGGTAATGTCTCCTGAGCAGGTGGTTATTTGGATTAGATTTGACAGTGAAGTTCATCCCACTGTGTCAAATTTCTGCTCACTCTGTCAAGTCAAATTTGCAATCACTTACTTATTGACTGTGCTTTAAACCCTACTTTCTCCTATGCATTTTAAATTCTTCAGATACCAGATTTTTTTCAGTGTATCATGAGGAGCTCTTAGCTCTATGTTAGTATAAACTTTTGAAGAAGTCTAAGCTTCACAGAGATGTTACAGCTCATCAACTTTCTCAGCTATGCTACTTTTAAATCACTTTATTTCCTCCTGTAAAGTTGAAAAACACCAGATGTGAGGCGCTGTTTTCGCTGCAGGTCTCTGACAAGCCAATCAGTGTCTCTGCAGCAGGCGGGGCTCCTGGTGCGTCCACATGCTGAGCGGCTCTGTGCACTCTTTTACTATTTAAGTGTAAAAGTTAGCCCCTCTTCTGCAGAGGTGGATATGAATATTTCAAACGAAGCTGTTTGCTTTGGGTCTGTCCCCTTTAACTTGAATATTAAATACAATACACTGACGCAAACATGTAAGTAATTAGGCTTTGGTGTTATAAATCCATGTTCTTTAAGTGAGCAGGGAGACGTGAGGGTGCAAAAAAAATCAGATATGTTGAATTAGCAAAGTGGGTCTACAGAGGGAAGCCTCATCACTGGGGGCATTTTATTTATATATTCTGCTGCATGTTTTAGAGAGGAGAGGAGAGGAGGAAGCAGAGCAGACTGAGACTATTTTAAGGATTGGACGTGTATGTTTGTGTGTGAGAGCTCTGTATAAAACCATCCTTGTGTACACTTCTGTAGGCGACATGTTTCTGTATGTAAGCATCCTGTTTAATGCTTCCTTGGTTGTCAGAAAATCTTCATGCTGATGCAGAATCGTGAAGTATAACAGTTTCTCTCCTGTCAGAGCTCAGCTTTAAGCTGTCTGTTGAGAACATTCCCCTGTCCTATCATGCATAATCAACCTGCTGTATGTAAAGCAACATTGCAGCAACCTCCTGTCAACACATTCTGCTCCACCTGTCAGAGGACCTCCTGTGCCAGTTTTAAACAGGGGAGTGATGTCTTTTGTTCAGGTGTGCATGTTATTATGTAAGGAGACAAAAGGAGATGCAACAGACAGAGGGACTGATAAGACAGGAGGGAACAGGAACGATGAGGCCAAGGAGAAGCAGAAGAAGTAGATATTTTTGCCGACTTTGAATCAAGTATGAAAATGTGTGGGAAGATCTAAACCTTGTCACAGTGAGGTGGGTCCTCATACCTCATGATGGGGTCCTACTTGTCTCGTTAACATCTGAATCTGCTTTTAAAACTCGCTCAGTACATATTATCTCCTGCATAACAGCTGTCCACACACACATAATGGTTATGATCAGTGCTCTAAAGGCTCAGTTAATCTGGCATTGATCACAGTAACACCTGTGACTTAGTCTGTTGTGCTTTTCTGGCACAAAGCCTCAGTTTCCCATGAGCACTATCATCCAGTCTCATAAACATGTGCCTCTTATCAAGGTGTGTGTTTGTTTTAGAAGCAAATGAGACATGAGAAATTCTAATTCTAATCCTACTTTTCTTTGCTCAAGACAACTTTTTCATAGGATGCAAAGCAACAAGGTTATGTTCTTATTTGTACTCAGTTTAGTTTTGAACACATTTATTAGAGGAATGTTTGTGTTAGGGATAAGTATTGATAAGGTTTTGTTGATACCAATCCCCCTATCGAATTCTACGTGTCGAACTGATTGCTTGTGTATTCCCTCATCAATTCTTCCTGTGAATTTTCTCAGTACAAAAAGTAGGTTTTCTGAGTCAACAACATTTTATTGAGTCTATAAGTAAATAAATATGAAATTGGCCAATGGATTTACATATCTCTGGAGGTGAATAAATAAAAAGATGCAAAAAACACATCAGGCAATGTCAATGGATTTTTTTATTGTATGTTATATTGATTGATGTCAGCCATGAGCTTGCGCTAAAGTATGTACATAAATGTATAACACATTGAATTTATTGAATATGAATCTCTTGTGAGAGAAAGTGTTGTGTGTTTCTTTGTATGTAAAGGTTCACATTAGCAAAACTTCAAGCACAAAGTCCTGAATCAGGAAGCTGTAATTCATGTTGCTATGCTACCTGAGGCAGATCAGCGGGTGTAAGGTTCAGCCGCTCTGGCATCATGTAAAGAATCAATAAGAGAATTGTTAAGAGAATCATTAAGAGTAAAGGCTAATGATGCTGATGGATTGAACCATTTCTTGTTGATTTTTAACAGGAACCAGTTCTCGATACACATCTCTAATCTGTGTGGCAAATGAGGCGCCAGATGTTGGGTAGGTTAGACACATTCACACACTCAGCTGCATGCGCAGACAAAACACACACACACACACACACACACAAAGAGTATCTTGTTCCTGTCTGCCTGGTTATTTGTGACAATGAACAGCTGTTAACAGGTCAGTGCACTCTGAATCCCTCAGGCTCTCCTCTGTGATGCTCCTGGATCAATGTGTGTGTGGTTGCACGTGTGTGTGTGTAGGCAGGAGGTCATCTCAGTCTTGTGTTGATCTTTTTTTGCCGTTGATGTTGAAGCGAGGGTTCGTTTAAAAGGTCAGCTCGTTACAGCAAGAGAAAGAAGAGAGGACGGGTCCAAAAATAAACTCATATAGTACAAAAAAGAAAGAAAGAGACAAAGACGTTATAAAATATACAGAGGAGCGCGGATGAGTGAACAGCAGGGGAACAGACGGGATGAGGCTGCAGTAAAAATGTCATCCACCCACAAATAATCCAGTCTCTCCCTCTGGAGCAGTCGGCTGCTAATACCGTGTATCACCTTGGTCTGACCTGTGTTTAAAGTGCCTTCAAGGGAGCAATTACTGCTACACACCTGAGATAAGGTGAGGCTCAATACACAGTCAAAGAAAAAGAGGGCATGATGGGTAAAAGCATGGAGAGGTGGACAAACCAGGGGTTATAAGGGACACAGAATCACTTTCACCTCTCTGACTCTTACCTTATTACTTTTGACAGGTGTTTAACAAAATCACAATATAGATGATTGTTTGTGTCTCACGATTGTTCAGGAGAGAAATACTAATAACGATTTATAATCCACCAGAACAGAAAGCGTCCATTGTCTGTGAGACTGTGTGTGTGCGATTGTGTGTAAATCTGCATCAAACAATGTTGGCTCATTTTCTCATTAATATACAAATGTTATGTTTTTGTCAGTTCAGCAAGGTGTAGAGAACGGGTTAGAGAGCTTATTTACAGGACTTCAAGGGCTAAGCAGGTCTAAAATTTACAAAAAATAAATAAACAAGGAATTATTTCAAAAAGTTTATCTTTTACCGTCTATCAAAAAACACTTTTAATCCCAACTTATCTTATTGTAAAACTCTTGTAAGCTCCTTTTTGATAAAGTCGAATATTTTCACACTGGCTTCATAAAAACAATGTATTTCTTATCTTTCTTAATTGAGAACATACAAATATCCTTTCTTTGAAGCCAGCCAACAAATGTTCCTCAAGCTAAAAATTGTACCTCGTGTTTTGATGATTCAAAGTTGTTTTGAAGACTAAAGCGGCACTTTGATGGAACTGCTGTAGTACCTGATAATTCTTTGTTTGCTTTAATAAATGGTCGAAAAATCCTGATTCATTTTTCTGGTTCTTCAGAACTTTTCATAAATCTAAATGTTTCCAGATCCGGTCTTAAAACTACAATTAAAGTGACTGTGATATACGAAACACCAAAATCTCTAAGACAACATCATTCCGGCTGAAAGAGATTAGCAGTGACGAGAGAGAAGTGTGTTTTCCTCTGTTGAAAACAATTCCTTTGACTTGTAAGAGAGTGGAGACTGGAACTTGAATGTCAGAACAGGGACAGAAGAGCAGAAGAAAGCTTAACAGGTGAGTTACATATTCTTAAGAGCTGTAACTCATGTAGACCTACAATAGGGACACCTGAGGGACAGAATGAATACAAAAAAGGAACAATAACTCCTCCAGGTGTTTTCTAATTGAGTAGAATCTGGTTGTTGTTCAATGAATTTGTGAGTATGTGCTGTGTTGGTCATACCGATGCTCACATGCAGACTAAAGATAAATAAACGTCAAATCAGCCATGAGGTCACCCAAAAAAAAAAAAAAAGACTTTAATTTAATCTGTTGTGTCAGTTGATTACAGGTTAGGCTGGATGAAAGCAATAATTTTAGGGTCAACTGAGTTGAAATTTATTTCAAAAGTCAATGTTTCATTTTTTGAGTGTTTTAGCGCTCTCATCTTTTGAATATCTATAAAGATTCTTAAACTCTCCATGTGACGCTCAGCGGAGTCCAGACCAACAAAGAGTACCTCAGAGGCAGAGTTAAACAGTGAGAGCTGAGTTTAAAAACATACAAAGCTTGAAATGACCTCAGACACCTCACGCTCTGCCTACATGAGTCACGTCAGGGTTTCAATGTTTTTCTAAAAGTGAGAGGAGAAACTGAAGCATTAAGAGTTGAGTTTAACTTCAGTAGCAGGTGATCAGATGTGAAAAGCACATAAAGTCCTCACCTCCACTTACACAGACAGTGGGTGGTGAACACTTAGTCATGGTAAAGGCCACATTGTATGAAAAACATTTAAAAATCTCTACAACGAGTTAAAGCACTTATGAGCTCTGATCCGAGCTCAAAGATATTACAGAGTGCACAGAGGTCAGAGGTTATGATAAAACATTAGTACATTGAATCAGCTTAATGTAAAAGTTTGACTCTGTGTAGCTCATTCCACACTTGTTCCAGTGTGACCTTTGACCTCAGAGGGAGGATTGATCGGCTCATCCGTACAAAACACTCATGGGGGTTAGTGTGTGAAGAGGATGTTTCTCCATGAATTAAACTCTACTCTGTGTCCTCTTCTCCTTTTTTATGCCCCAGGACAAAGACTGTTGTCAAACAGCAGATACACTGTCATGGAGAAGCAACATGGTTTGTTCAAACCAGAGCTAACCGTGGCATGAATATTTACTTGCTTAATAACTCCCTTTTATTTTTATTTGTTTTTCAAGGGGGGTGTCCTTCAAACGTCACTCAGGTCTGATGCTGATGAGGCCAGTCATGTTTATTGGGGGAGTGCTAACATGCAAAAACAACCAATTATCGCAATCAAGTGACTGACAAGTTTTCACCATATAATTTGACCTCTCAATGCTCTTTCCTAAAAGCGAGCACCTTTTTTATTTCTGTTTCCATACAAGCAAGTACAGTCACTGAGTTTCAAAAAGACAAACATACATACAATCAATCCATCTATATTTTACAGAGGGATCAACCTCTGCAAGTCCCTTCAGTCACACATCACCGGAGGATCTCCATGGTGATTGGTTACCATGGCCCAAATGATTTGCTTGACAAGAAATAAGCTGAGCATTGGATGTTACACACAATTTATATCCACCACCTGGCATGAACTCTACTCCCATCCTTACATTAAATTGACCATACATGTAACTTAACTTTACTTCTGTTTGTTTTCAACATGAATATTCACTTGATTAGTTTCTTGTATTAAGACATAATTCTTCTTCTAAATAAAAAAGTGCAGTTTTGGCAATTTTTGTATCATTTTTGTCTTTCAGTGTCTTCAGAGACATTTTTTCTTGACTTGTCAGGCGACTGTGGTGAGTTTGATGAACCTCTTTCTCCTTAAAATTAAAACATAGACACTTGCTAAGATTTCTGATTTTTGAAGTATGACTGTCAGGTGGATGACAACCAGCCAGATGTCAGGTGTGCTGTTTATAGAACGCCTAAAATGCATGTATTTACAATACATCCCACAGATAATTTTCAAGACAATGGCTCGGTGGCTTCAATTTTGTCAACTGCCTGTTTAGCTTTTTTCAAAATTGAAATAGTCAGAAGTTTTTAGGCATTAAGCTCTTCACTTCTGTAATCCACCTCTCTTTATTTTCTCCACAATCACAAAGCATTCTTTATCTCTTGTTCCACTTCACTGGTGGCTTTCCCTTTTCTCTGCTCACCAGTAATCACTCTCTCCTCTGCTTTATTTTAATCCTGCTGGCTGATGAGCTGCAGATAAACTGTCAATCCCAGTAATTCAGTCTGCTACGAATAAAACTGCAGCTCTGCCTCCCTCTCCTGTCTTCTCTCTCACCTTGTTGTATTCTTTCACTGTTGTCAAAGAGTTTATCCTCTGAGCGCACAGTTCTGGTCTATTCACAGCTCCTTCATTATACTGTGCAGCTCTTATTGTCTGTGTAGTAGGCAGGAGAACAAATCATGTGGTTCTGACATACTGTAGAGCTCGACTGTATAATTTCGCACAGTGTCTCTGACTCTGCTGGAACGATAAAATAATAGTACTTACATCACTACTTTTTCATCCTTTGTTTCTGAATGATTCCCTAACAATAAGCATCTTGCTGAAGAGAAAGAAGATGTTTAAACTGCAGTGAATTATTTTTTATAGCTTCATAACTTTTATACTGCAAGATCCAACTGCTGACCATAATCTTGTATGGCTTCACAATGATCCTTATTGCATGTTTATGGTACAATGTTGGTCAATTTGCGACTAGTAACAGATTTTCTGTACACGTGTGAGCAGATCTGATCAGTGGTACAATAATAGAGTACTACCAAATTAATGTATATATAGGCATTGATTTGGCCACTTGATGTGATTGTTATTATTTTACACCAGCATATCATAACAATTTCACTTGATAAAAAAATAACTGTGTTTGGGTTCTGCTTTTTGGTTCCTAACAGTGACACAAATCTGTCAGGATTGAACTACAGTGGGAACTGTGCTGTCGAGGGCTGCAACCAAGATTTAATAACATCAACTAAAATAGATAAATGGTGGCAGTATACAACAAACAAAGAGAGCAACCTGCCATAAACAGAAACAGTATGTGTTGACTGGTTTGCTGTATACTGATAACTTGTCCAGATTTTGCTCTTTTTCACAGTACATACTGCAAGAACAGAAAACAGCCCAAGTAAAGTTTCTCTTGACTGTCAGGACCTGCCATTTTGTTTCATTACAGCACAAATGATAGTGCATGTCAACAAGGCTGTCAGAAGAGAGTCATGGCAGACAACAAAAAACGATAATCTTAGTGGTTCTGCTTCTGACACAGCAAGAGAGGAAACGTATCCATAACATTATGACATTGACTCCAGGCTGCTGTCTCTGATGTGCTCCAGTCTATTTCTCATGTGAACTATAGCAACATCATATCTACAAATGCACTTAAGTTCAAAATAAAAAAAATGGTTTATTTAGAATGCAATAAATAAATAAATAAATAAAAAATCAACAATGATAATAAAAGAGAAGTCTGTATTAAAGGTCTTTCTCTCGTTTGAAAAAAGTTATTTGAGGCTTTTTGACAACTGTTCACAAGAGCTCTCTGAGCTTTCTGTGTCATTAAACTTTGAAGTGCACATTCAGGGTCATGGTATTGTGAGGAGCCAGAAAGTTCAACAAATATCTCAGTTTCTGCTGAAAGTGATCCAAACCGTGATCCTCTAAATTATTTATGTGAGCCTGTGTCTGCTTAATTTTTCTGACACTTGGTTATGATTGGTGGATAATCTGCAGGAAGGTGAGCAGACGCCCACTGAGCTCAGCCAAACAGACTGAGGTACAGCAACGATAACACTGAGGGAGACAGACTGTAGTGATGCCCTGCTGACTATGTGTGTGTGTGTGTGTGTGTCTGTGTCTGTGTGTGTGTGTGCACCTGGCTCAGTACACTTGGCAGACAGGCGTGTGTGTTTGGCAGCATAGATCAGCAGTCACCTCACACACAGACATGACGCCCTTCACTGCCCTGCTGTGGGAGGTTCATCAGTGACACCAACTGTCTCCGTATAAACACACATGTAGACACATGGACACAACAAGTACCCTGAGTTAATTTTGTCTTACTTAAAAGAAGATTATAAAGTGGAGCCCAAATTAACTTTTTAGACTAATAAAACCTACAAGTTCTTCAATGCCTCAAGTCATATAAACACATAAATACACACACACTCTCTCTCTCTCTCTCTCTCTCTCTCTCTCTCTCTCTCACTCACTCACGCACACACATACACACTTTCTCTCAGTGTCTGAAGGGATCCCTCTCTGTGTTGGCAGCCAGCCCTTCTCCTGCTTTTATTTTAAAGGGAAACTCGTGCTCTAGATTTAAAGGTCACCAAACATCTCTGAACACTTCTGTTAGCAGATTTAAAGAGGAGCTCATGGGAGAAACCGGAGAAAAGTCTCTTTTTTTACAGCTCTGCAAACTAAAAGGGTCCTGTAGATAGGTATAAATGGTCTCTTACCCATATAAAACAAAAACTCAGACATAAATTATCTAGTTCATGATAAGTGCAGTGTAGCCAAAAAGGACACGTGTGCTATATTCAAAGGCAGTGCAACAAATGTATGTCCTGAACTGAACTGAGAAATTCCAACTAGAGCATGCACTTACACCAAGGATAGTGCTTTAGTAACACTTTGTTAACACTAGCTAAGTTGTAAGGTAGAGTCAAGCAGTAACCTTACTCCTTGACAAATTAAGCTGATAAGTAAGTGTTGAAACTGGCAGTCCCTCAAGTGTCCACTTGAAGCTGGCTGTACAAGCCCTGAAAACCATGTGCACACCCACTCAAAAAATAAATAAATAAATAAATAAACAACTAAAGCCTGGGACTAAAATTACAAGAAACCAAATATGTATATATTCACATGATTTCACTTATTGCAAAGAAGGTTGAATTTACTTCTGTCTTCTAAATGAGCTTTATATATATTAAGTTTATGGGTTTGTAGAATTAGAGGAAGCTGAATTGACTGACAGGCAAATACGCTGTGGCTGTCGGCTACAGTTTCAACTTATCTCTAGCTCTAACACATAGACTGTTGAATAGATGTAATATATTTTGTATTGGTGTGTCTGTGGTTTCCAGGACTCCTGCAGCCAGCCTCAAGTGGACACTTGATAAACTGCAGCTTTTAGCATTTCCTTAAAGGCTTCTTTTTCTCACTGCCTGAGATTGCTGCTTGGTTAAGTATTTCCAATATGGTCAACCATCTTTGATAGACTCCAAAACTGTGATTCAAAAACCCAAGAGTGATGTCTCTGAGACTTCTTCTGTGTTATACAGTACATGGGTCGAGCTAACCCTGTTGGTAGTGTGTGACTATTACTACTTTTGCTCCTGGCCCTTAAAAGAAAATTGCTGAGCTCCTACAAAGGATAGTTTTAAAGGAATTAGGTTAGTTCAAGATGCTTTCGTTTTGACTATAAAGTTTTAACTCATTTTATTTGAGACAATAAAAAACTCTGTTGAAAGGAGCTGTAGTTACATTTATGGAATGTGAGTTTATCGTGCAGCCAAAGTTGGCTGATCTGATCTTCCGCACACTTGGCTCTCACTGATCTGGCTTCCCTGATGGTCCTGTTAATCTGAACACTGATAAACCCCTCACTGTAGAGCTCTCTGTAGTTCTGCTGGAACAGTGACGAGTCAGTGCAGGACCGTATTTCCTGAGGGAGGTACAGCAATTCGTCTCGACCAGCGAGCGCATTGTGCAGGAACCAGGTGATTATGGTGGAACTAACAGGATTGGGCTGCTGCCTCACTGCTGGGAGAGAGAGAGGCAGCACACACTTGCACTGACACACACTCACACACAACACAAGGCATGCAAAGATATGAGCCCAAAGTGTGGCATGCAATTGTTGGCATACAAAAGCATCTGTCTCTATTTATATGGTGCTGAGACACGCACTCCAAGATTACTCTGCACAGATTTCAGGCTTCATGTTGTGACTGAAACAGCCAGAACAAAAACAAGTCAAACATTTATTCAACTCTGAAATTTAGGGAAACACTATAAACACAAAGACGGCCAAGATGGTGGTCCTTGCTTCAAACATTATGTTTCTTATTATCTAATACAACTTATAAGTCGTGTAATTATCCCACCCTCTATGCCTTCATTTGAACAAACATTACTAAGATGCTGAACAGGAATTTTCCAACATGTCTAGTCAGCAAATTATTTGGTGGGTAGTCTCTGAACCAATTTTAAAAGTATGAAACCTCTTCCAACCTATGTCAAGTGAAAACGACTGTTACATATAAAGCCGAGGGAAGTTGCAGTAACTTTAAAAGGCCACATGTGATGATTTTCTAGGCCTGATTTGCATCTCTGAGTGATTGTGAGTGATGATGCAAATCAGGTTGTTAACAAATTGAGAAAAAAATGAGGTAATTGCAACACACATCACCAGATCAGTAGAGGGCAGTAAGACAACTAGGAAGGTCAAAAAGCAAAGAAGACAGACCAACATCGCATTGGATGCAGCACTGTGGTTACCCTGTTAGCATAGGGGAGAATTAGACTTTGCTGGTTTTGGTTTTTTGTGTGGATGACAGACCTAAATGTATAAAAAATATATGTAGTTTTTCAGTTACCCGGCTATGTGTGGATATGGTCTACACAGCTTTGATGACCCTATTTAAACTGTGACAATGGGAGTTAAGTGAGACACATTCACATCATCAGGCTCAAAGAAGATCATTGTTGAGGAGTTATTGAACCAATTCAGCCACAGGTGGATGTGACATTATTCTGGACAGAGGATGAAATTAATACACTGCAGGTGCTCAGAATGTTTCAGCGCCACAGTTCCTGGACTGTGGAAAATACTAGACAAGGTCATTTCAAAGGCCTTGTCTGTGGCGGCGGTTACTTTCCAGAGTCCTGGCTCCTCTAGTTGAAGAAGCACAATTCCTGAGTGAAGTCCCTGTGTTTAAAAAGCGCTTCATGTTCAATATGTGTATTGGGTCAGAAAAAAAGGCGTGATTTCAGCTGATTACTTCTTGGCATGCTTTGTCTCCAGATTAAGCCATTATTGCCGTACATCAGCAACTTTTACTGAAAGATGTGAGCTCCACTTCTGCAGAACAGAACATGTAGGCGGATAGTTCAGTTTAAACAGTCGATGGCTTCGAGTGAAACACAGCATAGATGTGAAAGACTTATTCAGCACTTTTTAAATATATAATACAGCTTTTAGTTGTGTTTTCAAAAGTATTAATCTTCTTTGAAAACAAATTAATTTACAGACACAAGAATATGAAGTATAAAGTACGTTTCCACCATAGTGTAAGCTGAAATATAGGCTCAACTTTTATTCTTTGAGCTGGCTTGCTTTTTCTCTTCACATCCCACTCTCTTATTTTGTCTCCAGTAATGACAAAGGAAGCTGCAGCTCATTAACAGACCGCTCTTCAGTCAGATGAGCTCTCACTTTAAGACACTGTGCAACTACATCACCCTTTTCCCAGTGAAGCTCTGGAAACTGCTGCTCTTTGCACTTCAGTCTAAATTTTTATCATAATGATGCTGTCAGAGATCACCTATGCAGACTTTAACGTGTTTAAACTCAATCACTGAAGCCGCACTCATACAAGACTTCTCTCTGAAATCTATATTCATGGCCTCCTGCTGCTCACTCCTCTTCTTCAGAGAGCTGTTGTGTAAAAAGAAGAATATGTGCTGTTTGATCCACATCAAGCAAAATAATGATGCAAATAGAGATTCAAGAGATCAAGCTTTGAAATCTTGACATTCCTATCCAGCTCTGCTGAGTTTGTGCAACTGTTTCAGCTGCAGAGTGAAAGACTTTCTTGTGTGTGTGTGTGTGTGTGTGGTGGGTTAACATTTGATACCAGTGGAGCTCTGTTAAACACTGCAGAGCTCTCATCATCCCCACTATTTGATTTACATGAAGAAACCTGAGCAACAACTTTTCTTTTTTCTATTATCCCTGCTGTGCAGCATTCGATTGCCCTTGCTGTAACCTACAGAAATGAGTGGCAGAGTGCCGCCCACAGCCGAGCTGTTATGCGAGTCCACTAGAAGTCAAGGTTTTCTCTGGAGGTGCCGCCTTGGAAGCTCTCAACAAGATCACATTTTCATTTCCAAGCCAGGGTTTTTTTTCTTTTTTTCACGGAGTCAACCTTCACCCTGTGTGTACCTGCAGGATCTGTGATAAGAACAGCTTTTCACAAACACACTGACTGCATGACATCCCACTCTTTCTCTGAGTGTACCAGCTTATAGGCTGTCTGGAAATGAATGCAAACTGATGGCCTATTCAACAAGGTATGACTGTACTCAGAGTGCTTCACTTCATACTGGTGGTTGCTACGAAGCACGTAGATTCAACATCAGCTCAAGATCCAATTAGGTATTAGATTTATTGACTAAACTCAGCTGCAAATATGTGGACACTGATGAATGGTTTACTGATTTTAAAGAATTGTTTTGGCTCTTTAAGTGTTAATGTTGGCTGCTCTTTTAGCTCTTCTTTCTAACATGAATATTTTTATTGGGATGTGGAAAAGTTTGAAGAACATAGTTCACAACACTTTAATGCTTCAGGAGAATCAGAAATATCTGCTTCCCACAACACATTGACTCTACAAGATGCCTCTGTCTTTTCTGAACTTGGCTGGAACGAAAAACAAACCTCACAGCAAAATGAGGAATAATCAAACCTCTGTCTATGAAATCCAAGTAGCTTCCAGTAGCTGCAGCATTACATAGAGCCATTTGTGTCTTCGCCTATCAGGTGATATCATCTATTAGCTGGGTTTGGATGGCTCATGGTTGTCTCTTAGGCAACAGCCAAACCCCAAACCAGGGCTGGGCCTTGGAGTATTTTGCACCTAGCAAGTGTTTTGATCAGTTTCTCACTTTCACTTCATCTTGGTAAAAATCACTCTGACAGACTTTCATACTATTGTCGTGGGCTCTTAAAAAACTGATCTGACTGAGACGTGTGTTTTCTGTCGAAGTTTAGGGTACTTCTGCCTACTTCCTATAACCAAATCTTACAATTTTCTTTTTGGCTGATTTTTTTTTTGGTTGTTTACCCTATCTGTTGGTGGCCACAATCTTGCTTGAAAAATCTTAGCATACTTGAAGCCATACCTCTTTTTTTTTAACAAGTTTCTAACCCAAGCAGATTATCTCTCTTGTGGTATAAGTACTGGTCCATTTAATACACTCTCATCTACCACACAGAAAACCAGCAGAGAAACACTGCAGCTGCAAATAGAACTGTGAGTCTTGATGTAGCAGAGTTGAAACTTAAAGCCTCTTATGGATCATGCCCTGAGAAGGATGAAGAAAAGAAGAGTAAAACAAAGGGCAGGAGGCTCTAGGAGGATGGGACAAAGTGGGAAAAAAAAACTCAAAAAAGCATCTTTTTGAAAGTGTAAAGACCCAGAGGCCTGTTAGCCTGTCATCCAGAAACAATACTGGAAAAAGAGAGAAAAAGAGCGAGACATATAAAGCTGTTAGTGTGAGTCATAGTGAGTGCAGGGTCACAGAGCTGCTCCAGTAAAACCAGTGAACAATCTGTTGATCAAAGTGAATTGTAATCCCTCAAAAGATACTGCAGCATCTGGAAAGATTACCTCTACATTTTCCCTAAAAATTCAAAGGCATTTTATTCCCAGACTCTGACTTTTTTATACAAAGTGCAAATATCATAAAGGTAGATATGAAAACATCAGCCAGTTGAGCATAAACACCAGTTTCAGAAGCGAGCACAAGCTGCCAGTTACTTCCCTGACTTCATAACAGAATCAGTTTGTTTCTCAACGTATTCAGATTCCCGATTCATGTTATACCCTGGTTACAATGTGCTCAAACTGTTCTTTTTTGAAATAAATTTTTATTTAAGTATTATTTTACAGACTGCTCTACAGATCTGTGCTCTTAGAATCACATTCAGCTCAGCCATAGCCCAAAATTATTTTATTTCTCTTTTGTAAGTTCTGATTTTATTCACCCAAAACCAGAACTTTCATCCTCTGATATCAAAATTTGACTTACATCTTGTAACATTACACTTTTATTCTTGAAAACCCTAATTCTGGCTATAATCTATACCAGTGAGGACAGATTTGGGTTATTTTCAAGCGATTTTTGAAGTCATGACACAGTATCCAGTTCCTCATCTTTGTACCATCTCAGCTCTCATTAACTTTGCTTTTGGGCGGGTTTAGGAATTTGGCCAGGAGAAATCACAGCTGTTGCCAGCTCTTGCACCTCTACACACCCAACATATTCACATCCTGGCAGCTGAAGCCACGTGGGATTTACTCCTTGGAGGTCGCGGGGCTGCTATGTTGGGAGTCAGTGTTTGGAGTGGATGTGTGGAGCTGATTAGACTGCCAGATAGCTCATCTTCTCAATTCAAACATTTCAAATAGAAACCTGGGACGTGAAAATGAAGAATGCTCTCCAGAGTGGGCACATATTTCTGAAAAGTAAGCTTGGTTATCATCCAATTAGCAATGCTGCAGTCTGGGTTTGCATTTCAGCCTCTGCACTTCTCTGTTGTTGAGATTAACTGATCACATAAGGATGTTGATGTACAACCATTGGTCTTTGTTGAAACAGATTCTGCTCACAGACATCACAGAGGTAAAAGAAAGGAGGTTCAGATGCAGGACTAACTGGATGTCTCTGATTTTTTGTTGTGTTTTTGATATTTTCATAATGCAAAGACATGTTTTCAGTGTCAGTGAGGTGCTAAATGTTTGACAGAGTTTGATCACAGAAAAGTTTCTGTATTTGCTCTCAGGTCAAAAACATCTGAGTGACAGTTTGACTTCTTTAAAAAGGAGAAATCTTACTTTTGAAGATAATACAAAACTTTTGTGTGAAAGAAACTCCTAAAACCTTTTGTTTGGTGTCAAGCTGTGAGAAATTCTCTCTTTGATTCTCTTCACACTTTTTTTCCAGAGTGTGCAGGTTTGATCAGACAGCAGCAGAACAACAACACCTGAAGCTTCAGGGGAAGATTGCAACAAACATGACTTCTTTTCTTGAAGTCATCATTGTGTCACGTCAGTATCAGAGCTGCAGAAAGAGAACTGCTGCTGGTTTCTTTTAACAAAAAGACACTGACTCAGAGAAAAGACCAGGTTACTTTGCTATAAAACAATAGTAGAAACAGTTTGTAAGAGCTCAACAAGTGCTGGCTGAGTTAGAGGACAGATTAAAAACTGGTTTATTCACTGAGAAAACTCACTAATTCACCCAGCATCACTGAAGAACAGTCTCTGTGCCTGAATTATGAAAAGAGCTCAAATTAGCCATCAAATGAAGACTAAGCTGTTGTGGGACGATACCAGAAGCATGCACTTCAGCAGATTCATCATAATCTGAGTCATTATAATCTGTGTGTAAGCAAATGAGGGGCTGGCTAATATTTTGTATGAACAAACATAAAGATGCATTTAATACTGAGAGAAACTGACTCAGAAATATGACAGACTGTATACTGAACAAACCATGTCTCACAATTATCACATGACTCTAATTTAGCAGAGGGGAAACTGCAGGGAGGAGCAACAAAGGTTCATTATCAGCTATGACACTTTCTGCTTCAGTGATGACGCCAGCGCCCTTGACCAAACCACTGCTAAGAGATAAAATTGCTCTGTCAGAACTGAGTCATCTGTCACTTCAACTGGAGGGTTGTTCCAGAAAATTGCAACCCAACAAAGGCTGAATTTAAGTTGATTTTCTTGTTACCTGAGCAATGTGATGTTTTAACATCACAGGTGACAAAGCAAAGCATTCTTCAAAGAGTGGGTATTGTTCTTCTTTTGTCCTTATTCTGTCCCTCTAGTACCAACAGAGAAGCTTTACATAATTCACGGCTCAAAATAATAATGAAAGAAAAAAACTTAAGTGTTTCAGAGAACCCTTTTTTCAGCGTCTGTGTGAAACACATTATTTTAGTGACTGCCTCCCAAAGTATCTAATTAATGACTCTGATTGGCAAGGTCCCTGGGTACTGTCAGGGGCTGAGTTAAAGGCAGACCTTGGTGATTGAGGCCCACCCCTTCAACATGTCATGAACCAGTTAAGAGATCCTTGTGTGGTGACCTCATCATTTCAGCCTTAGACCTTATGCTATTTATTTAAACAGGCAGTTTTGAGCAGTTCACAGACAGATTCAGGTATTTACAAACTATGAATATGTACACACTTTGAAAAACTGCACACGTGTGGTGTGAGCGTCCAGCTTTGTTACTTATATCAATGTTTAAAATATGGGAAAGCACACTCTTTAAGGTAAAAACAGGTTCGTTTAAGGTGACATGAGACTTGTGAGGGTCAAAACTGGATAAGACAATAGTTTGGAAAGAGATGATTCTAAAAAAAATGCACACTATTGAAGAACCACTGCAGCAGAGACATGCAGAAGAGCCTCCAGGTCTCCAGATTTCTAAATTCTTCTTCACAGGTATTTCAGCTATTTCTGCCCCAGATGAAACAATTGCAAAACATTGAGGTCATGATCCGCACATGCAGCCTTTAGGTTTAGTGTTATTGTCTGATTTTAATATTTCATCTTTTTATTCCACTTTCCACTAAACGCATTGTTCAGTGATACAACTTAAACCACATTACATATATAGCTTTTGGGAGTCATATTACTGCTACTGTTTGCTATGGAGAAGGTAAAGTCTATACACTGGTGCAGACATATGTTGGATTTTACGTTGAACTATCAAAACCATGGTCTTTACTATGAAACAATGGCTGCATTGTTTCACCAGTGAAGCTTAAATCCTGTCAGGGACATTTATGAAATGATGCAGCGTATTTACACAAGCTTCCTTATTTTGCAGCCAGAATTGTTCTCTTTATAGATATAAAAGCCTCCTCAACATCAAGCCTGACAGGGACAGACGGAGAGAGATGAAATGTGGGCAGAGAGGAGAGAGAGCTGAGGACAAATAAAGTTTGATTCAAAGAGTGAGATGAAGAG
Source organism: Thalassoma bifasciatum (assembly GCA_008086565.1). Lineage (NCBI taxonomy): Eukaryota > Metazoa > Chordata > Actinopteri > Labriformes > Labridae > Thalassoma > Thalassoma bifasciatum. Next base: position 373,816 of record RPOG01000301.1, on the reverse strand, counting down.
GCAACAGTCTATCTTACCTTGACATTTGGTTTCCTCGTTGAGAATCCTCGGTACCATCCTGAAAAAGAAAAACACAAACACGAGTGACTAAGACCAGCCGGCACACACAAAGACTCAGTGAGGAGAGAAAATCGCTGATGAGTCAGCATCTTGACTGAATGTGCAAGGACACTTTTGTGTTAACACTTCATGACCAGAAGATCTTTGTTTGCACAAGAACAAAACCAAAAATTTATCTCACAAGGACAAAAATGGTAAATGGATAATGCCAACAGTATTGATCGTTGATGGTTTAGCAGTGAGCGGCCTAAACAGGCCAGAGAAGACAAAATAATTTTGTCAGCACTGCTTTGATTCTGTCTTCTCTGAAAATTTGTAGAAAATTAACAATTTACAAGCTGAACTCTGTGGAAAACTTACTGCTTTCAGCAAGCCCTCAATGATGGACATACGCCCTGTATTCATGCTTCATAAATCCCATAAATTTTGCCGCCCATGGTTTTGTCTTGCATTATCTAAAATATTCGTCAGAAGTTTTGGCAATATCACAAATTTGTTTCGTTGCAGACACTGACCCAAAGACCAAATGACCAGCTGCCATGATGAGCAGTACAGAGAACCAGATAATGAACTCATTGGTTCATGAATTATTCATTTATAGTGAAGAAAAGCCAAAACTTGAAGCTCTGATGCAGAATCTGAGGCTATTTTCTCAAGATGTCAAAAGAGATTTATGCATATTTTTAAGATGAAAACTGGCAATAACTCAAATGTCATCAGTAGAGATCTGTCAGTGTCATCTTCACAGTGAGTGCAGGCTGTTTTGTGAGTGTGTTTGTGATGATCCCTGCTCTCCTGCTTCAGTCTGAGGGAGAACAGGACATCTTTCCACATGGACAGACATTCATCAGAAAGCTCTGACAAGCACAGAGCTGTCACCAAAGTGAACCCAACTTCAACTGAAACCCTGACAGCTGAAAATGAAGCATAACCAGAGATTAAATATGTACAGCAACTGCAGGGACATCCTCCCAGACAGTGGAGACATCATTTGTCTCAATTCAAGGAGAAGTAAAAATGTCTGTCTCCAGCTGATGGAAATACAAGGCTCTGCAGCCACAGTCTGTCAGTGAGTGAGTGAAGCAGAGGACACATTTATTTATATTAGCACAATAATTATTGTTTCTTTGACCTTGATAAATTGCCGTCAAGTACACCAGTGACAGAAAATTTGTCTTAATTTATGTGGATGGAAAAATCTGGTCACCACAAATTTCAATTTCTGGCAAAACAGAAAGTGTATGGAAATACTTTCAAAGAACAGGAAAAAAGCAAGAAAAAAATTAAAACCAATACACATTTTCCAACAAACAGGCTTGATATCCAAAACAAAAATACAAGAGTCAAAAGCAAATTGAGCAGTATGTTTAGCACACTGATGGCAAAAAAAACAAACAAAACAAAACAAAACAAAAAAACAACAACTAGGAAATCTCAGATAGAACATGATAAAGAAAACCAGGCAAAAAAGCACTTACAATGAAAAGAAATTCTGCATAAAGGTCACCACACCAGCTGCTAAATCCTCTAATCAATCTCTCATTGACGTCTCAATGTGTCCGCCCTCCTCTCTGCTCAGCTCATGAAATTTAATGAAATTTCTAAAAGTTTAACTTTCAAACTCTCTTAATTTATTTATCAAACAAAAATCTTAACTTGTTTAGTGGTATTGTTGCGTTTGTACATGTTGAAAAGCTGCGTTTTTGTAATCAGCTGTCAGGCCCTGCACTACAGTGAAGTCGGTTGTATTATTCCCTGACTTGTTTGTTCTAACTCAGTTTTTGCTGAATGTGTGCTGTGTTCTTACTTTATGCAGCACATCTTCCATTTGAAGAAGTTTGTTTTATTTATTTTGGAGCTTAGAGAGGTTTTTGAATTGACCTGGTTTCTTAAGTCACAATCTGTTGCACCCGGAGGAAATCTTCCAGGCTGCTGAAGTGTGTGTTTCAACCGCCACGTAAATAAGAAATAATGACATCCATTATAAACAGGTAATTTCCCTCATGATCAGAAATTACCTGTTCCTTTCAAACATTTAGAAAAAACGCTTGAGTGGTACTGAAACAAACTCATATTCATATTCATAACTGTGGTCTTATCTTCCTGCAAAATCACCAGACCCGTTTCTCAGCAGTTCTGCATAATCTGATATGAATATGGAGATGGCAGCTTAATTGGTCACTTAATTAATAACTAATCAAGATTCATTCATCACCCTGGTTAAGATGGCTGTGTTTACGCCGCTCTCTCTCATCTATATGGAAATCAGAGCTGGATGGATCTGCTGTCTGGGCCCAGTTGTGAGGGTTTTATTTTATGAGCGTGTTGTGTATTTCTTTAGCCAAGTGAAAACAAAACACAAACAACAGAAACATTAATCTGTCTTTATTCAATTATTTGGTATCATGTCTGAGTAAAGATGACAGCAGGTGTTTTTGTGTGGCTCTTAAATGAGCGCCCAGGTGCATGTATGCTCCTTATTTGTTCGGTTGTCACAGCCTTTCTCTGAAGAAGAAGAATCACACCGCCTCTCTTTCCCACACAGCTCACTAAGAGGTTATTAGAATAATCATTTTGCCCTGTTGTCAGAATAATTCACAATAATCACCTCTGTAAATCATCTCTAAGTGAAGGGCAGAACTCAAGGAGGCACTTTAACGCAGCATCAGACTAAACTCATTACCCACACAGTAGATACAGGTTTCCATCAGGAAATCAAATCAGTTTCAAACGACACCTCAAGTCCCTGCTGAGCTCACCTCCAGCTCGCTTGATGATGGGATTAATGGTTTGCTGATGCAGTAAAAAGACTCAGGAGGGCATTTTTATTACTGCAATAGATGTGACAGTGACTCCGTAAAGAGGTGTGATCTAAAGTGAGACGCTGAAATGTCATCAGACGGAATATGGTGTAGTTCTAAAGGTACTTTTCTGTCAGTATAATTGTCTGATGTATGAACAGCACATCATTAGGGGACTCTTCTTTGTACATTCAACACATCTTCAACAGTTATTTTTGCCTTCAAAAGTTACTGACACCAATAGAAACCTTTTTTTTTTTTTGCATTTTTTCTTTATTTGGTTTTGTGGGTCAAAATTAGTGAAAGAAAAATTAAATTTCCAGCAAATAAAATTAAAGAAACAGGTCAAGAGCTTTTCAATTTCAACTCTGCGGCAGAGTAGCATCAAATTAGCGGTTTTTGGTGCGTTTGCCTGCTCTAACATGATGTCTCTGTATCAGAACCTGAGAAAACACGATCTGTCAATCCTCCTCTTTCTTTTCATCTGTCCCTCAAGTATTCAAGCGAAACTACTATCACCATCACGTTAGGTTCTGCTGTTTTTTAAATGGTTAGTTATTTGTTTCAAGGAGTCCAGTCTAATTCTGATGGGAATGGGATGAACAGAAGATATGACTTCATTGCTTGTCTTCAGACTGCTTCACTGAGAGCTGTCAGCTACTTTGTGAACACACAGAGTTTCGAGGGGTGCGTTTGATTTACCTCCCCAGTCTGCCTGTGGGGAAAAGCTACTGTGTAGGGATGTCATTTCAGTTGTGTCTTTGTTGGACTTTTTTAGTTGATACTTACTATACCATTATATCTATATATTCTTGGAACTTTTGAACCATACTTTTTCTTGCATTGCTGCTGTGACTGTGAATTTGCCCTTTGTGGGATGAAAAAAGGAGTATCTTATCTTATCTAGTCACAGCACTGCACCGTGAGTGACACCTAACAGATAGCCTACTTGCCTTCTGGACACTAAACTACACAACAAACTGAGTTCACAAGGTTTGATTGTTGTCACATTTAAAAAGAACAGCCCTGTATCACTACAAATAAATACATTACCTTGTCGCTTTCTATCTGGTAAAAAGTTGTCTTGAACAAAGACAAGTAGTGTTTAAAAGGAGATTCACCCTCCATTCCTTTAATTCAAATCAAACCCACACACTTTGGTGAGAGCATGAAGAGTCACATCCTCATGAGTATAGAAAACTGAGTCTTTATTCTGGAGAAACATTATTTTTTTCCAGGTAGTCCTGCAGCTCATTTCATCAAAAATATGAAAAACTGTCTTAACTTCTTGAAGAGAAAGCTTGCATCATTTATTCAACATTCCAAACTCCAGATATTGGGATATATAAAAAGTAGTATTATAAGTAGCATACTATTTAATTTACCTGTTAACAACTCATACTGTCTCCCAAATTAGAATCTACCATCTGTTTTTTTTCTCCCCACAGCCTTTTAGTTTTTTTTAACTTTCTCATCATGAAACAACAGGCAGTTTTCTGTGAAGGATTTGTTCCAGCTGAAAAACCTCTCCAGAATAATGAGCGGCTGTTCATAGCTGTGGTCCTTCAGTAATGCTGACAGTGCTAAGAGTCAGAATCTCAGACTTTAAATTGCTCTGAGGCCCGTAATCGAAGTCTAATGCATTCTGGAGTGTTATGACTGTAATCTATATTTTTTAAATGAAGCTGTGGGATTGCATTCCTGCAGCCTGCCTGCTGTCACCCCATCACTGTCATTACAGTCATTGAGTTTCTGTCCGAGGACGATCATTTGGCATTAGTGAAGGCAGAGAAAAGCACGGCACAGTGCAGGAGGGCAGGGAGCTCATTTAAAAAGATTTGCATCCTGAAGACTCAGTGTACTTTCTGAACCGAAAGTCTGCAGTGTATTTCTGCAGGAGCTGAATGTATAATGATGGCACAGACTCACAGCAGACGTGGTCACCCAGAGGTGTCAAGAAAAAGAAGGAGGGAAATAATGAGTGTTACTTCAGAATTTCAGAGTCATAACTGTTGGACAGGATTACTGCAAAATATGATTAAAAACCATGCAGGGCACTGAATTTTCACAGAAATACTGCAAAATATCTGTTCTGCACTGCAGGCTTATTATCTTCTGAGGCTAACGATGTGTTTGCATGTTGATTAAGGAAAAGCAGAGGCAGGAGGAGTTTTATAAATGCCACAGGGATCTTGGACAAGGGTCTGTAAGATAATCACTAAGTGTTAAAGAAAATGTGTTGATGCCACACACACAGTAAAAAACAAGTCCTGCACCAGAAGAGCTGCTCTTGGAAGAATAAGAAGAATTAACTCAGCAGAGGATTTAAATTTGAGACAAGCCAATTCAAATAAACTTTAATAAAGAAAAGAGAGTCAGGCTCCAATTTAAGAGAACAGTTAAGAAAAATCTGCAGGAAGGGGTAGTGTGAGAGAGAAGAGGTGACTCTACAGGGAAACATTTCCTGCTCTCTGACTGCTCCGGTCACTCCCCTGCCTGGGTAAAGATAGACTCCATCAGCCTGTGGCATCTGATCGATGTGAGCGTTCTGTCCAGCTGTAGCTAATGAAGCCTATCCTCTCTCATTATCTGGAAAAGACAACACTTCCCAGATACACACACACACACACACACACACACACATCCTGGCTTCAGCTGCTAATTTCTATGAATCAAAGCAGAAATAACAACAGGAGAAACATCAGCTAATAGTTGGGCTGTGGTCCAAGCTTCCAGCAGACCATTACAGGCTATTTAGACTCATTACTGGACAAGCTGTGGGTGCAGCCATGAGAGAGGATACAGCTTTATCTCAAATCGATTTGCTTGAAACAACGCAGCTGCAACAACAGTGTCTTACTGGAGCTTTTGTGCCTCGTGAGAAATAGAGTGTGATTCAGTTTTTATAAACATTAGACGCAGTGCTATGCAAACTTAGCAGTGTATTCAAAAAGAGAGGGGAATGTAAATATCGGGTGTCATCAAGAAGCTGATAAAAGTGGCTCCCAGGATAAGGTCTTCAGCCTCATTACATGGGGTGCACATGTACACTAATAAGCCTGCCCCTTGAAGTCAGTTTCTGGGAGAATTTCTTTTACAGTTTGAAGCTTTTATGGCAGTTATGTATCATTTTCTTCTTCTGTTTCCTGTTTCTTGCAGGGTTAAGCCCTCAAGAGGATGTTTATCCTGACTACTGCAGCTTCAGTGATGCTCCTGAGCTGTTGATACAATAATGAAGGACATGATTTCATCAAGCATCCACCTACACACACCTCATGCAGGTTTTCATCAAGCAGAAGTCTTACCTTCACATTTCTCCAGAATCTGAACCGTCTCTCCCACCTCCAGAGCCAGACCCTGAGTCACCGAGCCCCGGAAGTTACAGATCACTGTGGAAACAAAGAAGGAAAGAAACAAGGTGAGAAGGTGAGAACACAGAGATATGTCATGACTTTATTTAACAGCATCAAAGTGAGGGTTTGATTTCCGAACTTCAGGAAAGAAACTGCTTCTTTTTTTAACGTGGCTTTTCACAGGATGCAGCTGTGCCATCATTTTAAGGACAGATCATAAACACCATGACTGCCAGAACAGGGAGTCTCATCTGTTTTCCTCCATTCACGTCACTGCCTGTCAGTCCCGTGACAGCAGCATGAGGTTGTTTCACCACAGCCTGACTGAACACATCCTCAGTGCTCCCTGTACCAGGCAGAGTAGGGTTAACAAACCTCATGACTGCACCAGAGCACCCAGAGAACAACAAACCTCAGAGCTCGGAGTGGGACTGCTGTCACTGTTTGTAACTATGTGCAGGAGAGAAATGTAAAGTGTACTTCAGGTGAGCTTTATTTCTGACTGATCTTTAAACATAAAACCATCAGGACCAAACATACAAAACTGAGCATCCCCACACAGTCAAAGATAAGTGAATAATAACACAATATATGCTATGTATGAAAAAGAACAAGCAAACAAAAAACAGAAGACAAAGTGAGCACTTTCTCGGACAAAAAAGAACTTAAATGGAGGAAAACAACAACAACAACAAAAAACAATAATACCAAATGGAATAACAATATAAACAGCCTCACTCCACCCCAAACAAACAGCTCCTCTCCAAAGTGAAAAAAAAAGAAAAAAAAACACTCTTGGCATGTGCCAGACAGAACAGCAGGCTGTCTGGATAAACATCAGAGATCAGGAGAGACCCAGCTTTTAATCTCAAACCACATTTTGTCTCCCTTTAAACACCTGCACATTGTGCACAAAAAAGAGAACTGAGCCAAAAATACCAAAGCATACACTGAAGCATGCTGCAAAGGTATGGATATGGAAACATAAGGCTTTTTAAGGATTCTGTCATCTGCTGCCAGTCTCAGGTGGACGCTTCTGGAAGTTTAGTTTCTTGCACCGCTTCATCCGTTTCAATTTTCAGCCTTTAAAGTTGCTGCTGGCTCACACCAAAAATAAATAAAGACTTCAGTGAGGTTGGACTGTAAACCTTTTCTTGGTTGAACAGTAACACTGTCACAGGTACAGTCATTAAGATATCACCATCTCTTCATGTTGACTGTAGCCTTTGACTCTTTAGAGCCAGTTTTGAAAAGTACGAAGATGCAAACTCTGCCCAGTATTTCTTTCAATCAGTGATTCTCTGAGATAAACCCCCTCCTTTTAGAAGTTGGAAACATGATTTCAAAGTAAAACTTAGGTTGTGATAATGTGCATCAACATCTTGGTAAGGACATAATTATCACTCACTGCACACTTTTATCAACCAGAAATAAAAATAAAAGTTAAATACAAATTGCAGGACGTTGAAAGGTTATCTTCAACTCAATGGCAAACCACTTTGTCTATCTCTGTGATGATGTCCATCTTTGAGCCACGTCTGATATCTGTTTTCAGTGTTGGACAGAGAGGATGAGGTCTGAACTCTGCTCAGTCTGTGCCGGCTGTTTGGATCTACAGTCTCTTTGTGTTTGAAGGCCGTACGTCTGATGTCACTGCAGAGTATTTCAGCTGCTACTTCATCACTCAGTCTGTGTGTATCAACCTTGGAGACAAAGCAAACTCTTTGACCGAGACACGATCACGCTGCTCAAGGCCTCATGACCGACGCTCTATCTGTCATGAATGCTCCTCTCTGTTTGTCTCTTTGTCTTCATGGAGTTAGTCTGCTTGATTGTTGGCACAATTAATTTAAATCTTGACAAAACTGCTGGTTTTAGCAGTGTTTGATGTTAAGAACATATCTTCAGTATTCAGTCTGTCTCAACCTGACGTGTTGTCTGCTGGCACCGGGCAGTGTTTTCATGACATGACACACACACATACAGGCATCATAGAATTCATACCATTCATTCAGAAAAATTGAAAAAGTAACCAAAATCATTTCTCTCGGATGCAGAATGAAGGAGTATCATGCTTTCCTATAATCTAAACATGGATATAAAGTATGAATGATGGACGTTTGTACTAAAACTGTCGATCAACTTTAAACACCTGACATTACTGCTGTATTTGTCCTCTGATGGTTTGGCAGTGAGGAGACACACTTAAAGCAGCAGGATACTTTGTATTAGTCTGTCTGCTATCGTCTCTCTGTCAGCTTCTTTCTCTCCTCTCTCAGGCCGTCTGTCTCTCCATCTTTGCTGTCACTCGCTCTCTGTCACTGTCACGCTCCGTGTCTCCATTATTATCGCCGTTCAGTGTTGGATTGTCACCGTTTTAGATTCTGTCATGCCCTTCCTCCCTCTGTCATTTGTTCATTGTACCTTGCTGTCATCCTCGTCCCTCTGCGGTCGTCACTGGCCTTGTCAGTCTGTCATTTGTGAGATGAACGTGTCACACACACCCCGCCTGTTCTCACCCTGTCTCGCTCTGTTGACTCCGGCTGGGACCAAATGTGGTAAATAGGCATAATTCAAAACTCCAGCCATGGAAAGTGGAGTTGTCTTTGAGTTCAAAAGGTAAAACAGACACTTATCTGCCACTCCTCTCTCAGCTCAGAAGTACCTTTTTTATTTTCAGTTATTGTTTCATGATGACGCAGAACCAGCTGAGTGAAGTTAAAGGAGTTAGCTTAAATCTCACTTCTTTATCCTCCTTTGTTAATTCCCACTGTCACATCAGACTTTTAATTTTAGAAGGTTTTTCTTGCTTAAGTGAATTGGTTTGACTTTAAAAACAAACAAATTTTTAATTAAGTAGCTACATGAGTGGAGTTATTTAAACCCCAGCACATTTCCTCCACAGTGGTTATTTTGAACTCCTGTCTCTTCTCCACAGAAGAACAGCACATTCCCTGCATTGTCTTCCTGCTGAGTACACACAATATTCAACACTAACTTAATAAAATCTTAAATATTTGAAGTGCTTGCAGAAAAGTTTTTCTTCACTTCTTACTCTCTTGATTCTGTACCTGTAGCAGTCCATCCCAAACCAACCCATAAACATCTTACAAAAGGTAAAGCCCATACATACAGGGCCAGTTCGTACACAAACACGACCATCGAGTCATAACGTACTACCATGGAACAGCCCATTTGGCCGTAGTGTGAACCACATGCACGGCTGCCAAAATATAATTGTATTGTGAAAGCAAGACTGATAAGGAATATCACATGTCCAGGAACTTCATGGCAAAACCCTATCCAGCAAATTTGACTCGTGCATAAACAGCAATAGATATACAAAATGCTATATCACATAAATCTAGATGTGCTGTAATTACAACATTCTGACACTTTTCCAAATGATTCATTTGTTCCCTGTATATCTGTTTTGCACATTTAATCTTAAACTGTAATGCATGGCACCTGCCACCTTTAAAGCAGTCTAACAGGTGTGGTAATCCTGCTGTTAACATCAGTAATGGTGGGGTCTACCACCATTAGATATAATGCTCTGATGGGGGGTTATTGTGCCTTGTGCAAACTGCCAATGCTTTTTTTTTTTTCTTCTTCTTTTTTTTTACCATGAGTATAAACAGTCCATTTTCCTCTCTAATGGGTGGATGTGCATACAGGCCCAGCTCAGAGAAAGCAGAGGTTAAATGCACAAAATAGTGCAAGTGGAAACGGCAAAACTGTGGGGCTTAAAGGGTAAATGTTATTTTTTAAGGCTTTATAATGTCCCTCTGATACCTATAGAGTATCCTCACATGATTTATAGCCAAATAAATAAACAAATAAAATGCTCACACTGATGTTTTAAAAAACCCTTATTTCAGCCTCTGTCTAAAACACTCTGTTTTAGCCGTTGTCTCTTTAAGTCCCTTCCCTCTGATTGGTCAGGCATCTTGAAGCCTGTTAGTGTTTGAGCCATGGGCACACTTTGGTGTTTCGTGTAAGATCCAAGAAGGAAAATTCTTTTGTGATGACCTTTTCATTTTAGCAAGTCTCATGAAGATATTTGCCATCACTACATTTGATATTGTGCTATTTTTAGAACAGAGCATTTTGAGCAACCTTAAGATAGATCGAGGGATTATACAACATATGAATAGTCTGGAAATCTGCACACGTTTATTTTGAACATCCAGCATTGTTACGTCAAATCCTTGTTTACATCGTGGGAAAGCAGGATATTTCCCCTTTTAAAACTAAACTAGAGTGTTTTCAACTGTCTCTGGGCTGAAAACACTCTGTCAGCTTCAGACTGGCCATTTATTCTTTCCTCTTTCATAATCCTTTTGCAGAAGTCCCAGTGATAAATTATTCAGATTAAAGAAGACATGGCATGAGTTTGAGCAGAGAAGTGCTGGAGGGAAACACGCTCACAGGGAGAAGCATTGCTCTGTCTGGCTGCTATTGACATTCAGTTTATCCAGTAGATTGGGTCAATAGTTTGACAAATGACTCACAGCTGTTAGATCGCTCACACTGTTTACTCTGTGAGCTCTATGTGTTTTTGAATGTGTTTGTTTAAAGGGGAAAAATGCTGAAAAAAAGAAAAGGGATTGTGTGCATGACTGAGAACACTCAGAATACTTCATTTTAGAGTAACTTCAGAGCTCGGCTTCAATATTTTATTTCTGCTTCAGAGTTTCAAAGAAAACCAATTTAAAGAGGACGTTAGAGAATGTTTTAATGGCTGTGAATTATTAAGATCGGGAACTTTACGTAGAAGCACAAAGATTGCTCTGATGTTTGGACGAACATGATGTTTGTGCAAGTTTGAGCCACAGATTTAGAAATGTGTTACTCAAATAATTGTGCCATCAATAAACAAATAATGTAATGTGATTTAAATCCTCCAGATGATTTGAGGTCAACTCCCTCTCTGAGGATGGTGTGTATTTTTGACTCCCTACATGACTGACGGGTGTTAACAGAAGGAGGAAGATGGGGGGAGAGACGTGTTGACCCCCCCTGCAGTGCTGTAAACCACAAAACATCCCTCCTCCATCACAAACACACATCTCTCCTCCAAAGTGATAGAAACAGTCTTGGCAGGTGCCAGACAGAACAATATTTACACACCAATACACCACCAGAAGGCCATCTGGATAAACCTCTAAGATCAAGCTTTCCAACTTTTATTCCCAATCCTTTTTTTGTCTTCTCTTTAAAAAATTCACCCAACTCAGTGAGCACATAACTTCTTTTGGTGCATGCTGTAAACATGGGGTCTGTGGGAGGTTTTTTTCCTAACAAAGACAACCTGACTGGAGCAAAGTGTGACTGTAAACTTAACTACAGGTTCAGCCATGAACACAATTTAAGCTGGAAATAGAGACAACAAGGTACTGCACCTGCTGACAATGCTTTCCAACTACTTTTGCAAAGTACAAAGATGTTTAGGCTGCACAAACTGAATCTTTAATCGATAATTGCACAAACACCTTCCATAAATCTTGAACTATGGAGCTATGAGTCACATGAAAAACTGTTCCAACTTTAAATCAAACCATGATAAAAAGTGACATGCCGGGAAAAATAACAAGTTCAAACTCATAATTCTCCTTTAGAGCATCTTAATGGATTTCCCTGTAACAGTAAACAGGACTAATGCACATTACGTTGCATTTTGTTGAGCTTGTGCTCATGTTTTATGCATTGTATCTGCCCGCTGCTGCTGCAGCATGAGGCTGCTTCAGAAACATATTACACACATTTAGAGCTATGTTCCCGCAGTAAGCATATGAAAGGGAATAAATGGGAATCCCTGGAGTGTGAGTGCGAGCTGTGCTGGAGAGGAATGGGAGAATGAAAGTGAAAACAAGTTTGAAGTTGAAATCTGTGGCATGAGGCTGAAGGGAAATGAGCCAATGAGTCAATATGGTAGAAGAGGTTAGAGTTTCAGATTCATCCCTCATTATGAAAAAAAAAAAAAAAAAGGAAAAAAAAAACGATCTGACCAAACTGGAGCTCAGGTGTTGAAAAAAAATGTTAAGGAATTACATATGGAATTTCTAAATATATACTCACACAGTCACGACCCTCATCCAACAGCTCTGGTCCCTACTACTCCATATTCATTTGCCTTTACTTTACACTGAGCTCCATGGCAAGACATTACTAACTCACACAGATCAGCCAAAAAGATCACAGAAAGTAATATTTGTTCTCAAATCTATGACCCTTGCCTATAACTCTGGATCCTTTCCTACATATTTAGTGGAGGAGTGTTTTTTTTTTTTTGTGGAGAGATTCAGAGTGTTCACCAGAGAGGGGTTCAAACACATAAGTCACTCAATGTTTATGGGTAAATTATTTATGGACTCCTCTGCAGACTGTAAAATACAACACATAAACTTGTGTCAATAGACCAGAAACCCTCCTAAAGCGAAGACGGGTACACAGACTGCTGAGTATGAGACCTGGGTAAAGGTAAAAATGAGTCACAAAACTACATCCAGACAAAGAACTGCACCAGTTATGTTCATAATGATTTTTTTATTTTAGGGTTGTTAATGGTTTGATCATATACTGTAGTTTTACTATTAACCTTAATTGAGACTTCCCTTATTACGCTCCATATTGAGTTCAGAGTAGGAATGGGTATTGATAAGGTTTTATTGATACCACTGCCTTTATTGATTCTGCTTATTGATCCTATTCTTAACTGATTCCCTTGTCGATTCCTCCTGTGCAATTGAAGTTTATATGAAATTGATCAATGGATTTTGACCTAAATGAATATAAATATGTAAATCACACATCAGGTTACGTATGTCAACATATGATATTGATATTTCTTGTGTGTTATTTACTAAAGTAGGCCACCTAGCATTGCTTTGAGTCATCTGGAACCTTGAGCTTGCCGTAGTTATGCCAAAGTCAGTCATAAGCCTGTGTTTCCCGTTTGGAAAACATTTACTATTTTGACACTTTTGAGTTTTAAGTATTGTTCATGAAAAATTATTGTGATATGTTTTTGTGATGTAAATTGGTATACTGTTCTAAAACCAAAGTTATATCAATGTATGCTAACAACTGGCTTACAATGCGGTTTCCTGTAGACGTTAGCATCAAGCTAGTGCTGTTTTCTGTTTAGTCTGTTGTACGTAGTAACATGTTAAATGCATTAAATAGGAATCTCTTGTGAGAGAGTAATACACATTTCTTCGTGTGGTCAGTTGTACAGCTCCTTGAGTAAAACTTCAAGCAGAAAATCCTGATTCAGAGTTTTCTTGGGAAACTGTCCTTTATCTGCTAAGCTGAGCTAGCTGGGGCAGAAAAGTGGTAAGGTCCACTCTGGCGTAGCGCTAAGAATCAATAAGGGAGTATTTAAGAGTAAAGGCTAATGATGTGGATGGATTGAACCCTTTCTTATTGATTCCTAACAGAAACCTGTTCCCGATACCCATCCCTAGTTAACTGAGGCTTGATGGAAAACACATTGAATAGCTCTCAGCCACAGAGGTCACTGGTCTTTCAGTGTCAAGTGTGACCCTGTGAAGTGGCGACTGTCAGCCAATACTCACAGATACGCTAAGTTGAAGGTCCACTTTACACTCTTTACTCAGAAACACTGATTGCTCTAAAACAGTTGTGATCCTGTCAGAGTTCAGGAAAACTTCAGACCACAGTGTAGCCTCATTTCAGGCAACCAACTCCAGAACAACCAGACATTTTAATGCTGTTTCAGTTTTAAAGAACTATAAAGAATGCTATGTTGTCTGAATGAGTGGAGCTAAATATGTATGCACATATTCATGATGAGGAAAGTTGTAAAAGGGTCTACAAACACTCATCAAATGGTAGTGTTACAGCATAACTGAGCTTTGATCAGAATAAACTCTTAAGTTTTTACGTCATTAACTCAAACATTTGCGTAAATGGTGTGTAGCTGGGTTGACTGAAAGGAGATTTGTAGCTGTTTGTCAGGGGGATAAAGGCTTTAGACCAGATGAGGCTCTGCTCTCAGTTTGAAGACGCGCTGGGGGGATCCTGAGCCCTGAAAGTGAGAGTGAGCTGCTTTGATGATGACGAGCATGAGAATCCCTGTGGCTTGCTCATATGTCGTTACACAATTTCTCCCGCACGCTCAAATCATCCGCCACGCTCAGGATTCTGTCCTCCCTCCTTCACAAATCTGATTCAACTGTTACAGATCGAGCCAGGCTTGTGCAAAGGCTCCAAAATTCCTCTCAGCATGTATGAGATGTTTGGAGGTGTAAATATCTGTTTCATAGCAAGAAGGATACAAATAGGATGCAGTTTATTGGTAATAACCCACAAATTTGGGTTTCTAAGAGGGGCTAAAGCTTATGTCTGCACATTGGAGGATGTTTTGTGTGTGTGTTAGTGTGTGAGTGAGAGTATCATCCTGCCCTGCAAACAGATCTCATCCTAATTAAGACATGAAGCTTGTCATTTTAACATCCTCCACCATGCCCGCAGGCACATGCAGGCAAAGTCTCAAGTGCACTCAGCATCGAAGCAGATGGATTGTGTGCAAGTGTGCAGGACTTTTCTCATGTGAGTGTTTGTTTGTGTGTGTGAAGGAGAAAAGGGAAAAGATGGAGTCGTTGCAGCTCAGTAGCTCATGGATGAAGAGGTTTCATAAGTGTAAGATGCAAAGGGAAATTCAGACTGAGATGGGAGAGTTTTTTTTGTTTGTGCTCATTTATTTATTCATACCTATGTGCTTTTGCTGGGATTTGCGTGTATGTTTTCTATAGGCTTTTCAGATACATTATAAGCTAATGGAAATTGAGTTGCGAGACAAAAGGCGGAGATACAGGAAAGATGGAATAAAATAGAGTAGTAATGGAGCAAAATTGCAGAGGAAAGTTGTTCCCCGCATCAGTAGTGACAGCGAGCAGAAGTAGGCCACTTCTCTGAACCGTCAGTGTACACTGGGACAACGCAGACACAGCACACACAACAACACACAACAACACACACACAGCTGAGATAAAGCATGCTGCACAGATGGGATGCAAACCTCAGTTTGTAACGTGGAGCCTGGAGATATGCTCCCCGCTATAAATAGGCGAAAAGTGAAAAATGTACGACTTGCTCTTTACCCCCTGACTGCTCCAGGAGAGATTCCCAGTAACCAATGATTAGGGTGTTTGGTGCGGGGCAGCTCCCAAGAGGGGACTTGTGCTGTGAATGTAAATCAGGAGGCTGCTGGGAAGTAGTTCTGACGCATAAGGGTAACACTTTGACTGAAGTCTGGAGATAGTGTTTGCATGCTTCTGCTTTGGTTGAATCCCATCTTTGTGTCATGCATTGTGAGTTGCTTCAAACAAATAACAAAGGCTCAGAAAAGGTACCAAACTTTTATGTAAAATTCATCCACCACTTATGTTTTTTCCCCGTTACCTGTGATGGTAACTCTAAACAGGTGTCTCTTGGTAAGTGATTTACTCTTTTATTTCTCAGGGCAAAGTAAACGATAATAAATAGGTGGACAAGCTTGCAAAGTTTACTCAGTTATGATTGTCTATCCATTGCTCATAGCACACTCTGTGCACATGCTGGTACTCAGAAAGGGCTCAGTAGACCTGGTTACATGTTAGAAAAAGTAACGCTCAAAGGGTGTGATTGAAAACTGAAGCACATAAACATAACAAAGCCACCATTTAAGTTTCATTCCTTTTTTGCAGCATTCAAAGTTTTCAGGCGATGTGACAAAAAGAGCACTGGGTCAGCATCACTATCAAAGTCTTTTTCTTTTAGTTCAGGATGAAAAGAGCTCTGAAAAATAGTGCCTACCTTCAGAAACTCTGTGAAAGTGCAGCTAAGGCTTGTTAATTTTTAACTTTTTCAAGGTGATGAATATCTATATTACTTTGCGAAACTGACATACGTTAAGAATCAAAAAAGCTCTTTGCACCTGAACCCTGTGGTGGATGGTGAAAATATTATAGGTGGGGCTGTGCTGTGCCATACTCAGTTAACCACCAACCCACCACAAATTGTCACACACTGCTGGAAACCAATATGCTTCACTACTTTGTGAAAATGTGTAATTATTAAATGGTAATAAATATTAGGCACACACACACACGATCACACACTGTAGGTTATGTCTATACATACATAGCCCATCATGTCTATCTATGAATAGCCACATACTGCTGAAAAGCTTACATTTAGGAAAGGGGAATGTGTGCATGTGTCTGTGTCATCTTTTTCAAACAGGGATTTTGTCCCTCTGTCTTCCCATTATCTGCCAATAATTTATCAGACTATTATCTGTTATGATCCCTCGTCTGCTCATGCTCTCACTCACTCACTTACTCACACACTTACATGCTCACACACTCACACACAGGAGCCTTGAGAGGGACCAGGCTGCAGCTAACCATCACTGAGCAGCTCTACTGGAGCAGATGATGGAGCATTACTTTCTATTTCTCTGCCCTGCTCTTCCCAGGCTGTCACAGGCATGTACCTCCTGACCTCCTGTTTGTAATGTTAGCCCACTTCTTTCACCTCGTGGCCTCTGCAGAGCTGCTGTACTTTGTTCTGTATTACTGCAGTCCAGGCTGTTTGAGGTCAGGGCCTACACAGATGAATCCACAGACAGATGCACTTATCTCTATAATGCCAAAGTCATTTCACAGCGATTCCAACTCTTTGTTAAGATTCTGCATCAGAGGCAGTAGTGTGACAGGTTTTAGTCTACTGTGGATCCAGGAGGGAATCACAGTCAAATAAAACACCAAACAAACCAAAAGAAATGTTAAAGTATGAAAATTTTAAGTCTCTTTGAATTTTTGTTTGTATTACCTGAGGCAGAAAAGTTTGATACAAGTTTGACTGAAAGACTTCACAGCTCATTTACCAATAAGTCAAGTGTGTTTTTTACACATCATGGGAGCTTGAAATAAATGGGGAAAGAG
Source organism: Thalassoma bifasciatum (assembly GCA_008086565.1). NCBI lineage: Eukaryota > Metazoa > Chordata > Actinopteri > Labriformes > Labridae > Thalassoma > Thalassoma bifasciatum. Next base: position 356,647 of record RPOG01000301.1, on the reverse strand, counting down.
ATACTTTAGAGTATTATATTAAACATTTGAAAAAGAAAATGATACACCACATAATCACACTATAGGGGACAGGAGTGATGGCAAGTATTTAGACTGACTTTGCAGGGATGAAAAATCACTCAGCAACTGATTTGATGCGTTTTTCCAAAATGTGTAGCTTAAGTTTGTGGAGTAAAGCCAGAGATTATTATTTTCTTAATCTTAGTCCAGGAAAAAAAATTTTGTTTCATGGTTTTATAATTTATTGTTGAAGACACATGCATGTCTTTTTATAGGTTTATCTACAAGTTAATTGCAACTTCAGGTGGTTTAAGATTGAAATAAAAAGTGCATGCACAGCTTGTGTTGAAAGTCAGCAGATGTTTAGGTTTGCTTTCTCATCTCATTGTTTTTATTTGACTCATTTAACTTTGTTATAACTTTAATATTGTATATACTTTAGAAACATGTTTGAATAAATAATCAAAACAAAAGAAAAACAGTCGTGAGAAAATCTGTAGAAATATTTTTTTTCTCAAGATAAAAGTGAGTCATCAATTCCACAGTGTCTTAGTACACCTTGTGGACCTGTGATAGTATGACACAAGGTATTCTGGGTAAAAATAGTTATTTTGCTTCTGTTACTGAAACAGAATTTGACCAATCATTTCTTATTAAAGTTGTTTTTTTCTCTTTCAAGGTTGATTCAATCCTTTTTTAAACATGAATAACAGCATCTTCAGTAAGCTGTCCATCTTTGTGGGCTGGTATTTCATGCGTGGGCTGCTCCAACTTGAGTTTGAAGAAACAAGTCCAACGACACACAGATCAAGACTCTTCACTTAGATCCAAAAACCAGAGTTACCTTCTGCAAGAAAATCTTAATGCCAAAAAGAATTTTGCACTAAAATGATCAACGTTATTATGAGTGTAAGATAGGCAGCCACATGCAAAAATCTACAGATGATACAAGACTGCAAAAACACAGAACATCATCCTCTGAACTCACTTCACAGTTTACAGAGTTTAGATGATTGCAATAAAATCCAACAAAAAATCCAACAAAAAATCCAAACACTGAGGAACACCCTGATGGTGGAGGATGTTCATGAATACTCCACTCCCAGCTCTTCTCTCAATTTCTGCTCAAACTTCATATAATGAGCTGAAAGAGGCAGATGTTGGTATTTGCCCATCCACTGTCAGCAACACACAACAGACTGTAGCTTTGCATAACACAGCTTAGGGTGTTGATGTACACACGGACATAAAAACATGCAAACACACACAGCTGTGGGCTCTGGTATCAGTCTGTACAGAGAGAAAAATACAGGATGTGAGAGATCAGCTCAGGAGGGGAAGACAGGTTACTTAACACCAAAAGATATGAGATACTCTACATTACTTCTCTGGAAAACAGAGTCACATTTGAACTTAATCTGACAGAAGCTGTAACATTAGTCTTTCTGATTTGTTGCTGCTTTTGTTTGAGAAACCAGAGTCCTAACCTCTGTGCTGCATTGCATCTGATAATCAAGCCAAGTTTGTCGACCCAGAAGTCAACAAATAATCCTTTGGCTTGGCAATCCCTGGGAGTTGTACTTTGTGCCCTTGTCTAAGTTTTTCACTGGCATGTGAAGTTCATCTTCAATTTGTCTGCTTATAAACATCATAGTTGGAGTAGTTTCTATGACACAAACTGTTTTCTTTGCTGTAAAGGAAAGCAGTGCTGTGGTCATTGATAGGGAAGGGAGGACATCCACGACTCATTTCATTATCAAAAACATAAATTTATCTCCACAGTCTCAGTGTTTCAGTTTGATTTTCTTAAATCTGATAAAGATGTTGATGCACCAGTCTGTAACACAAGCAGATAACAATTCAAGCTCAATGCCATAATATTACATCCTTCAGACTGAAGGTGCTTTAGGGCCCTTGGTTTTGCCTCCCAGGCTACAGCATGGACAAAGAAATCAATGTACACAGCTTCTGTAAATATGCCATTTTCTGGTTCCATAAGCAAAGCTAAAAGCAGCTAAAATGCTCGACCCAAAGCTTCAAAATCATCCTATGTCTGGTACCGAAACTTAAGTAAAGATACATGACTTTGTGAGAAGCAGGCTCGCGCAACCCAGTAAAATGTCTTTCTTTAGTCCTTGTTTGAGTTGCCAAAAGTGTGCACAAGCAGAAAAATCAGCAGTCTTTGATTCGTCTTCCATCTTTACACATCAGCTACAAGACAATCATCACAGTCAACAAGGGAAATATCAGTAAGGGACATTAACTTTGAAAACATCCATAAACTAAACCCAACTTGAACAAATTGATCCACTCACTAACTGAAAACCTTATCAAACATTTGATCTGCCTATATTATATTTCTCCTCTGTCCACACTTGTAGCAGTTTATTCATGTGACTGAACCCTTATTGAATATCACAACATGCACGACTTTGATATAAATAGGTCATTAGCTCTTAATCTGCTGTAATTTACAGCAGGATATTCAGACGCTCAGGGCATTAGCTCGCATATAAAACATCATTACAGCCTTCAACTTTTATTACATACAACTAATTTATGCACAAATAAACCATCCACTCCCACACAGAGGCTGTGCCACGTGCAGACACACACACACACACACACACACACACATCCTGGTGAACAAAACACCAGAATCTCTGCAGCTTTTGGCTTTATCGTGTGTGTGTGTCGAAACATCTGCTCAGTTTCTCTGTTTGAACTTGGGCCCCTTTATACAACAACACTTTGCAGCATTTCACCCTAAAACGCAAAAATGCAGTAAAAAAAATCTGCGTTTACACAGAAACGCTGAGGGACTGAAAATGCTTTAGTGCACATGTCAGGACCATAGATGGCCAAATACCTGACAATGATTTAGAGGCTGAAGAAGAGTTGAGCTGATCATCTGGAGTTTGTACTAAAATCTAATTCTCTGATTGCAGAAAAAGTGCAAATGATGTACATTTTGGTAGAAGGAAGCATGTAGATTAAGCAGCACAAGACTGAAACGGAAGATCGCTATTTTAGTTGGCACAGTGGAGGTTTGATGCACACGCAAAGCCGAGCGAGAAGTCACCGCGTTCAGAGAGAATGCCATCTTGCCATTACATGGTTAAAAGTTTGAGTTTTTGGTCGGCTGAAACGCAACAATACGTTTGCGTCTCATCCTAAAACTGTTCTTGTGTAAACCACCCTTTATTTTTCTCTGTTTTTGTTTAGTTTCTGTTTTTGAATTTCACTTTTTATGAAGACGTAAATGTTTAAAATAGATACAAACACACCAGTCAGGTCCCAAAAGGATATAAGTCACTGTAAAAACGGACAAACAATGACAGAGATGTCGATAAATAAACACGGCTGTTTGCTGTCCTGGGGGTTTATTTTACTCTGACAGCATTACTCATGAAAATAAACACCAGAATTCAACGCTGACAGATTCTTTCTGGTAGGTCAAACTTCCTGTTTTCAGTTTGTCTCTGGGCAATATAAAAAAATTCTGATCGCAAACAGCAGATGGATTTAAAAAATCAAGCATGGAGAAAGAGAAGACAGATGGTCAAATGTCAGGAGGAGAGAAGGGATGGATGAGAGCTGGAGGAGGTAATCAATTAAAACAGAACGATTTAAAAGATCCAGAGAGATGAATTCCACTCATAAAAAGAAATTAAAAAGAATCAGAAAACAAGAAAATATGTTTCTGAAAGTGAGCAATGAGTTGTGTGTGAGTAGTTTAGAGCTGGAGGAAAAAGACAACAGAATGAGGGATAAAGGATGAGACAAACAAACACTGCGCTGTTAAATCTATATTTCACAACAGAAAATACCATGAAACAACCACATGAGGGAGGAATTTGATTGAACAGAGAGAAAAAGAAGTTTCCATGGCTTTACAAGGAGTGATAGATGATAAAGCTCAAAAACTAGAAGCATTAGCTCAAAAACCAGAAGTATTAGCAGGGATTTAAATGTTCTGGAGGAGAGAAAAGAGAGAGCACAGAGATGAAATGATGGAGTGGGCAGTGTGAGGGATCCAGCGGGAGACGCTCATGTAAAGGCCCATGAAACCTGATATACAGAGACAATATCGCTGGCGAATTAGATGCCATCGGGACAAGAGAGTGAGCGATGGAGGGGAGCCAGAAAGAGGGAGAGTGCAGCAGGGACAATATGTCATGAGATGAGAGAGGAGAGTCAGAGAGATGGAGACAAAAGATGCACAAGGTTTCTGCTCAGTGGAATATGCTCAGCACAGAAAAGAACAAATACAGTGACAAGATTGTGACATATAGGGAAGTGGAGATACCGATACTGGTAAGATTTTTATGAGACACAAAACTGTGATGGACAGTTCTGCATGGACCAAGGGGTCTACCTGAAGCATATCAGGGACAAGGTCAGCCCCGTCTTTATCTCCTCTGCCTCAAAGCCCTTCAGCTCTCCCTCTGTCAAAAGTCACTCAGGAGCTAAAAAAACAGCTGCTGTAAGCACAAAACTTGGATGAGTTGAGCAAGGACTGGGGTAAAAAGAAGATTTAAAGACGAGAGAGAGAGAGTGGCAGTGGATCAGAGGGAGCAGCATTTCCTCACACAACTGTTCATTCACCCTCTCGGGGATGTAAGGCCAGATTATAACTAATATTAACGTAAGGACAGGTGACATATCACCCCCTCTTCGTCGTACAAAAATAAAGTCCAAACTCTAAATGCATTGCATGCTGACTTTGTTATTGCAAAAGTCTGCAAAATAATCTCTTATCACCCTCAATGCTTTCATTCAGGATAAAGATTTTCTTCAGGTTTATTAGCCTCTGTCTGAGCTGCTGTCTCTTTAAGGCTCCCTTTTCTAAAATTCCCCTTTCCTGTGATTGGGCAGCCCTCTGGAAGCCTGTCAAGGGCAGAGCTATGGGCAGACCTTGGTGATTGAGGCCCATCCCTACAAGATGAGGATCTCCTTCAAGAATTTTTCTGTTTTCTCTTGAATAGACCATTTTGAGCAGTTTGCAGGCAGACTTGAGGATTTCTACAAAATACGGATATGTAACAGTTTTCAAATCTGCCCACATTGTGTCAAAGCATCCAGCATTGTCATTTATATCCATGTTTAAATATTGGAAAGCACAATACCCCCTCTTTAATCCTTTTTAATGTGTGTGGATTTTCAACTGTCTCAGGATGCACAGTCACATTTCTGTCTTGGATTCATTCTGTTTAATCATATATTGCTGTAGAAACCTGATTTAAAATTGTTAAGGAGTTGTGGTCTTAGCCAGTATTAAAAAAAATATCCCACCAAATGAAAACACAACAACAAAGAAAATTGAAAACCAGGGAAATGAGGCACTGACATGAGTAAACAACCATAATAACACTCCTCAGTCTGACTGTCCCCTGCTGCTCTGTGCCCCCCTCCCTCACAGCCACCACCACAGGGTAAAATGGAACAAACATTAATCCTCTCAACAGAAACAGACAGGCAGCCAAAATGCCGTGCCTTGCCCGGGGGTGAAAACGTTAACAGTCTGTTTGTACATTAACTGAGCCCGACTGAGCCCACAGAGGCCAGCAGAAGCCTTGACTTATACAGTAAGATCTGGTGTCATTTCTTATAATCAGATCTTTGCAGTGAAGCTGACTGCAAAGTAGCCTTTTCCTCTCATCAGACTGACTGACTGGATGGTTTATATGGAGGGAAAGTCTGACTGCAAACAGCTGAGGTCAAACAGTAAAAGAAAAAAACACCCAAAGTAACAGAGGTTATTCTGCCATCAGCATTCAAGTGTAAAAACTGATGCGGGCCTTTAAAATGAGAGCAAACAAGACAGAGGGAAAGGGAGATTTATGTTGCATCTTATAATTCCCCAAAAGGGTGATTTTTAACCAAAGTCAGTGTGACAAAGAAACACCAGACTCAAGCTTTTCCTCTGAACTCTTTGAACCCTGCAGTTTAAAGACCCCCCAATGTCCTATAGTGTGCCTCAATCAGATTTTTTAGTGTTTTTTTCTGACTGTGGCAGCATTTATTGAAGTACTTTCAAACCTCCACATCCCAAATGTTTACAACTTTGTGGAAGAAAACGTGATTATGATATTTGTTAAGGGCAGAGTATAAATGATTTTGGATCACTCTCTGCAGCTGAAATACAACAACTGGAAGAGTGGATATTCTGCTTTTTCATATTTCAAAATAAGGATGAGATTTTGTTGAGTGGATTTTGAAGAAGTGAACTCAAATATTTCTGTTGTATATAGCTCTTTTTTTCATATCTGTCATGCCAAGCTTGCAGTTTTTTACATTTTGCTGCGTATGCGGGATCCTTTTCAGCCCTTTGAAAACTGATCTTCACACAGTGACACATTTTGTGCTGAGAGGCAAACATAGGGTACGTCACCTTGGGAGCATTGCTCAGTTTGACTTCAGTTCAAAGGGATAGATGACAAAAAAAAAAGTTTTGATTCATCCTCAGCTTTGATTGGAGCACAGGGTGAGAGAGGGCGGGGCTGATGGTGGCTCAAATGCAAATGTATTGTGACTCAGGTCACTGAAGAAGGACTTCAGTGATATTTGGTGTGAACACAAGTGAAAGTGGACAGCAGGACTGAATTTGAGTTTTCTGCGTTGAAGAACTTCTTCTTTATTTTTTTTTTCCAGAAGATGCGGTCCCTTTTGCAATATGAGAAATCTGTAGGCGGCAATATCAATGCACAACAAATGAGGCAGTATTTCATCTGTAAACCCCATGCTGACCTTGCCTTGAATATATAGTCTTTGCATCAGCCAGGCTCTCACCACTTAAACCAATAACACTTACATTATTTACCAGCAATGATATAGGAATAGAGCATTTCTATAAGTTATATTAATGTGATATTTTAAAGTTGTTCTCAGAGCAGTAGGCTGAATTCATGAATAAAATATGCCACAGAATGGTAAATAAATTCTTCCATTGTGTTGGTTCAGTGAAGGTTAAAAAGTGGGAGCATCAACTAATCAATGAGGTTTCTCGAACAGAGTTGGCAGACGTGCAGGCAGGGGGGATTTATTCCATATCAAATACGCAGGAAGCTGAAACCTCAACAGTTGGTGAAATAATCACTGCACAACTGGACAACAGCCAGAAAGTTTCTCCAACATTCAAACCACAGAGTACATTTTGCCTCCAATAATATCCTAGAGCTGCAGTGAGCCTTCACAGACATGATGCACTGTGAGAAGGAAGTGTCTGAACTGCCAGATGACTTATGCATACAGAATATATATGACATGATCCATGATGATTATAATACTGTGATAATTGATGTGCAGCAATATAATAATCACGCAGTGATAGAATTATAATAAAGGATTAGCAGGAAAATGACCCGAGGTGGGACATCAGAAATGTTTTTAGTCTGAAGCGACACAGTCAGTGAGTGTTGACTGACGAAAGAGAGCAGAGACAAACCTCAGCCAAGACAGGGTAAGAAGGAATGTGGTGGAAGTTTTTGTTAGAAAAGTCTCTTAAGTGTGTTTTGTGTGTCAGTGCATAAACCAGGGACCATGTAATGGCAAAACCATACTATGTCAATCACCGTGTCAACTCACACTGACTCCATTCCACCATGTTGGGGCTCTCCTGATCAAATGCAGAAAACCATTTTTTTGTTTGTTTGTTTGTTTGTTTTTGTTTGTTTTCCAGATAATGTGCTATACCAAGGCACCAATAATAATAATAATAATAATAATAATAATAACCATCATCATCATCATCATCATAATGACATTTACTTATACCATTTTGCAAAGTGCTGTACAAAATAAAAGACAAAATAAAGAGAAACGTAAGGAAGAGAAGAATAAAAAACACAAAAACTGTATGTGATGTCACTTGCCTCTGATACTGAGTTGTACAGCCTAATGTCAGCAGCCGCCCAATCAAAGAGCTTGAATTTTTATGAGATGTAGAACAAAAGTTGTTTGTAGGCTGTGCACTGAAATTGAATGTATTCTCAAACTATTATCCATACTTCCATTGAATGGCAATCCCCTCAAGGCTGAAACGAATCACATACAAACTTTATTCAATAATAGGGCCTTTTATTTTTCTTAATGCCTAATAACTGATTACAATTCCCATGGTCATGTATTTAACCCAACAAAAGAGCATTTAAATGAAGAGACACATTTCTGGGATGAATGTTTGCCCAACTTTGCTCATTTTAGACATCAAAGTGAAACCATGGAGCCCTCAAGCTACTGAGTTCCCTGTTTTTTATCATCTCCACTGGCTGAATCTGATCTTTCATGTAATTCAGCAGGGATCAAACCCTGTCCTGATGTCTGAGCCTGGTCTGCCAGTGGTGATAAAACTGTGACCACAACACTGCAGCTCCGTAAGTCTATAGTATGTGTGTGTGTGTGTGTGTGTGTGTGAAATATGTGTAAAATGTGTGAGTGTGTGTGTGTGTGTGTGTGTGTGTGAGGAGACAGAGAGCTTCATCCAGCTGAGAGGAGGGATTTGGTGAGTGAAATTGAAATGTGAAATGGCTTCATAATCTCTATGCCAGACAAAGGCAAGAGAGCACGAGGTCAATCCCAATTCACACACGCTTTGTTGGAGAGCAACTGTAATGAAATTTAGTCGGCTGAAAAAAGACAAAAAAAACTCAGGGCTGATACTGTTACACAAAGAGTGCTTTGGGAAATAAAATACAATGATTGAATTCTTCAGCTCTGTCCAACACTGAGCGCAGTGGATGGACTGTTTGTGGAATGGATGGATGGATGGCAGAGAGAGAGAAAGTGAAGCTACAACCACAGAGCTGAGAAAGAGAGAGAGCTGCAGTGAAGCTTGAGGAAAGATGGAAGCACATTCTGCAGCAGACAACAAGAGAAATAAAGTGAAGAGAAGTGGGATGCAAAGCAACAGAAAAAAAAATCGATGAGTGAAAGAGAAAGAGTCACTGAGGTTTGACGATCCAGCTGTGTGTGTTCGTAAACACAGGAAAGAATTCAGAGCCATGGATCCTCTAAATGTCTATGTTCAATCCTGAGGAAGAAAATTTGCCAACACAGATCAATCCTTTCCCACAAAGTATCTCTCCAGCTCCTCATCTGCTGCTCAACAAGCTTCATATCATGCAGAAAGAAATATTTACGAAGGAAAGCTAAGTCCACAAGTCATCTTGAACTTATCTACAAATGTGCATGCCCTCAAAAATGTAAGCATGCGGTCACTGGGAGCCCTTTGATTTGTCTTCTGTCACATTTCCAACATTTCTAGAACTGCTGAACTTCCATTACATCAATCTCTTCCAGCCTCTCTTCTCTATTCACCCTTATTATCACCACCATACGACGTTTTAGTGAAGAGTTGCAGACACAGACACATCGACCCACAAGAAGTTCACAGCTGCCACTGCAGCACCGGGTCAATGCATACGCAGAAACAAGGCTTTCCACCAGACTTTCACCAGTTACATTTCAGGACAGTCAGAGTCACATGACTCCTGGCTTGGCTGCCCTTCATGGCTGGTTGTTGTAGGGAGGTGAAGTATATAATCTGGTGTTGAAAAAAAGTATTTCATCTCAAAAGCCAAAAATATTTGGAAAAAAAGGCACTGTGATCAGAATATAATAAAATCCTGGATACAGGACGAACCCATTTTTCCAAGACAGACGTTTGGAATAAAATCAATTTTATGACAAAATCTTGTTTTATCACAAAGAACATTTTATTTTTTGAAAATTGTCATAAAACATTTTTAGAATAATTCAATTTAAACAAGGGCTGGTTGTTGTTTCTGGCATGGTGTCATATCATTGTGCAACTGATATCACAATGGAAGAAAAAGTTTTGATAAAATGAGATACACTGTTTTGCATTATAGTGTAATATCCAGTGCATCCACATAGTGGGTGGGGAAAATGAACAGGGGGTTATCTCTCTCACAGACCTGGTCTATACCTTGTTCTTTTTTGTCCTTTTTTCAAATTAACAGACTTAACACCCTTATGTTATTTATCTTAGTTGCATAACAGGATGTCATTTCTGTCTCTATATGGTCACATGTTCACAGTTAACTTCACTCCAAACCCCACACAGCAGAGTCCAAATGCATACACATTGGACATTACTAAATAATGCTTCTCACGGCTCTTGATACAAACATGTGAGCGCGCAAAGTCAGAGGTGAACACCATCCGTAAAGCAAAAAGAAATTCGGAAATAATAATGGAAAATCAACACAAAACACACACACAAACAAAAAAAAAACCTGTTAAGCACTCTCAGCCCCCTACCCCTCCATACTATTTTGTACATTACCTGTCACTGTTGGGAGGTTTTGTTGGGGGACAAGTCAGAGAGAGAGAGAGAGAGATAAGGTGGAGCAGCTGTTCAAAGCCTGGTCCCTCAAAATAAGACAATTTCTTGGGATATCTTGGAGGAATGGGCTTATTTTCAGTGAAATATGATACTTGTTTAGTTTCTTGTAGTTAGGTATTCTCATTCCTCAAAGAACGTGTACATTTTTTGTTTGTAAATTGGCAAATTCCTTTACCCTGAAAAGCATTTCAGGCTTCATTTGTCTTTTGATATCTGATAACTAGACATCTTTCTAGACTTCTATGGTAAATGTTTCTCATAAAGTCAACAACTTTTATCTAAACAATATGACATACGCACTTGCTAAGATTCATGTTTTGTAGTGCATTAACTTGAGCATGCATTCCGTGTCCACTCGATTGAGCAGGTCTTTGAGATTTCAAAATTCTTCTTTTAGTTTAGCTGCAGAGGAAAAGTCCAAACAGCACAACCCTGACTGGTATTATCTCCAGCTGAAGCATCACAAGAAGAGATATCACAAGTTTCAACCTAATCGGAGCAATGTGACAATGTGTAAATGACAGAGGGAACACACAAAGCCACAGAAAATGTTTCATTTACTCCCAATGACACTGACCCGGGAACTGAAAAATCACCTAACTGAAGGCATTTTAACAAATCATGTCTGGTGTTTAACTGTCAGTGTTTTAACTAGAGTAGAATGGGGACATTTCTGAAACATTTCTTCATCAAAACAAAGACATGTACAAGAGGAGGAAGAGAGTGAAAGAGTTGAGCTGAGGGGAAGGACATGATAGGCAGCAGCTTGAAACAACAAAACCAAGAACAGCACAAAGAAGACAAAATAGGATACGAATTTCACGACTCTTCCTTTACATAACATGCAGGATAAAACAACCCCCTTGTATGAAAGACTTCAGAAGTTGGAGAGTAAAGTTTCCTTCTTGTTAATAGTTAAAAATGTAGCAAAGTGCTGCAGAATCTAATTTGATTTCTGTTCCAAAGAGGAAACCCTGCCTTAAACGATAATTTTCCTTTTTTTATCATTGATCAGAGACATCCTGTTTGCAAGAGTGTAACATTGCAAGACCAGGAAAACAGCCATGTTACAGCAGAAAGTGCTAAAATACTTTATATTGGGAGAGACAAAAGGTGTGAACAAGTTGTGCAGAAAGGCAACTAATATGTGAAATTTAAGAGTTTCTTTAGGAGCTCTTTTTTGTCCTTAAGGACAAACTGAGGTTACCTTCAGCAGTAAGGATATTTGGGCTGCATTGGAAAGGCCAGTTTTTCCCAACAGGGAGACATTGCGTGCAAATAATCTGTTTACAGCCCACAAACTTTTCTCTGCATGAACTGATTCGTGCAGAGCAGAAATCAGAGGTCTGTCTCTGAGTAAGTCCATAAAACAACAACACAGTGCATTTTCTAATATTGTTTTATTTTTTAACCTCAAATTACTACAGTTTTTCATCACTGTAGCTAATGTTTTGCATCTGCATGTCCCACTAAGCAGCTTATTCCTCTAATTTAGGTCATGAGTAGATTCTTAATGTTACATGCCTTCAGTTCTCTGTTTTTACCACAAGCACAGTCCAGTGTTTAGCATAAATGTTAATGCATTTGATTTGAAAATACAATGCCGGGGGGTGGTGGTCTTTAGAATATGTTAATCTATTCATACAAAAATGAGAGAGAAATGTGACCATATTTAGATATGACATCACAGGCGAAGAGAAAATGCCCGTACTGTCTCTCTCCATAATCACAGCTGGCTGAGGACTCATGTTCCACATTTGTACTCTTAAGAGGAGCTTTCCAATTAAAAATAGGACAAGGTCATTGTAGATCAACTTCACGATTCTTTGCTGTAATCCTTGGAACATTCATCTTCGCGAATTCTTCTCAGAAATTTTTATTAAGGGGTATGAAAATTAAATTTTGTGTTTTTAGACATCACTGGTCCACAAATAGTCATGTCAGGTAAACTCAGGTCTCATTTTTGCTCTCATTCATAAAACTCTCTCATCCTCTAATTACTTTTAAAGGAAAGTGGCTGGACAAAATAATCACTACCAGCTTTTGTGGTCCATGTTTTTGATAAACAGAACTGTGAACCGTAAAACTACTCTATTAACCTTTAAGATCATCATGAGATGAGAACTTCTTACCATTAGTTATTAAAGCAAGCAGCTCTGCACTTTTTTTGTTACGTTTTGTGATAAATGAAGTAATCTTTTTTATTAGATCAGGACTCAACCATTCATGCAGTCTTTGGCTAAACACAAAGAGATCATCAAGTAAAAGGCTCATGTTAAAGCTATTGATGCCTTCCTGAATCGCATCCCGTATTTGTCCAAAGCTACTGCAGCGGCCTTTAAATTACAGACCATGACATACCACAAAACCTGATAAACTATCTACTGCGGTGTACTCCTGTATTTTGTAGACTTTTTAAAACAGATTATATGATCTTTAAAATGCATTTAAAGTTTTAAAGCAAACAGCCACTTCGTTGCTGACCTGTCAAATAAAACACACAGGTTTGTTTGCTCTCTCTACATGATAAAGTAAACTGCAGACACCCCTTCGGTGTGATGACCTTTAGACCAGAGCTGACAGTGTTTGATGATCTGCCTGCTGACTCAGCGCGCTGAATAAAACATGATGTGGGACTGAAGGACCCTCTGAAGGACACCGTAACATGGATGAGTACTTCACATATAAAACCTCTCTCACTATCTGGTCTAAATCCATCCTTGCCCTCAATTTTTTTCCTTCTAAATGCATCAAAGCCCAGCTTTTCTTTTTATAGACATTGCTTCCATGTAATATTTATCCATCACTGGCAGTTAGAGCTAAAGAGAAAATATTGATTTCTGAGCTATTTTCAACTCCAAACAGATACTTACACCGCAGATCACCTTTGAGTCTCTGAATCCCAAACTCAACAGTGGGAGCAAAAAACATGATTAAATGGCCAACCCCTTATTCAATCTGAAAACTAGAAAAAAAAAAATAGAACTGGTGGAAATGTCACACCCAAGTTGTCAATGATACCTGAATGTATCACGTGTGTTCTCAGCAACATGTCTACAGTGGCCAGAGAAGATGGGTGAATTTCATTGACGTATCTTTAATTTTCATGTCTTCTTTGAAATAGATCCTTAGCTATTTGTTCATTTAAATAGGAAGGCGTTGTACTCATTCTTTTATGCTTGGCACTAAAAATCACTGAACTGCAGTGGTTCAGAGCAAAAACAGGTGATGCTGATGTTCAAACTGTTTCAGATGTTACATTTCTCACCGACACAGACCACTGATCCTCTCCAGTGAGATCAATAAGGTATCACATTATCATTAAAGCAGGCATGTATGGAGCCATTCCCCTCTAATGGCTTCACACTGTGATGTTCAATAAATGCTGCGGCTCAGAGAGCTGAGCCAGTGCTTTATAATAAGAGGCCGAAAATCCCTGAGAGGGAGCCTGCTGGTGCTGAAGAGTCAGGACGGATTTTTGAGAACCCAACTGCTTCCTGATGTCTTCTTAAAAAGGTTTTCTCACTGATAATCATCCATCTCAATTCGACCGTTTATACAGTTATTGTGTCATTATCATGATGAGAATGGACACACAGATCTACATCCACAGCTGGAGTGGTTGTTGTGCTGCAGTTGAGTGTCATGTGATATTTTATGGGGTATTCTAGTCATCTTTAATTGCACTCCATTTTAACACCAGGTGTTCATACTTTTGCCACTGACAGGTTCAGGCCAATGTCATGTGGCTGATAAGATTACAAAGGGAGTTTTTTTTTTTTTTTTTGGCAAAGATAAGATGTCAAAAACAGAAGTTAAAATGTGCTCCCCAGAACCTTTTAAGACCATATGGAAAACTTTTTATTCAGAGATTCTTGCTGATTGCGGTCTTCATTAGCCACTTTCCTGTTGGGGGACCAAAATGTGTGGTTGCACTAGACAAGATGTGAAAGTGTCACAGTGAGAAGAATAAAAACTGAGATCCTGTTAAAACACTGTTTGTTTTTTCAATGGAGTTTGCTGGTGGTAATAAAAGCAATAAAGATTGTTTGATGAGGAAAAAAGTTCCCATAACCTTCTGGAAATGATCATCCCCCCTCCCACAAAAAAAAAAAAAAAACTGGATGAAGTGACAGTTAATTTGGTAATAAGTGTTGACTGTCCCAATCAAACAGGATGAAACTTTGGTGGTATTTCCATCTGTCTTAATTGGATTTGGGGAAATCCTTATAAGGTCTGGATTAGACAGACAGAGCAACCTCAGGAATGATATATACTGAACAACCGGGGTGGACCGAGAGAATAGACATTGCATGGCTCTTTTCATAAAGTGTATTTGGTTGTCACTTCTCCTCAACCAAATTATACCAACCATTTAAACTTAAACCATATGAGTCTCTTAAGTTTTCTTCCTCAAGTGGTCAAGCTTCCCAAATTTCCCCAACACTCACCAGATAGTAACAGGTTGGACTGCTTTCTACCCGAATAACTGTCTTAATTCTTCTATTTTAGCAGGGCACTGAAAATATTTCTTGTAGATTGCGCTTTGCATTGGCAAGATTGGATCACACAGTTGTTGCAGATTTGTCACAAAAACATCCATGATGGAAATCTTCTGTTCCAAAGCAGCTATATTGGATTGAGATCTGGTGACAGCAAAGTACAGTGAACACAGGTGCACCAACGTGGCTGGTCCCACTCTTAAAGTAACAACTTGAGTGTGTCAGTGGCAAAAAAAAACAAAAAACACTTAAGTGGAAGTTAATTGATGGGTAGAATTTCCATGCACGAGTGAAATTGATATAAATTAGTGCTGATGTTAAAATATCCGTGTTCATAAACTCCAGTGAGTTTTAGCATCCGTAACCTCTGGGTCTCCATATCTACCGTGAAACATAATTCGGAGCAACATGTTTAGAGAGTGTTTTGCTGCCAAAACCCAGTGATGGAGCATTATTTCCCATCCTAACTGTTTACTTCAGCTGCTTGCCTCTGGTGTTTTACTGAATCATTCATCAGCTTCTAAATTTGCCAGCTACTGTAACCCATGGCAGAGCAGCTGCAGGCTTTGTCTCTTCCATTTGGGTCAGAGTGAAGCTCTGTGTTATGTAAGCTCGGCCCTGTCTGCAGCAGAGTCCTGCATGGAGCGACCCAAGGCGCCTTTGGTGGGTGGAGAGGAGATACAGCTGGATTTGTTGTCTCGATATTATGGGAGAGCAAGACCACCTTCATCAGGTCAGTTACAGAGCTCTTTTAAAACCAAATTATTTGAAAATCTAAAAGTATGAAGAGAGGCAGGAAAAAAAGGTGAGAGAATTGTGCAGCAGGATAAATCGAACCTCTTTAGTTGCATAAGTGCATTAGCCGACTGAGGCCTTAGGACACCAAACAGCAACACAAGCTCCTCTGTGGTCAGTAAAAGCTCAACTCTGCTCTGAGTTCAGAGGAGTCAGAGTTGACCCGTAATAAGTGCCCTCTCTGGAGCTCAGCTTGAAAATGGGTAACACAAAAAGATAAAGTTGTTATCCTGCTACCTGCAGAATTAGTGTAGAAAACATCCTGCAGAAGTCATTGCACTTACACACTCATTGCAGTTATTAAGATAATAATTTTATGTTCTCATTAAAAAATTGCAACAAATTGTCATATTTTATTCCCTTTTTACTGTTGACAGATGAAGCTCAAACCAGCTTTTGACAACAAAGAGATCCATTAGGAGATTAATTTAGTGTCTTGGATTTAATTTGGATTTGACAAAAGCAGGATCCAAGAAAATACATCTTTTATGGTTTATAATTCACACTCTAAAAGTAAACTTTGTTTATTCTGTGTCCACTTTTTACTGTCCTGTCATTCCATTAGACTTCTAATAGGGCACTTTTTGGTGTTTTCATCACAGCTGAACAACATCATCAGGGTGACAGAGAAGCTGCTCTGTTTGGTTTCTCTTTCTTTCCATGATTGAGTTTTTTCATGAGTTTCCAAGTGTTGTATTCAGATGTCCTGCAGTGTTTTTTTCTCTTACTGCCCTGATTCCTTCTTTTTTTTATTTTTTTTTTTTAACCTCTTTTTAATTTGATTTAACGTCAGTTTCATTGATTAGTTAAGTATCAGAACAGCATTGTAGGGAACAATAAAGTCAACTCTGAGGTCACAAAGTGAGGGAGGGTTTAACATGTAAAGCTTGAGCCATGACTCACTCGAAGGCAAAGCACATTGTGTACCAGTTTTTGTCACACAGCAGAGCTGACACATGAACACAAAAAGACACAGCCACAAACACACACACACACACACTCCTGCCAAGATCCATCAAGCATTTAAGTCCCTAAGGAGTTTCTATATGTCATTAAATACTGAGTTCAGCTCAGTGTTTCCTGCATTCAGCATCTTAAAAGCAGATTTTTAGCATTCAACCTTTAGAGTATTGCTGTGCTCAGCATTATTGAACTAATGTGTTTTAACAAGCTCATCATGTTGTTTAAGAGGGAGGGCAGAAATATATCAACAAGCTATGATATGCTGACACTAGGTCAGTCATTTTTAAAACTAGGGATACCAGACGGTCGACAGTTATCTTCTCTAGATTTACTTATCAGCTACAAACAAGCAAGATGGGCTCCCAGGTTGTGTTTAGCTACATGTGCCGCAGACAGTGCTGAGAGGATTGTGGACTTTGGAGTTTCAGTGGCTCCTTCTGGACACACTATGCACTACAACCACTTTAAGGTTACTCTTCAGTGTTTTCTGTTAACATACTGTAACAATTTCATGAACCAGACACGTGTACATATAACTGTGCCCCAGTAACATTCACCAACCAGACATTAGTCAGACTATTCTTCAGACAGTGACAAGTAACAACAAGCGAACTCGGAGAAGTTTTTGTCGTGACACACAAACCAGATGGTCTGAGAACAACAGGAACACCAGCTCAGCTCATTAATTATTTCTCACCAACAAATGGTTTAGCATCTGAAGAAGGCCAAGATGAGACCTTTCTGCACAGAGTAAAATTAAAAGATGGGAGGGGTGCTCTACTTGAGTTTTCTTTTACTAGCAATTTTGCACAATCATAGATAAATGGAGATTTGCTGTTGGGCACACATACAGAGTATAAGATGATAAACAGACGTGATCAGTGTGAGTTACGTCTGCACTGAATATCCAAATACCCTGACATGAAACATTTGTGGCTTCAATTTTCTGGTCGAATTAATTCTCATTTTAATCCCACCATGCTTATTTGCCAACAACAGCAAAAGCAGTAAACACTGGTGGTCATACGGCCACGCCGCCCAGCAGTAATTGATTTGTTTGATGTCACACAGGGGAAGAGGAAGGCCTGCCACTGACGTGTCCCCACACAAAAGGAGCATTAGCCAGGATTAAGCTGGATTAACAGAGGGAAATTCTGACGGACAGGACAGAAAAAAACACTCCTCTGCTCCCCGGGGGCTCACTGCTCCTCTCCTGCCCACACAAATCACACTGGCACTCATTGCAGGTGACAACAGAGACAACAGAAGAGCTGCTTTTGTTTTTGATTTGTTAATGTGTGTGTGGTCCTGTCACTGGTCATTTGTCTGTCTGTCTTTCCATCTGTGTGTGTGTGTGTGTGTGTGTGTGTGTGTTTGTGTGTACTCCATCCATCCTGTGGTCTGACTGATGAATTATTTTTGCCAAAAACTCAACTTCTGTTGCAAACGTCTGTGACAGCTCCCAGAAGTCTGGTAATAGTTTGTTTCTCGAGTCAGAAATGAGTCCAAAAGTGTAGCTCATCATTAGTCATCACTTTGAGAGTGCCTCTGATGTGTACTCAAAATAATACCATGCACCTGTTGCCAGTACATGTTAGTTACAGAAGCAATGGGTTTGGAAATGTTGTGCTGGTGGTTTTTGTGGACACACTGCCCAGAGTATTGTACACGAGATCGCCAAAAGGGAACAGAAGCCAAACCACATGATGCAGCTCAACTCGCATCAAAACAAAAGAAGCAGCACTGATAAGTGAAGTCAAACTGCATCAGCAATATCAAGAGAAAAGATACTGGGCCTTGCTGATTTAAGCCTGGATGCCAGGATGCATACAAAAACAAGGAAGGAAGGAAACAGGAAGCAGTACAATAAACTTCTTATGACACATGGAGGGGTCTGATCAGATGCAAGAATCAACAGGCAGGTCTGCAACACAGGCTCAGACAAAGGCTGAATGAAGATTTTAACTCAACTCTTACATGTAAAATCAGAGGGAAATCCTACAGTAAATAGAAGTGGCTCAAAGTCAAATAAAAGCATTCAGTCAGGAACATCCTCATTGAAGATTTAACTTCAAACTAAAAATAAACAAATGAAGTACATTGAGGCTTGGCACTGCAGGCTGGGCTACTCTCTGGGTCAGCCCCATCAGGGTACTTCAGCTTTCCAGGGAGCGCACTCCCAAATCTCCCACAAGAGTAAAAAATAAACAAAACAAAGGCGTGTTTTGAATAGAAAGAAATAGGCTGGGGCAGTAAAGGCATGGCTCCCCAGGGTTGTGGCAAAGTTAGCAGCAGCAGAAGCTGCAGAGTGCAAGCAGCGAAGGAAAAGCACAGATCAGCATGAGGAAAGACATGTTTGCATGCAACAGGTTGTTATTGGTTTTTCATTGATTGGAAACAATGATCTAGTTGATTATTGCTAGTGACTTCTGCATTAACTAACACAATGCATTATTATTGATGGGTAGCAAGAACCAGCACCTGTTAAGAATTGATAAGAAGCGGGTCAAACCATCAACATCATTAGCCTTTATTCATTAAGATTCCCTTATAGATTATTGACATTTCACCAGAGCGATCAGACCTTTGACAGACTATTCTGCCCCAGCTCGCTTAACTTAGCAGGATTTAGTCTGGATTTTCTGCTTTCAAATTTTACTGAAGGAGCTGTGTACAACTAAACACTGCCACGAGTGATTCATATTCAACACATTCAACATGTTTTGAATTTGCACTGCTCTGCTAGCGGACAGCAAAGATCAATATAACTTTAGTTTCAAAAAAGAATTTCAACTTTCATCACGGAAACTTATCACAATAACCTTTTGTGAACAATGCTTAAAACTCACAAATGTTAAAATGTCAACCGTAAAATGATTTTCAAACAGGAAATGCAGACTCATACCTGACTACGGCATAACATAACTACGGCAAGATCAAGGTTCCAAAAACTCAAAGCATTGCCAGTGACCTATATCAGTCAATACATACAAAAAGAGAAAAAAAGTATGTGCATCATCTGAAGTATGAATTTTACTAATTTTTATCGATTAACGTCTAGAGACATCTGAATCCAGTGACCAATTTCATATTTATTTACTCATAAACTCAATAAAATGGCATTTACTGAAAACCTGTTAAGCTACTATTTGTATAGAGAAAATTCACGAATTGATAATGGAATTGATAAAGAAACGGATCAATAAGTATAATCAATAAAGGCACTGATATCAATAAAATCGTATCCATATCCATCCTTACACATCACTACTATGTGAATGCGGAAAAAGCTAAAGGTTAAAGAACTCCAGAAAAACTACTTTGGATTTGAAAATGTTAAAGTGACACTTTTCCATCTTTATTCAATAAAATAAAGGGATTGTAAAAGGAATATTTAAATTTACATCTAGAATGACTCAAGCCTAAATTTTCAATACCTCAACTTTTACATTTTTTGGAGGTATGGCTGTTTTTGCAACCACATATTACATATCACAGGTGATCGAGGAATGTTGTGTGACTGTTCAGTTTTATCTGTTTTGCAGCTTTGATGGTTTTCAGTTTGGGAAGCTGCATCATCCAAAGACTGAAACGAGCAGAGGGACACAAAGGGATGAGTGAAATCCATTCTGAGAGGAGTAATCTCACTGTGACTCTCATCTCCATCCCACCATTACTGTAATTAAATTAGAGGAATCACCTCAGACGTCTCCAGAGAGAGAGAGAGAGAGATTTCAAATAAAGGAAGAGGGTGTGTGGTGACAGATTGGAAAAGATAAAGACAAAGACAAAGGAGAAGGGGAAGGAGGAGATGCCTGAAAATGAGAGACCGAGGTATGAACAGGAAAAAGAGGGAGAGGGGGAGAGAAGAGGAGGGAAAAATGCCCCGGGTAACTGCTAAACTGACTTAATCAGATCAACTTAGTGACCTGGATAAACTCTGCCTGACTGGAACACACAACTACTCACATAACAAACCATCCCTCGAGATCAGGGGAGAGAGAGAGAGAGAGAGAGAGAGAGAGAGAGAGGGAGAGAGAGAGTGTGTGTGTGTGTGTGTGTGTGTTTGGACGTGTGGGGAGAAATTAGGGATGAATGTAAAAAAGAAGAAACTGTATTTGTGAGGGCTCTGAGGAAGAGTCTGCAGACATGACAGTAATAAGGCTGTATGGTTCAACATTCTGAGCTCTTCAACATGCTCACAAAGAAAAGGATCTTTTGACCTTTCTTATTTTTAAAATTTAGAAAGCTATGCTCTTACTTAGAATTCAGGTGAGGATAAAGAGAATTAAATCAATTTCAAGTTTCTTTTTCCATTTACTAAAGCTGTGGCTCTCTCACACAGACAACACCTGGACCCATGTCAAGTCACTATAGAAACAGGACCTTTAGTCTTAAAATACTGCTATGAAACAACCCATTTGGCTGTAGCGCTAGCCACATGCATGGCTGTAAATAATGGTCCCTTTAACTAATTGCACCATGAAAGCGACACAGGTGCTTTATGTCATGATTCAGGGGAACCTCCTGGAAAAACCCTATCCATCAAATCCAAATTTCACCAAAGATTAAGAAAGAAGGAGAAAGGGAAAGTTTTGCTGAAGATCTTGAACAGAGTAAATGTGTGTGTGGTGTTTCAAAGCTCACAGTCGAAGATCTCCAATATAAATAATCAATATGATTATTGCTTTGGGGAACAAGCATCGCTGCAACGCCCCAATAACTCAATGAATAACTCTACAAGCAGTTGTTTGATGAACTCCAACATTTCACCCCACACATCTTGGAAGAACCCAGGCACAAAAGCAAAGAGCCAAACAAACCTGTAAAAGTGACAGCAGTGAGCTTTGTCAGCTTGAGACTTCCATTGCTTCCCTTTTCTCATCTGTTCACTGAAAATGTTGTGGCTCCTTCATCTAAATTTGCTGTAAAGCTCTGAATCATCATACTTTTGCAAAAGATCTGTTTCTGAGGAAAACATTGGTTTGATTGTGACTCCTCAGCTGCTGTTGAGAGTTAATTAAAAACACCATATCAACCTCTAATTATCAGCTCAGTCATTCAGATTAATCATCAGGTTTCATTGAATCCCTGCACCATTGTTGTCTTTGTGCATACAAGAGCAGTAGTTGAGTGTAGGTCAAAATTTTGCAATGAGAAAAAAACACCTGGTGTGTTGATCAAGTCCAGAGTTTAAGGACATACAAACTTTTTTGAACATCAATCCAGTATAAAATCCACCCTGAAAGAAGGAGCTCTCCAAAGTTTCCAAGAAACTGCACTGATGGAAACGTTGCTCTCTCTGAGCATTGTCTGAACCCAGACTCTGTTTGTTAAGCAAAATGGAGCTCTGAGAGAAGTTTCCCTCTGAAGCAAAACTGTTTTAATTTGCCCATCAAAGAAGATGCAGCATTAGTGTTTTCTCCAAACTGTCAATGACCTGAGGCAAATTTACAAAATCCCAACATCAGCATAGAAAACAGGGATTTCATGAAAAGAGAAAATAAGATGAGGGGCTACAAAGGCCGAGAGGAGAAGAAAGGATGAGGGGGAGGTGGGATGTAACGAGAGACCTGGAGGGTTTGTCCTCTGCAGAGTTCACTGGCTTCTTCCTCTCTGTGTCTGTGCCTGTCGGGGTTCAACATACATGTTCACGTGCTCTTCTTTTTTTTTTTTTTTTGCATCACTGCACTATTGTGTGTGCATGTGTGGGTGTCAGATTTTCATTGTGTCATTGTGAACACGCCCGGGTCAGGGGTGGAGGGTGACGGGGGAATGTGCCTGTCAGACATTCCTCACAGCTTTTACGCCTGCCGTGCAGCTGTATTGTAACCTCTCTTTGTCCAAAAACAGGCAAATGTTCTCCAAATGACAATACAGCACATCTCTTCTATCTCTCTGTCAAATCACACGGAGAAGTTTGAGTACAGTACGATAAAAACTGACCTGTGATCCATTCAACTAGAACACAATGCAACCAGAATTACTGGTTGCTTAAAAATCATGTTCTTCATTCTTGTCTTTCATTATTGTTGAAAATGAATAAAAAGTTGGTCGTTTGTAGTGGCTAAGCTTTAGCGCAGCTTGTGGAGTGGACAGTGATGAACTGGACAGCAATGTGGATGACTAGAAGGAGGAGACCAACAAGTTTTTATCAAAGAATTATTCCCCCCGGAGATCCTCTATCGTTAACAATGAAAGCTAATGATGTAGATGGACTGAGCCATTTCATATCAATTCATCAAGTCATATCAACCATCCCTAAATATGTCTCTGTCCTACAGGCTCTGATTGCTGACAGGTCCATGAAGCTCTGAGCTTTAACATTATTCAATGTGAAAGGAGATACTTACCAAAGATAACACGATTACAGTATTGTCTGTTACAAACCTCCCTGATTTCTTTATTGGAAGCTCTGTGAGAATGCTTTAAGTTCTCTTTGAGTTTGTGCAAACAGCTCACTGTATTTTGTCTTTGCCCACATCTTCTGCTTATCTTGTGATCAAACAGTAGAGCTGTTTCTCAACAGTCACTGCTTAGCAAGTGCTCACATGAACACAGAGACCAGACCCGACACAGCTCATATCGTTCTCAGTCAAGCTTGGCAAACTTGGCAAACTTCATGAGTTTGATTCAAAGACTTTTCTTGGCCAAGTCCAGCATAAGAGATAAAAACAGCTTAATTTATGCCCAGCTTGTGCGCTCAGTCCCTGAAGACAGAAATTACATAACTGTTAATGTTTGGAGAAGTAATATTTTGACATTGTAGTTACTTCTTGAAATGGAGACTGGCAGTCCTCATATGTAAATACCATGGTGGGATGAAGGTTAAGCAAGCCAGTTCAAGACAATTATTGACTCAGAGAGAGAAACAGACTGTAAAGTTGTAGCTGCTGCAGGAGGAAGTGGGAGGAACAGAGAGGATGAGTAATGCAGAGAAGAAAAGAGTAAAAGTAGAGTGGTTGAATCATTTGAGTTTAAACTCCACACCGCTCCTCCCAGAGAGATTTCATGTCAGTATTTATCACAGGGGAGAGAAGGTCACGCAGCGGTGTTTCTATATGGAGCAGCTTATTCTCTCGTACTTCATTCCTGTGAGTGGGCATCACTCCGTTACTCCGTCACACACCCCTCCTTCACAAACATACACACACTGTGGGCTTGTTATTGCAAACGTAATGTAGGTAACTCACGGGGGATTCCCCTGATACAATCTACGGTCAGATATAAAAGCTTACAAGAGAAAAATAACAACAGGAGGAACCAAACCAAAGAGGAAAAATTGAAGCAAAGAAAATATAAAGTGGTCAAGAAAATGAGGAGCTTCTCTGGGATTCTCTGAGAGTGTTTTGCACAGCAGGCCCACCCAGACTACAGAGAGATGTAATTGGCAACAAAACGGCAGCTAGCAGCAGGGGTTACAGCTGTTGGATATGCCTGCAACCAAAAAATGCAAGACATCACTCCAATAAAGCCACGTAATGAGGGCTCTCATGAGTAAAATAATTTGAATTGGTTGTAGATCTATGGGGAAGTGGAAATGGTTTTTATAAACGGTAGTGGTGCTATGACTGTTTTGGGTTTTTTTGATTTTTTGGGGGGAAAGGCTTTTTCATGAGTGAAACCAAAATTACTGCCAACAATAATTCTGATTCCTTGGAGAATAAAGGGTAGACATAAAGAGTTATTAGTGACTACATAGGAAGGCAGTGTATTGGGAGAAGGGAAAACCCACTGCAGCTCAGTTAAAAAGTGGAATAAGCATTATTTGACTTCTTCAGCGCCTCTCCCTTCATGTTTTAATGGAGCGCTGCCTCACTTTGTTGCTGTCAGCTCAGTCTGCAGTGTTCAATAAAACCAAAATCTCCAGCAGATGGTTCGCTCATTTTCACATGCAACACAGGCAGCTAAAAGAAGAGCACTCATTGATTTCTGTTCATCCCTTTTGTTGTTGCTGTAGTTGTTTATCTGTAGCAGCTCAAGGGTTTTGGAAAGTAGAAAAACACAGTGCAATAGCTGGAAGGGCTCTCTACTGTAAATAGGTTTGCTAGAGCTGACCAAGGCCAAACAATAAAAAACCTATCTCAGTTCAAACCAGCCCAAATCTGAATCTCTCTCAACTTCATGTCAAAACCAAAAAACTGTTACACGATGACAAAGAACCCATCATAAGGGCACAACTGCTTTAAATAAACATAAAACTAAATACAGTTTCCTATGAGCTGTATATTTGTTGACTCTTTTTAAACTGAGGAATGTTGAACATGAACATGACAAATTAAGGAAAGATGATACTTTGTATTAAACAGAAGAAAAAAATTACTCTTCAAGTGTCTGGAACTCAAAATCTCTAAGATGACATGTCAAAAAAACATAAAAAACACAGGGTGATAAAATCCAAAAGTTCGACTGAAAACAGGAAAAATGGGAATAAAAGCAGAGATAAATCTATCGACAGTTTGTTAATCAACAAAGACGATAACTTCAAAAAAAAGTTAATCTGCTTAATCTATTCAAAATTACAGATGTCCACTGCCACAGTCATTGCATCCTTTACAGAAATCTTGTGAATCTTTGCTCAATCACTCTTCCTCATAGGAGCAAGTGATGCTGTGGTTATGGCACACTTAGCTGAAATTGAATCGTCAAACTGAATCTAAATTTTGCAAATTTAAATTAATTAATTGAATTTTGTATTTAGAGCCTCACCTTATCTTTTAATGAACTGCCTGTGTTGAAGCTTCAGTGATGTCGCCTCATCACATGCTGTATGATATGAAAAAGTACTCCCAGTGATGTACTGAGTCCAAAGACCAAAACAGACAAACATTTATTTACACTGTTTTCTGTGATAAAGAATACGTCTGGTTTATTTTTCTGGTGTTATAGTAATTTATCTTGCTATTTTGGACTGGTTATATCTGATTAGTTTGCATGCTGTGGTTCTTAGATGATCATAACTTTTATTCCTGAAGCTATAAAAGCACAAAAAACAGGCTTTAAAGAACCCATCAGTTGGACAATGGTAGCATGTCACATCGTAGTCAGGACCAGCCTATTGTTTTGTTTGCAAGAGTGCCAGAAAATTAGCCAGTCGTCAGGAGTAACAAGCTTTGCTAACTTGAATTAATGAGCTAAATGAAACTGTTGTAATGAGAAAACAAGCTTTGTTGCCAGGCTTTGACACAAGAGTCTTGCAGGTAAACAGAGTAAACAAGTAAATAATATGGATGAAACTCTTCTCCTTTTATTGAGGTGCTAGTTGGAAAAAAATTAAAGCATAGATTGGCTGGATCAGTTTAACATGGAGTCCAAGGTTAGCTGATTCATCATAGGGTGACACTCAGCCGTCTTTAAGAGAGATACTGTTAGTAATAATTTTTCTGAAAGTGTGGGATGAAACATGGAGGACTGAAGTAAAACCAGAATAAAACACTCCTCAGGAATGACTGCCTGCCTTCCCCTCCATTGCAAACAAGCCCTGATCTCCAAATGGCATCGTTTTTGGAAAATGAGAAACCGAGAGAACGGTCGGGGACGCATCCGTGACATCTGCCAGTGGCAGAAACAAGCAGCAGGAAGGACAGAGAGAGTTTCGCCTGCTGAAGGTTATCTGTGCTGCTTCTGCTGCTGCTGGAGGGGTGCAGTGGGTGAAAGGCTGTGCATGTCTAAAAAGAGTGTTTTTAGCACCAAAAAATTAGCTTTCTGGACCTGCTCTCTGTAGCTGGGTGTCTGAGCTTGGATGGGTAAAAAGGCTTTTCTTCAACAATGACATACGCCTTCACAGACATGACTGGGGGCTGTGTGGAAGCATCCAGAAGCTGCTTTCTGCTGCCTGCAGCTCTCCGTGAACACTATGAATGAGGTTTTTTAATAGAGGCTGTCCTACATAGGATTTATAAGCCTGGTGGTCTCATTATTTAAGTTTAATGAGCAGCAGTTTTTGTTTTGGTCTTATTTGTAAAATTAGACTTTGGATAAAGACTGTCTATCTTTGGGAATAACAGAAATGCACAGCAGAGCAGTTCACAGGCTGTTGAATAATTCATCCATCAGAGGCCTCAGTGCTGCGGTGCAGAATAAACTTTCACCTCAAGAGCCTGAAGAGAGAAAGTCAGATCAGATCAGACTGTTCATGCACTGGACAAAAACCTTACATAAATAGTAATTGGATGTTTGTGATTTTAATCAAAGGCACATAATACTTTAGTCTTCATACTGTCCCTCTGGTGTTTCTTGAGTGGCTTTACATGATTTGCAACTCAGTAAAACAGGTTATTTTTTCCACAATGTTTAAGAGAGCCCTTATTTAAGCCTCTGTCTGAAATGCCTTGTTCTAGCTGCCGTCTCTTTAAGGCTTCTTTCGCCGTTAACCCCCTTCCCTCTGATTTGCCAGCCCTCTGGAGACCTGTTGAGGTTCAGTAAAGAGATCCTTATATGACGACCTCATCGTTTCAGGACGTGTCATGAAGATCTTGCGCTATTTTGATCAGTTTGCAGACAGATTCAGGGATTTCCACAACAGATGAATATGAAGCAGTTTGAAAATCTGCATACATTTAGTTAAAACATTGGGGGTAATTATTTGATATTCATGTTTAAAATATGAGGAAGCAGAACAGCTCCTCTATAATGAATTAGCTCTGTGAGAAAGGACACGTAATATGCTGGACCACTGATCTATCACCCTGATGAAGATCTAAATCTGATTCAACACATAAGCTGCTTTTAATCTATTCTTTATGTTTAATGTGACCATGCCTCAGGGTGTTATTTGGGGGATAGTTTCAGTTTTTTATGTTTTTAATGAATCCACTTTTATAACCATGCAGTCATCTCTCCACACGAAGCACTTGGTCTCCTTTTTTTTTGCATGCTAAAGGCAAATGTCATCTTTGTCTGCAAGTTCAGATATATGAATATAAAATTAAATACCCACAGTAACACAATGACACATTTATACACTGTTAAAAAACCCAACATGATTTAAAAAATAGATGTAAAAGAGCTTAAAGTTGAGCTTTAGTGACAGAATGATGTTATAACAGCCGTAATGCAGTTTCATGGCTTCTCAATTGACAAAGGACTCATTCATCTTTTTTTTTTTTCTTTTTAGAGTGAACACACTTTAGAAAACTGTACTGGAAACGTGCGTAAAGCTCACAGAGAGAGAAAGCACACAGTGTGCCGGAGAAGAGGCTGAATGTCTGTGAAAGTGGGCTGCCATCAGAACAGCCTTTTGTTGTGTTCACTTCATGTAACTTTGATATTCAGGTTGTGCCTTCTGAAAACCCTACCAGCACTACACAGAGGAAAGCACTCAGGCTGACGGAGTAAAAATGACAGAAACAGAGAGAAGAAAAAACAAGTTGCTCTTCTGTCTGACCTCCTGCTTTCATGTTGCTCTGCACTCTGACATCAGTTAAAACTCTGTGCCGAAGCTCTGCAGTTTATAAATATTACAGAAAAATGAGAAGCAATGTAAAGGGACACATAAGAATTAGAAGTACAAAACAGTCAGGGTGTAAACTCAGCACAGCCAATTAAAGAAAACTTCAGCTTCCTTTGTTGTTCTTTAGCCAAGATCTTCCCCTCCTCTTGTTCATTTGTTCGTCTTCACTAAATAATCCCTGTGGTAACTTTTTTGACAACTGCTTCTTGATATTTTTAGTATCTTTTTAATCATCTAATCCAACATCAACTTGGTAGCAGCAGCATCAGGGATTAAAGCAGAGCATAAAAACTACTACTACTTTTTTCATCTTTACACACTAAACATCCTGAGGGCTGCATGTTTGTCCTGGTCTGAACATCACAAACCTTTACTTGTGATGAACACTAACGCTTTCTTCTTCTTTTTTTATTTACAGACACTGAGCAGCATCTTTCGGGGGAAAAAAAGAGTTCAGGCATGCTCTTTTTGATCCCTTGTTATTTGATGCCAGAAATATAAAAGTTTGTTGGATTGATCAATTATCTTTTTGTGTCAATAGATACTAGGATGTGCTCTCGGTCTAAAGTGAGGAAATGAGAGATAATGAGTGGGTTTGATGTTGATCACTTTCTGTTCAGACTAAAAACCTCATGAATTAAGTGACAAAAAAGCAAACTTGGCAGAGTGTGCAACATCCAAACCTAGACCACTGCTATAAGCCAACTTCTTCCTGTCTCTAGATGTACATCCAAACATTATGCAACACAAATATATGCATAAAATTGGTTGAAGAAGTTTGAAAAGTCTTGTCTCTTTTACTTCATGAAAGTCTCACTTTTGTATATCTACCTGTTTATAATCCACAATTGAAATGATATCAGCACCAAAACTGTTTTTTTTTTCCTCAAAGGTATTTCTCTGTATCTGTGGTCAGAGATCTGTAGACCAAAAGTCCCTTTGATGCCACTTCCCCAACCAGCAAAGTTTCGACAGCTGTTAAAATTTGAGTCTCAAAAAAAAGAAACGTTTTCTCCTGCTTGGTGAAGTTGTAGTTGGCAGATGTGACAGTGGGTGATAATGCTCATAGGAAAAAAAGTCTCTATACTGGAAATAAATGCTACAAATTGCAGCCGAATATATTACAGTGATTGAGGTTAAACTGATAGTCCTCATAAGGACTTGAAATACAGTATATTTCAGTTGCATGATTAAGTTTCTCATGTTTTTTTAATGTAATACCAAATATAATGTATAAACACTCACATTAAAGTCTTAGCTGGTACATGGTTATGAGGTTGTGTAACACAGAAAAGTCCTCTCATTTATCCATCTTATTTATAATCAAATGAAGTGAAAATTCTGAAGAGACTTCATCTCTTTACAGGAGTTTAAAACCTGACACTGGTTGAGAAAGTAAGACACAACATTTATAAACAATGATTCACTAAAGCATCCAACCAGAATTCCTACAAGTCCAAACTATCTCTGGAGACGAATTCAACTGCATGTTCTCACTGAGCTCCTCTGCTCTTCGTCCGCACCTCTGTTTCCCTCCCCTCCATCGTTTACTCTGTCGGCTCCATCAGCCAAGCAAGGAGACGACGGGGGGAGAAGGGGGGACAGGAGGAGGGGAAGAAGGAGTAATGAGGTCAGTAGCACTTATCTGCAGAGGCTGCATGAAGGATGGAAAAGATGCTGTGGGCTTTCACTGTCTCACACTTGTCTTTCTGCTGCTCTCACACGCTCACACACATTTAAAATTCACTCTACTTTCCTCAGCAGGCTTTCTGTCACCTCCTGTTACGTCTGCTGTCCTCTGTAACCCTTTAGAAAACTTTTTCATCCCTTCTTTCTACTACGGCTGGATGTTGAACGCTACGCTGGCTCGACAGTCAGTCAAACTTTGTACTTTCCTTTTTGGTTGTCATTAATTTAGTGATGTTTCCTCACTTCTCTCTCACTACATCCTTTCTAAGCTAAACTTTATTCTTTATTCTGCTGACTCTCTGGGTTTCTCTTTCCTTGCTTTTGTTCTTCACTGTCTGTTTTTACCCCCTTCATTCCTACCCTTCTTCATGTCTTTACTCTTCCGCCATGTACTTATTTGATATATTGATTTTCATGGACTAAATACAAAATGTGAATTGAGAATTGAGGCTACGATGTCATAACCTTGCAGGGTAGATGAACCTGCCTGTTTCATTTTCTGAAATCCTGCAGATCCATCTTGCTAAAATCCGTTGACAAACAATTTCACCCAAGACAAAAATGATCCGCCCAATCAGAGAAGAGACGCAGAAGCTGCGGCTGTGATGACAGTAACTGGGAAGCGATTGAATGTTCGCAAACAATGGCGGCGTGTGACGCAGTCTCCATGGACGCTGCAATATCTGCAGTTTTATCAGGACTTGACTTCTCCTTCATTCATTTCATCCTACCCAGATGGACTAGTGAAATATCTTTGTGACGGATACATGGAACTGTCTGTCTGGCGTGTTAGGTTAGCGATGTAATGGCGGACTTCAAACTTCTGTCCTCTGCTTCCTATCTGCTTTTATTTTTACCAGTTTTTCTGAATCAAGTGCACTTTCAGCAAAGTGAAAGTCCCTCTTCCTTCCTGCTGTATTAACGCTCTCCTGCCCTTCCTCTGCATCGCCCCTCGATTATCCCCGCCTCTTTTTTACTGGCCAGCCATCCATCCGCCCAGCTGTCACACAGATTTTACGCAAACTTTTAAAATGTCAGGAAAAAAATGAAACGTGGATTAGATGTGTTTCCACCAACTGGGTGGAAGAGTATAAATCATGCTCCCCTAAATGTCAAAAAGCCCATTTCTGTGAGAAATGGAGGGTTTCTCCACAGAACTCATTGGGCAAACTGCTGAGCTCCTTTACTGGCTGATAATGTAGCAATATTTCATTCTCTCAGCCTGAAGGAGAAAACAAATATATTCTAATACAGCAAACAGAAGCAGCGTGTGGTGACAGAGGACGACTTGTTGCTCACATTAAACCACAGGCCTCTGACTCTTGGGAGGGTCTCTGGGGGTCAGGGCGTCTTTCAGATAAATACAAACAGCAAAATGAAAGAGAAATACCAAAGAGAGGCAGCCATGTGGAGTTAACCTGTTGTGAACTCCCCTGCACACAACATCAATATCACAGGACATTTACATTCCACTCAGAAAAATGCTTATGGTGTTATATTGAATCTGACTTGTGTACCAAAGGTCTTTTTTTTTCCTTTTTAAGTTAACAATACCCAAACTGTCAGATTGTCCAAATCCCAGTTATTTACCAATCACATTAACTGCCCCCTCTCTCTCAGTCGCTCAACCACACACGCTGCACATCACTCTGCCCAACCCTGAAAACAGTCGGAGAGATGACAGAGCTCTGAGGAGGTGCTCTAACTGTGCAAGTTGTTGAATGTTATTTGGTAAAATGTCCATAATGGATGCTCATTTCAACCCACAAGCAACAAGGTGGGTGTAGACCGGCTAAATAAGCTTCTTTGAAAGGCTCAAACACATCGCAACATATTATGTACCTTGGAGTATGAATATTACGCATGCGAATATTGCGATGATAATACTGAAAAGTATGTCAAGCAGCACTAAAAGAGTGTGATCTTCAACCATTTGTACGAAAAACTCCTCACCTTGTATGCTTCATTAACATCTGCTGTGTCAAAACATTCAGAGCTCCCTCTACTGGCAGGCCACAGTATAGGTCACAAAACCTTCCTCCTCTATCTTACGCCCCACAAAAAATGTTAATTTATTTGATGTTTTATTCATAAACGTAAAAATGAATGTTCTGATAAAAAGAATCTGGAAGAAAACATGGGGGTCTTAGTTTGTTCAAGCATGACTGCCAAACCTACAGCGGAATCTCAGCTGCCTATACACCGAGAGTCTGACACAGATCATATCAGACACTGACGGGCTCCCAGGCTATAAAGCTGTCTCCTGTCAGATTTAATTGACGCTGCTATACAATGACGAGTCAAAAGCAGAAGAGATGATGTCTCATTTCATTAAGAGCCTGTTACCTCTTCTTCTCCCTCTCTCTCTCTTTCTCCACCTGTCTCATGCTTTCCTTCTCAGCTCTAGCCTCAGGTAGGAGGAAATGAAATATGAGGGAAAGAGGTGAGGAAAGAAATAAAGGAAACAAACAGTGTTGTGTACGTAGAGTTACGCTCCACCTCTCCCTGTCGCCTCAAACAAAGTGTAGAATATGTGTTTGTATGTGTGTATGTGTGTGTGAGCGCGTGGATAGAAATTTGTGATGCTGAGCTTTTGATGTGTTTCACATAAACCACTTCAAAAATCTTGAGTGTGTGTGCACAGGACCTGCCACATGTTGGCATAATTCCCTGAAGTGTGGTGGCGTGTACATCCACCCACCCACCCACACACACTGACATGAAGCCCCTCCCCCAAACCCTGACCCCCACACAGTCCGATGGTGATTATGTGGGGCAGGCAGATCAGGCAGATGTTTGCTGCTGCATCGTTGGTTTGTCAGTATACACTTGTTTGTGTGTGTGTGTGTGTGTGTGTGTGTGTGTGTGTGTGTGTGTGTGTTTGTGTTAGTGTGTGTGAAATATAGGGGCAGGTGTATGTACTGTATGTGCATCCAGGCAGAAGCAGATGCGTCTTTCTATGTGTGAGTACCTGATGTACTGTACAGGCTGATCTGCCTGAAGTCTGCTACCGTAAGTGCATAGCGAGAGAGTGTGTGTGTGTGAGTACCCGCATATATTCCTACAGTGTGTGTTTGAGTGTTTTATGTCAAGAAAAAGTGTATGTCAATCAAACCTTTTCGCACTTGAAGCCAAAATAAAAACTTCGTATTGAGCCTGGCTCTGTTTGGCTGGTTTCTGGCTGTTTGTTGTGCAGCATGGCCTCATACTCCTGTGTGTGTGTGTGTGTGTATGTGCATGTGTGTGTTTGTGTGTGAGTGTGGTAGTATTAAAGTGAAGTAGTGTCCAGATGGCCGAGCTTGCTGTTCCTGCCCTGAAAGTGGAGCACTGGGCTAAGCTTCCATTATACGGGCTTAAAAAAAAACACTAATCACCCAACAGCACTCTGCACTACTGCTGCTTTCAGAGGGCAGCTTCACTGTGTATGTGTGTGTGTGTTTGTGTTTCTAATCTTAGTACTACTCTCTGTCTCTACTCTGACAGTCATTGACTGTACCAGGGATGACATGGAGTAAACAAGTCCCATTGACCCAACATCCTCTCTTTGATAGTTCAGTATTTCTCTAACATCTTATCCACATGTTGTATGTGAGGGAGGCTTCAAATGGATCTTTAGCTCAAATGGTAATTAATGTTCACATATTTTTAATTCTTTGTTTTCAAACAAGATGTTTCACTCAAAAAACACTGTGCAATAGTGGTATAAACTCACAGACATTTACCCTTTATTATTTTCTATGAATAATAAAAGTCACAGTAATGCAGGGATAATGTTGATGAACTGACATTAACAGAATTAAGAGATGAATATGTGTTTTGTGCTCTGGAACATTGTTTTCCCTTACAGATGAGCCCATAAAGTTTCATATTTTTCCTTTTCTTTAATCTCATAGCGGGGAGTATCTAACATTGATAAACTCTTTGAGGATATCTTCACTTTTGAAAGTGTGGTGGCCAACATCTCTCACATGTAGGGTTGCAAAGGGATGGAAACTAGATTTCAGTTTTTGATAGCTTTAATCCAACAATTTTGTTAAAAGTTATAAATTGTGTAATGTTATCTACTCCTGGTAGTGTGCCAACAATAGCTGACATCATTTACATGTTAATGAGCGTGAGGAGCTGCAGGTCAGAGAGGAGGAGAGATACCACAGGGGGAACACCCGCTCAGTGCTGCGGGGCGTGCTGGCATTGTGAGGAGCTACTGGAACTGCTAACCTTCATCTGCCATCCAAGTGTGTGTGTGTGTGTGTGTCTGTGTGTGTGTGTGTGTCTGTGTGTTTAGGGCATCCCAGGTGCCAAGGCCATCCTGACATCTTGGCCTGGCATGAAACAGTGACACCTCAGTTTCACTGTAGACAGACTGCTCCCACATGGCTTGGTATCATTCACTACATACTGTTGCGATGAAGGAGCATCAGATATTTTGCAGTAGAGCAGATGGATTTCAAATTCACCAATCAGGCATAAAATTATGAGCACCTGCTTCATACTGTGTTCGTCGTCTTTTTGCTGCCTAACAGACCTGACCTGTTGAGGCATGGACTCCACTGGACCAAGATATTAGCACTAGTCCCTATTCATCCCGTAAATTGCTAGGTGAGGCATCCATATATCAGACTTGTTCCTCCAGCACATCTCACAGAAGCTCCATTGGATTGAGATCAGGGGAATTTTGAGGCCAAGTCAACACCTTAAACTCATTGCTGTGTGTCTCAAAGCATTCCTTCACCGTTTTTGCTTTGTGGAACATCATCCTACTGAAAGTAGCTACGGCCATCAAGAAATACGAAAAGTTGTCCATGGCTGCAACAGTGCTTTGGTAAGTGGTACATGTCAAAGTAACATCTACATGGATGACAGGACACAGGGTTTACCAGCAGAACATTGCCCACAGCATCACACCGCCTCCGCTGCCTTGCCTTCTTTCTGGAGTGCATCCTGGTGCCGTGTTGTCCCCAGGGAAGTGACACACATGCACAGGGTCAACTATATGAAGTTAAAGAAAATATGATTCACCAGACCAGGCACCCTTCTTCCAGTGCGCCATGGTCTAGTTTTGTTGCTCACATGCCCCATTTCAGCACTTTCAGTGGACAGGGGTCAGCACAGGCGCACTGACTGGT
Organism: Thalassoma bifasciatum; assembly: GCA_008086565.1. Taxonomy (NCBI): domain Eukaryota; kingdom Metazoa; phylum Chordata; class Actinopteri; order Labriformes; family Labridae; genus Thalassoma; species Thalassoma bifasciatum. The sequence continues at coordinate 321,751 of RPOG01000301.1, read as the reverse complement.
GTGCAACTATACGCCCTTATACGCAACAAACTGCGATGCACTGTGTTCTGTCACTTTTCTATGAACCAGCATTAACTGCTTCTGCAATTTGAGCCATGGCAGCCTGTCTATTGGTCGGACCACACAGACTGGCCTTCACTTCTCACATGCGCCAATGAGCCTCGTATGACGTTATTTCAGTGTCAAAATCCAGTGCGTTAAAAACATAATCAGCGTGCAATAAGGCCAGTCTCTGTGCAAGGCAGAGTAAGGCAGGTCATCGTAGTGGCAGAATTAGGCAGCAGAGTTGGATGAAAAGTGAGCTGCCTCTGAGATGTCAGAGAAAAAAAGGGGTTAGTTGAGAGACAAATATTTAAAACGTGATTTTTTTTTTTTTTTTTTTAACAGCTTGGGACTGAATGTTCTGGTTCGATGACTGGCTACGAGGATGAATGGAGGCTCTCCTGGGATTGGCTCTGACCTGGGGACAGTGGGCATTTAGTGACCAAGAGCACAGAGAGTGGCAGTGAAAGTGCCGCGAGTGCACGCTGATTATGATTCTTACCTGCGCTGGATTTTGACACTGAAATGGTGCCACAGCCTTGGCCATTCATAATACTGCCGCCAGTTAAACACTGTTCTCTCCTTGGACCACTTTTGATGGATACTGTTCAGTGCAGAGCAGGAACACCCCACAAGAGCTGAAGTTTTGAAAGTGCTCTGACTAAGTTTTCAAACATCACAATTAGACTCTTATCAAACTTGCTCAAAACCTCACATTTCCTTCCTTATGCTTCACTTTTTCCTGCTTCTAACGCATCAACTTTGTGGACAAGATGTTCACTTGCTGACTTATATATCCCTTCCACAAACAGGTGCCATGATGTTGAAGATGATGTATATGTTCTATAGAAGGACATAAAAAGAGTTTCTTGGCAGCCACTTGCACACCCAGTATTGATTTTCTTCAGCATTTACTAAAAATCCACCACGATGAATCCGTCCATCTTTTTGTTTTACTCTTCTAACGCTCAGTCTGTGCCTCTGTAGTCACTCTCCTGACTCAGCAGGTTCAGGGCTCCCTGTGAGGGTAACAAAAGAGCTGCAGTGACACATTACTAAAGACAGATCACTGCACACTCACACTGAAGCAGTTAAACACACACACAGTTAAAGTGTGAGTCACACTGTGAACCACCTGTCCCCGTCTCCAGCCGTCCTCTACTGTTCTCAGCTCTGTGTGTGTTCATCTGTTTATATCACTGAGCCTTAAAGCCTCAACACACAAAATCAATGCATCTTATGTTAATTTATGCTCACTAATGGAGATCAGGGTATACAGAGACAGGATTTTGGACAAAGATTTATTACTCCTATATGGTTGCATAACTCAGCTGCCCAATCATTCTTCTGCATAAATGGGAGTGAGACAAAATATGCATATAGCAAAAAGAGATATCATCATTCTGCCCTGTCTCATGGTGAGTTGTCAATTTTCAATTGATCACTGCATCAAGACTTAATAGCAGGGTAGTGGCCCTTGAAACATATATGAGAAAAAAGTGAAAGGGAGACAACTAGCCAAAGAGGAAGACGACAGCAGCATTATGCCAGGGGAGAGCAGGACATCAGAAAAGAAAACAAAGAAATGTTCAACCACAAGAAAGAAAGAAACACCCATTCCAGCTCTTTTATGCTGAGATGAGAGAAAGGGTGAAGGATGCTGTTCAGTCAGCGGAGTATCGCCCACATTTGTTGGGTGGACTTGTAGTTTGGGCACCACAGTAAATATGACTGTAAGTGTTTCAGGCACAAATTAGTAAATTACAATGAGAATTTTAAAGTTGGAGCAGAAATGTGAACCGGTTAAGTTACACAAGACTATTCTTGAGAAAAATGTTGTTGTTGTTTTTTTTTCAGCACAAACTTTAAACCTGTTTTGAAGCTCTTATTTAGTATTTTTCATGTAATTAGATATTATGTGTCATTTAACTTTTTTTTTTCCTGGCAGGTTATTGAAGTGTTGCTGTGTCATGGTTGGCCAAGTATTACTTATAAGTAAGTATCAGATTTTCATATGGTCTCATACTACTTCAAATCAGATCATTAATATTTAACTATATGATATCATAATGTATCATTAGAATTAAACAGTACCATATTGTACCGTAGGGTACCACACAATGTGGATCTTAATATTTTGCTGTGTTGTATCATACTGTTGGAACCATATTGATTTTAAAATAGATTTGAATTAAAATGTATCATATTTTTAGTATCAAATTGTTCAGTATGGTCCCATACTACACCTTACTGTAGCATACTGTATCCTATCGTATCTTCATTCTACAATCCCCTAAAGCAAAGGAGTATCGGATATGTGAATATCATATCACTCTGTATCGTACTGTACTTTATCATAGTGTACTGTATCATATTATATCATATCTCATCACCATTTGGCAGTTCCCTTTTTGGGTTTTAAGCAGGAGGTGTCAGAAAAGTTATCACATGATGATTCATTCTGTATTGTATCTTCTCATTTAGTACTACATCATACTCTATCATGTTGCCTCCTATCATTTCATATCCTTTCATGATGTGTCTCAGGTACTGTAATCCGACGGTCCGCCTTAACTCCACATGATGACGTCAAACAAGAGAAGTAGGAGTGAGATTGCACCCTCTTATACCAATTAAGGCTTTGAAATCAGTCGAGGCCTCATTATGTCAAAGAAGTCGGTCATGTTGATTCTTCTGAGAGAGCAGGGACGGCCAGCACCTTTTGCAGGTGTTAAGAGTTAACACCTCTTTTTAGTTGCAACAGCAGTTTTCCTTGTATCTCATCATTATCTTACTATGAAATACAAAGTAGAACACAATGAATTTTTAAGGTTGACACACTGCTCCTCCCATCTCTGTGCTCATCTCCCTCCAACATCATCAGCAGTTTTCGCTGGTCTTCTTTTCTGTTCTGTCCTTAATGATTTCTCTTGATGCCTCTCAGTCTGAAGTCAAAGCCTTTATCTACTCTGGATTATTACGGGGCTAATCGTCCGCCGTCTTCATGAGCTGTGTCATCTTTTAAAACTGCCCGCTCAGCTATGTGATGTCACCTTTCATTTGTCCTTTTACCCACAAGTCACCACGGTTATGTTTGCTTCTGAGAGGAATGGATGGGTGTCAGGTTTAACCTCTCATACACATTGAGCTGCTTGCTGAGTGGTCGGGGATGAGTCAGCTAAAGGTTTGTTCCAGAGTCTCATCACTCATCCAGGATGATGACTCTTCAAAGTATAAGGCCAAGGCTTTAAAAATGAGAGCTCAGACAGAAATTATGGACTCGTGTCCATGTTTTATTATGTCATCTAATAAGCACAGAACCCTCTGTCACCTGATCACAGAGCTCTAAACCCTCTATGAGCTCTAACCAAATACCAAAATCAGTATATGCAGAAGAGGTTTTGAATTATTCATCCTCTATGACCTGGTGGAGGTTTGACTGGCATTACACTCAGTCTCTGCATCTTTGATGGCCAGTCTGCCCGCTCTTTACTCAGGGGAGTAGTAATGTGTTCATTCAGGTGATCTCTTTAAATGAAGTCAGGAGTGGTATTTTCAGGATGAAGACAACCTTTTCCACTTGTGATAAAGATACATAATGTTTTGTTTGAGAAAATATATCAAAACAGATGGTCTTTTAATCCTACTTTTTGTTTGTTTGTTTGAGATCACTTATATCAGGATGCAGTTTCTCTATCAACGGTAGGAGTGACCAAGCATTTTTCTAAGAGGGGATTTGATTTTGTGAAAATGAACAAGGACCAGCAGCTCTTAGTAACATATTTGTAAACCATGAAAGTGAGGCCATTGTTGTTATTCCATCATTTCAGACTTATGAAATCAAACCTCACCTGTCTCCAATTGTCCTTTGATACGAGATGATAATTGGTCAGTTTTCTGCTGTGTTACTTGCTGTGTAAACATTAGCAAACTCTGCTTACCAGGGTAGGTGTTCTCCATTCGGGGCAAACTGTAAGGATTTTTCATGTCAGCTTAAGCTTTATACAAATAACTTTACACAAGTACTATCAGGTATGAGGATAAAACATGTCAAAAGAAAATTATTCAAAAGAGAAAAACTCTTGTAACAACATAACTTCCTTCTCAATGACAAACTTTACCAGCAGAGCTCGAAACAGAGACACTCAAGAGTTAGGGACAAATATCAACTCAGCTTTTATCACAGAAAACCTGCTTTAGCACAGGTGTAGTGGAAAGAAACAACCAATTTGATTACGAATAAACTCATTTACTCTGTAGGTCATGAGTAGACGTCAATGAAAGGGTGACACTATTCCACCATTAGTAAAAAACCCATCAAAGTGCCTTATAGGACTAAAAACAACCATAATGATTTTAAAAGGAAGAGCAACATCGACTACATTTACACCTGAGTTGAATATCAGAGAGCACTTTCTGAATGCCACAAAAAATTTATGTGCATTCAATGAATCATGCATTTATGGAGATGTAGAACATTAACTGTTGAGTTTGTTTTGCTGAGTGCTCTCCTCTTCCTCTTCATGGATATGAATGAATTCCGTCTGCTCTGCTTTCATTCGCTCAGCTCATAGAAAGCACATACAGAACCAGGCAGCCAATTCAGTTTAACAGCAAAAAAAACAGTTAATAAAACTGTTTCTTATGAAATTAAAATGTTGCGGCCATATGAACATTTTGTGAATCTAATTCATTTGTTTGATGACTTTCAATCTTGTAATTGAAACTGAATAATGCATGCAAACACCCTTTGGATTTGGCTGAGTTTCGGGAAGTTTCTGGAAGACTCTCAAGAAAACTTTCAAAGCCAGCTCATGTTCTACAAAACTCCACATGCTGGCCCTTTAGTTCCTTCTTCTCATTTGGTAATTTAAGCTACAAAAAAAAGAGAGCAAGTAACCATAATCCACTGGATGATGTTTATCTTTTAAGAAGTTACAGAGAGGACTGACTCATCTTTGCGGCAGCCATCTGCTCCTAACTTCTGTTAACACTACTCACAAGCACGCATAAACAAACAAACAAGAACAAAGTCTTAGAGTCGAGCAATGTAAAGATTTGACTAAATCTGAGCATCAAAAGACAATTTTACAGAGTGTAATGCTGCATAACTTTGATCAGGATGTATAAGAAATTTAGCTTGAACCAAAATGCACAGAATGAAGCCTTATATTGATGCAGACTGCAGCATCTACAACAAAAATACTAGTAACAGAAAAGCTTTGATGCTGTTTTTTATGTGTTGTGTTAACTATTTGCCTTTTGAATTTATTGGAAGAGCCAGCAACAGAAATTTCTGTTCATTTTTCTTTTTTTTTTTTTTTACAAGCAGGTTACCATTTCTCGCAACAACTAAAAGAAACATCTTCTTAACTGCATGACAGCTTTTACAGTCTCAGGTCAGTGTGAAGAGGCGGAGGACATCTGAGTTAGTTGCAGGAGAAAAACAATGGAATATATATATAAGATTACTTTCAAAAATTCCAAAAGCAAAAAACGTAGTAGCTCAAAAGCTGAAAACAAACAAACAAAAAAAAAGACAAAAAGCAATTCCCTAGGTGTTTGTTTGTTTCTGATACAGAACTTGAAGCCAACATTTGGTATGCTAAACCTCACTGAGCTCTGTTTGAGTTAGGATGATGTAAAAGCAGGCCCAGGATGCTCACCTGGTAGTAAAAGCAGCCAAACTTAAACTTCACTTATAAACTTCAAAAGGAAAAAAGAAAAATTACAAATAAATCTGTCTTGTGTGCAGTGTTGCTGATGGAGAATTAGCTATTTCGACCAAAATTAACTTGAACCAGGCTTTGAACATGTTAAGTTTGCTGAAAGGATCTGTTTGTTTCTTTTTTCTGACTGTTGTTTGTGGTTTCCAATGCATTCGCAATCAGCCTCAAGTGAACAATCCATGAACTGCAGTTGCAGCACCACTTCCTTGTCGACTTCATATTTTAGATCTGGGCTGTGGAAAATGTATTTTTAATGTCTTTGCTAGAAACAGAGAAACTAATCATACTCCAACTACTCTGATTTCGTGTAACAGGCTTGCTTTTTCATTGGCACACATTAGAGTTGCTTAGAGTCTTTCTCCATGTCTTGTACCTTCTCTCACGCACACATACACACATTCAGCCTGCAGCAGAAGCAGAGGAAGTCTCCTACTGACCGAATGAACATAAATAGGTGGGATACACTTCACTGTCACGCATGCCTAGAAAGCCTCACACTGCTTCATGTGTGTTTGTCTGTATCTTACAGAGCTGTGTGTGAGTCAGACACAGAGAGGGCAGCACAATGAAAAGCAGAGGATGTGTGTGAGTGTGTATGATGCAACACTGAGGCTCCTTCATTCATCCACATGAGCGGACCACGGTGCTATGTGACTGCAGCTTCACACAACGAAAACGTGAAAGTGACTCCCCCCTCCCTCAGTGTCGTGTTTGTGTTTGTATTGTTGTTTACTACAAGAGGCAAGACGTGCAGGAGCAATTGTCAACAAAGCATCAGCTTTCATGTTCTTAATGAGACAATCAGCACGGGGACCATTAACATGCATCAGAGGCAGAGTAATGAGGGCCTCTCTCTGGTGGGCTCTTAACATGTTAGATAACCCAGCACCCTTTTCAAGCTGAGAGCAGCTTCTGTCTGTCACAGCGGCTCAGTTCACACGCACAAAGCAAGCGTGTATTTACAAGATTTAAACAGATTAAATGTGACTGTTTGTGTCCCTCTAATGCAACAAATGAGGATTAATGGTTTGCTTTACAGCTGCACAAATTTGCACGTTTTTCCTGACAGAATAATTCTCTGAAGTGCCTTTTTCAGACCCACTTGAAGCAACATTAATGTGTTGACTTGATACCAAAAAAACAGGAGTGATTCAATGATCATGGTACTTCACCGAACAGCGCCAGAGACAGGTAGCAAACTCTCAATGTTAAGTTTAATATTGTCGCCATGTAATGCGAAAATGTTGGTGTCAGTAGGGGCTCTTTGAGAGTCATTTCCTCCATACAGGTGTTGTGTAATAACTTAAGCGTTATGCTTTGTGGATGATTGTAGCAGATAGCAGGGCAAACAATGATCGCCCCTCTGTGATTTTCCAGCTCAGGGCAAGCTTTTAATCCCAGTTTCACAAGCTGTCCAAAATTAACTCGTCTAAATCTGGTTTTGCTTTCATTATCACAGAGTTGTGTTATAATTGACCACACACAACCACCGCTGAAGTGAATCCACTGCCTCGGCAAGAAAGATTATTTACCTCATCATCGATTCTTTGACTCCTGCAGCAAAGAAAGTAGAGTTTAGCATCACCACCCTCACCAAACTTACTCAAAAACCGGAGGCGGCAGTTTCCAGAAAAGAAGCTCAGACAGGCTGAGTTAAGATTTAACCTTAAATCAATCGGTGGCAAAGGAAAAAAAATCTATGAGTTTAAGATACAGAGTAACACTTGCACTTATAGGTTTACAAAGTGATCCTGTTGTTAAGCCAGGGGTCAAACACTGTTATTTGCTTAAACCCATCCAGAGTCGCTCCATAGATAAGATAAAGAGCAGCACCTCTGGGCATGGAGTGGATTCAGCTCCTTCTTATCTGCCTGGGAGCTTAAATCCTGGATGTCTGATTGGAAGTGGGATGAAGATCAGAATCTTTCACTGTCCAGTGCTTTATGCAGCTGTGGGAGGAACTCATTGGAAGCATTAAAAAACTTTTACAGCCAAATGGATCAAACCTCTTGACCTGACCGCCCATGTCAGAGCTGTTAGTGCTGTTTGAAGGGCTAAGGTTGGAATGGATGAGTACAAAAGAGCTGAGTTTCATACCAACTTCAACTAAAATGTTTTTAAAACACTCACCAGAGGAATATCTCCAGTCCTGCTGCACTGATTTCAATCTATTTCTGATTCCAACAACATTACAGAAGTTCATCAGTAAAGTACTCTTGAGAACCCAGCAGCTCACTATCTTGGTAATCCTGTTAAACTCAATGTTTGTCATTTTTGTGCATAAAAAGAAGTTGAGTAGAGCTAACTGAGGAATATTATAATTTTAAGGCAGGATTCACCTCAGCAGGAAAGAGTTATGCTGGTACTTATCTCTAAAGGAGCAGCAGAAGGAGATGAGATACAAAAATACAACAACTACGGAAGCTGACATACAATAGTACATGTGCATACACAACTCACACATGCAAACACTCTGACACACACAGGAACATACTGCACAGCTATTACAGGCAGATAGAGAGAGCCTAATCAGGTCAATGGAAATGTCCATCAGCCCATCAACGGGAATTAGAAAGGAAGAGCAAGTGGGGAGGGAGAGAGGGTGGGATGATGGGGGAGGAGGGTGAGAAGGTAAGCTTGTTGGGGGTCAAGAGGGGAGGACAGTGGTTTAAAATGGTGAATGAAGTGAGCAGGAAGTAATTGTTGATCTGAAAAATGAAGAACACGGCAATAAAAAATTCAAAAATGAGGTTTATAATTTATGTTAATTGATGTTAATTCTGACCCGATCTCACCGTCTGTGCTCCTCCTGCTCATTCACGCTCACCTTAACAAGCACAGAGCTACAATCCCTCTAGCTGTTTCCACATTAGTAAAAGATACATGTGAATATTTGATGGATGTTTAGAGTACTGGTGTACCATTTTCACTGGACTCTGATCCAATGCATTACTCCTGCATCCTTGTCTGATTGTAGAACTCTGCAACATCAGACGAGTCACGTTCAGCTTCTCATTTCAGCTCCACTCATGCAGAAAAGCCCTTATGCCCAGTTGAACCATGAGTACTTCTAGTGTCAATTAGCCTCCAGGTTATGATGTCACTTTAGACCAGTGAGTGTCAGCAGTTTTCCATCTGTGAGCTTTCAAAGAACCACTTCCAGGCTTTTTCATGACAGCACTGTGGAGGTCGCAGGTTTGGTTGATATGAAAACTCTTCAAGCAAATACTGTTTCAACCACACTGTTAAATGTTACTTGTTGTTTCAATGCAAAAATACGATGCAAAGGGTTGCTTTAAAATTTCAAGTCAGGTCAAAAAACAGATTTTGTTGCTCTAACACCAGCTCACGTTATCTTCATTGAATAGCATGGCTTGTGTCGTTTTTTTGGTTGATTTAAACTTACCTAAATTAACTTTTGTCAGATAGCTGTTTGAAATAATCTATTTCACTTCAAATAAACATTTCAGTTATGTTAACCTTTTGTTTTCATTTATTTAAATCATGTGTCTGTGAAGGTAGCTGTGTATACAATAATAAATCTGTTATCTGAATTAAACATCAGTTTTATAAATCATGGATTTCAGTTAGCTGGTCTATGCCATGAAACTCACAGAGAAAGCCTGTTTGTCTGTGTTATGGGGCTCAAATGGCCTGTGCCACCATGCAATGTTTGTAATGTACAGCAGGCTCTCATACCCACTGCATTCCCTCCTCACTCACAGTGAAACGTCAGGTCACAATTCACAAAGGCATTCTAGGTATTGTGTGAAAGCTGTAGCTTTGCTAAACACCTGGGAGGGGCAAAGGTGATCATCTACTGGGCATCCTTTACTGATTCAATTGGAAATTCAAGTTGAAATATATTTTGCAGTTGAGATGAGGCAAACTTATAATTGTTATCCCAACAACTTCAATAATCCTTTGTCATATCGACATAGAAAAACCTGCTAGAAAAACAAATGTGCAAAATCTCATTTATAGTGCATGACTGTTTTACGCCAGAAGGACTTAAAATATTTGATAACTAGATGAGGGATTTTAGGTGTTGGACATTAAAAAGAGAAACTAATGAATCAAATCTTTTTGCCAGCATGGTGCACAGCCCCTGAAGACCGGCAGATGAAAACCCAAGATGTCGAGCTCTATTTTTGTTTGTGTCTGCTGTTTGACTGCTTCAAACTGTTGTTCATGAGCTGAAATCAGTTTCTCGCCTCCTGAAAGAGGAGAAGATTTCTGTGTGTAAATGTACTCTTAAATCTGCTCACCAGCCTTTTTAAACACATGCCAGTTGCTACAAACTACATCAGAGGCCTACAACACCAACTCTGCACCATATCCAGCTGAAAGTTTCTAAAACACAAACAGCAATCAGCCTGGAGGCAGCTTCAGCCACAGACTGGAATGATCCGCATTAATCACTCAAACAGGACAAATTTATCTCAAAGTCAGCTTTCAAGGACATGTGGACATCCTCACCCTCGACACAAATTCTGTCTGCTGCTACATTGTGCTAATGATCGTCACCTTTGCAGCTGTTGCAGCCTTGCCTGCCTGTCATGGTGCTCATGTTTGCTTTTTTTATTCTTGCTGTCTTTCTGCGTTTTCTAACTGTCTGTGTAGCACTTGCGTTTAATATGTGTTATGAATGCTGTCTAACTTCACAATTCATCCTTTTTGACCCTAGCCCCTTTCCCTCAGAGGGCTTTACATCTTTTACCAGGACACCATCACAAATGAGGACTTATTCTAAATTACTTGCCTGGTTAAGTGAAGATTGAATAAATTAATTAATTAAGATAAACTCTCTCCCTGTAAAACATCTTGCACAAAATTAGCCCTGTGAATTTCTGCTGATGTTGACTGCAGCTTGACTTGCAGCCTCTCCAAATATTCTGTTCAAGTTCACCCAGAGGACACCAGTTTTTAAGTTTCAGTATCCTAAGCTGAGAGAACAAAATATCATTGTATTGTGTGTAACTAACGACTTCAGAGTGTAAATAATTCTGAAAATTTAATCAACACATTTTGTGGGTTTTACACTACTTTTATAATCGAGGTCCGTACAACTAGCAGTACAAACAAATTAGACATCATAAAAATATAATACTGATTGAAAAGAATGAAACAAGTTGTATCCTGCATTATACAGCTCTTCTTTGATGAGATCAGTTTAAGTGAAAGTTGAGCAGTAGTTGAACTATTTTACATCAACTGGATTTGTCCCATATGTTCTTTTCTTCTCCTCTAAATCAAAGAGAAAGATGCACCGAAACTTGCACAACCTCTGAATAATGCTGTAGATCGACATGATTTAGCAGCTCTTAGAGGATCAGAAAGTGACATTATATCCTCAGCTTCAAAAGAAACAACAGTAAAACACATAAGCAGATGGATTTCTCCTAAACCCATTCACCTCACAGTTAGTGAATCCTGAAGGCTCCAGTGGAGAGAACCAACCTCTGGACTATCTCTTGTCCCCTCACACTCCGTGAAGAGGCCCATTACCAACCCATTATAGAAATTCAATGAGATGCTGTCTGCATGGAAGCCTACAGGGCACACAAACAAACACTCACAAGCAAACAGACACTTCTCTGTGTGTGCATGGTTGGACATGCTGTGATGTATATCCCATCTACAAACCCAGACTGTACAATCTCAGCTAAGGGAAAATCTATAACCCTTTAAATGTCCACTATAACATGCACCTGCAAAATTCACACAGCAAGAAAAAACACAAGCAAATCAAGCAGCAACATCTGGTGCTGGAAAACTGCAATTTACCAAAGTGTACCGAAGCCAAGGACACCAACAGTAACATTTTTCTTTTTGCAACAGATTGTTCACATGATTACACCCTGGTTCAAAACCTGTTTTGGCCTCTGTAGCTTGTTTCACTTTCAGACACAATCAAGGGGTGAGTTATGTGAAACACAAATAAATAAGTGGGGACCTGGCCTCTTATCAGCAAGACCCACCTTACTGCCCTGAAGTTAGATTGAGTCAACATTCAGGCTGCAAAATAATGCGCCATATTCAAAACAGAAAGCATATTATATATTGAGTTATGTTTAAGCATCTTAATGACATTTATGTAGCCTTTCTATGCCCACTCATATTACTAAGAGTGCCAAATGAGCATGTGTTTATGTTTTTATTTGAGTTTGTTAGTGTGGAGCTCTCCCTGTCCCTCCTGCAAAGTTTGGGTGCTTCTTTCTTCCTGTGACTTGTTTTCTTTTGCTTTTGAAGTCTAAGTTTCAACCTTCTGATCATCCATTTTATTGTTTATTTCACGATTTCATGATTTCATGAGCTGCCATAAAACTTGAAACAGTCATAGTTTCACGTCAAAGTAAACTGTTGCTTAAAGTTGGCTTTGCTTCCTGCAAATCGCCCTCTTTCTCTTTCCAAGACAAACCATCCTCACAAAACTTATCATGCTTGTTCCAGAAATGGAACGGAGCATAACAACAGATGTAATAAATAAATAATTAAATAAATGATCATTTGGGGAAACTTAAAACGTGGAACCTCTGTTAGTCTGGCCTGTTGATGAATCACTTGCATGAAATATCATAGATCGGATGTCAACATGATTAAGACTCTTTGCAGATGCAAATAGTGTTCATGGTGAAGGAAGGAGAAGGAGGCAACTAGGTGGGAGTCTGTGATTATTTGGGGAGAATTCAGCAGAATCGAGTGAAGCAGTAAACTTAAAGAAATATCACAATATATACCCCAATATAAATTCCAGAAAAGAAAATATCACAATAGATTTTTTTTTTGCCTAATATTGGGCAGCCCTAGTCAACAGCTTTATTTCAGCTCTTTAGGAACAAACACACAACATTGCTGAGGGTTGTGATATGTTTCATACAATCTTTGGAGTTGATGCAAACTAAATGAAACAACAAGTCTCGCAAACAAATCCTCCAAACCAGGTGGTTCAACCAAACAGGAAGAAAGAAGACAGTAAGAGGGAGAACAGCTGATGAAATTATGCAGCAATATCTCTCCCAAATAAATGAATCCCCCATCTGCTGGCATTAAAACTCCAACACATGATTTGTTCTGTCAACAGAATCAGAATTTTTGATTTGTTTTTTACACACAGTTAAAGTCAGATTGAAACACTCATATTTGTGCAATACTAGCAGTTAATGTTTGTAAATATCATCAGCAGATGGCTGTTGGGTTGATATGCAAATGGTAATTGTTTTTACACAAGTCTGTGAAAATATGTAAGATCATTTTTTGGCTCTTAAAACAAATTCAAGTTGTGAGGTTACAGTGCTCACAAATCAAAGGCAATATTTATCTTTAGTTCAGCACTGTGAAAACTCTGGAATATGTTGCTGTTTCTTTTGATTTCATCAGCCATGTCTCCAAGGTCCAAGTTTGTCTCTGTAACTAGCCGGTACACACACACACACACACACACACACACAAGCGCGTGCACACACACACACACACATGCATACACCACTGGCTAGTATGAGCTTGAACACAAACACTTCTTCACTCACACGAGCTTTCCCCTCGTATACACAAGACACACATGTATACACACACACACACACACACACACACACACACACACACACACACACACACATTTCCATGTTAGGAAAGGGTATTCTGCTACATTTTACACATGAATGAGTAAGACCTCTAGATGTTTAGACTAAATGTGTCAGCATATTCATATGCGAAGAAATCCCTGAATCTGTCCGTAAGCTGCTCAAAAGCTTGTTTTATTTTTATTTTGTTTATTCTTTTCTTTCTTTTTTTGAGATCACAGTCATATAAAGCTACAACAAAGGCACTACAGGGACAAGATTAAGACCAAAAAAAGCCCAGTGCCTTCTCTTTAAGCAAAAGTCAACAATGGATGTTCGAAAGCTAATGAGTAGCTGAGAAGAGATGCTGGTGTATTAAAGGATAATTCCTGGGGTTGAAAATTTGATGGAAGAATGAGAAGCTCCTGTCAAATCAGTTACACTTAATCATATCATCCCTCTTCTGTGACAGAAAACCTGATAGAAGTTGATCTGTGATAAAATAAATGAGTGAACTTTTCGCCGCACATGAGTGATTGATAGGAAAATGTATTTCTTCTGAGAATTGATGATGATTAAGAGTGACAGGAAACCAAAGCTCAATCTGGTAACCACTGAATAATACGTGCAGATGAGAAAGCTGAGCTTGATGGATGGAGCAGAGGAATGATGTCACATCTATAAATAGAATTACCATATGAAATATTCATTATACTAAGTAAGAGATAGATGGATGGAGAGGATCTCAATAAGAGATAAGAGCAAAAGGTTAGAGAGGAGAATGAAGAAAACAGGAGGGATGAACTTAGAGAGATAGATCCGGAAAAAAAAAGAGTTGAATTTGAAAGAATCTGAGGACAGAGGGAAACAAATAATTGGGCCATGACATCTACCCCCTGCCCAGTCTGCTGTATCATCCACCATTTGTCTCCTTTCTCTCCAAGCAGGGACAGGAAAGCTCAGGGCAAAACACAGTCAGAGAAAAATGACAAAAATACACAGAAAGCCTCCTCATGCCACACAGAAATAATGACAAACATGGAATAAACGAGGGGGCGGCAAACTTTCTGCACCCTGGTGCCCGAGTGAGGAGATGTTTCTCTCACCTTGGGGTCCAGGCTCATTAAGATGAGGCTCTGGTTTTAAGTGTAGAGACACTGTAAAGCCTGAGTCACTGGCAGAGATCCTGGGCACGGCAGGAAATGAACCAAACGTGGTTAGGGAGGCCAAGGTAGGTCAGGGCTCATCAGTCTAGCAGGAAGACTTCACAAGGTCAGCAGAGAGGTTACACTGGACCAAAAATATATCAGGTAAAATATATCCCAACCAAGGATGGGATTTACTTTTGAGGACACAACTCTGCAGATACTTCAACATAAAGGAAATGATACAAAATTGAGTTCTTAATCACCAATCAGCCGTACATTTAAGAATAAAAGTTTGTGTTTAAAAATTACACCTTGTAGATTATACTAAAAGCATCATGGTGGTGGTTCTGATTTGGCCTCTGTGTGCCTGAATTTTTTTTAAAATCTAACTTAACTCCAAATGAAACTACACTTGGTAGATTGAACTATCTCAATTCAGATGCCGTAAAATAGGAGCACAGAGTTTCTGATATTAGAGAAGATGATCAACTCAGGATTAGACTCATAGTTTGTTGAACCTGTTTTGTGAAACACACCCCTGGTCTGCCAAACCCGGAGAGCTGCTCTGTCTCCGGCTCTGATCAATAAACTTTAGAGGAGAGATTTGTTGACATTGTAAAATTATGACTCCCTTGAACACACTTTGAAGCAGCGACAGGACTGCAGACCTATTGAACGAGCTGTTTTAGTCCCTGATCAATAAATGCAGAGACAGGCTGGCTGGCATTGCATTTCAGGAAATGGAGGTCCTCAGAGATGTTAAGAACAGCTGACGACAGAATTCTGGGAGAAAGAGAGTGGGGTAAGCAACAGAGAGAGAGAGAGAGAGAGTGACAGAGTAAAAGAAGGGGAGAGACTACATGAAGAAATATTAAGAATGAAATGTAAGTGTAATCATTACATTGTAGCACATGAGAGATCATTTTTAAATTCAAGAATTGCTGAAACACATCTATGAGCAGTGACAAGTCTGAACTCTGAGTTTGTCTGCTGTGATACACTTTTCAGAAGAGTTATCTTGATTACAGCTATAGAAATGGGCCAACATCAACCAAACAAACCTAGACAGGGATTCTATTCTGGCTTCGTGGGATGTTCATTGAGCTGGTAATATTGTGATAACTGCTGGTACTGATTTAAAATAAAAACATTATGAGGACTGTTTTAAGCCCTTGTAGACCCAGTTTGTTTGTGTTGTCATTGTGTGTTGTTGATTGGGCTTGTTTGCGATCCTCCTCTGAGAGGAAGCTGAGAAGTTGGACCGTTGTTATGACGATAGTGGAATCAGTCCTGCCAGGGTGTCTGCGGAAACCGAGTGTAACCATAACAACGACGGAACTCTCCTCTAGAATGCTGCTGTGTTTAAGACCCTCGAGACACACACACATACACACACACACATGCACACACACACAAACACACACACACACACACACACACTCAGGCTGGCTGCCAGCTACAGATACAGCCCACATCCAAACCAGAGCAGCTCACACACAGAGCGGCTGAGAAAGTTTCTTCTGACACATTGAACCACAAATTAAAACTTTATGACTTGTGTTTTCAGTCAGATTTACTCTTCTTAAAAACTTAACTTGTGTTTTTGAGGCAATGGGATAGAGATTATAAAATAATAAATATCAAATTGGAAGTACTAAATACCTTTACAGTTTTGAGATACTGTAAGAGCTAAAAATAGTCTCACAAATATGTGCTAGCTTACATCTGGACCTTGAAGACAAAGGAAACCTTTTGCTGTTAAATTGGCTTGTTGATATGATTATTGTAAAGTCATAACAATATTGAAGCAATGGTTTAAACTTTATTTTTAAGAGCTATAAAATAAAGTGTGTTCAAACAAGAATCCCTTTTCTCATATCTGTTTCCTGCTCCATCCACCATCCTGTTCTCCCTGAATAAAAGCATCGAAAGCCTCAAAAATATATTTAAAAAAAGGAGGCGAGAAAGAATACAACTGCTTTATTTTCAGTTGCCACTTTGTTGACTTCACATTGTTTACTCTCTATCTTTTCATGAAGATGAACCACCAATGCTCAATCTGAATCAATCTCTTTCTTATTATTCTTTTACAGCAGCTTCTGGTTTAAAATTCGACTGAGGCCTTAGTCACTGTGCAGAAATTCAGGGCACTTTTTCATAATTATAACTATGACTGCAAAGATAACATTTCCTTTTTAAAGACATGTATCAATAAGATTTAACAAGGCAGACTTTTTACAACCCGATGACAAAGGATCTCTTTCAATTACTTGAGTACATTTCTCAGTTTAAATGGGAGAACAGCTCTTGATGTGAAATATTGAGAGACAGTGGTTTGTAAATATAAAAAGAGGGAGTTTTAAAGGGGATTCTGGTACAAAGGAGGGGACAGAGAAGGGTGTAGTGAGATGGCACATTTGGGGGAGAGTGTTTGAAATCTCAAATCTTCAGAAAATCTGAAGGGAAAGCAAAAAGGATCCACAGGCACGCTGATTGCACAACAGAGCACAACTTTCACAGTTTGGGCAAAGGCAGCAGATTATTTTGTGGAGACCAAGCATCGGGGGTATTTAATGCACTATGCATGTAAAATAAAATGATGAATAAGTATACGTTGAAAAAAAGCTGCGAGAAAACAATTTGGGAGTTGTATCTGATTTAATTTCTGTTCAATGGTGGCCAAAGCTTGCACACACACAAATACACACACAGCAGTGCAAATTAGAGACCAAATCAGGCAGAGACTTTGTGACTTGAAGTGAAATGTAAATAATGTTCTGATCATTATGGACATAAAGGATTAAAGGATGCAGTCAGACATTGCTAAGAGAACACCAAAGACTTCCTGGAGCTTTTGACTTTTACTTTCCCTCTCTTCTCATCTGCTCTTTAATATTCAGCAGTGTTGCCTGAAGGGTCATCTCAGTTCTGCTGCACGATTCATGGTTGGCGGTGTTCATTCACTGAATGAGCTGTGCAGCGTAGATCAGATTGTTGCAGCTCATGAGGAACTTTCCACCTACAGTTTAAAACCCTACAGCCTCTTCATCGTGACTTACTCCCAGCTCCATAGAGAAGAGAAAGAGAGCACAGTGGAGGCGAGGATCGAATAACCTCAGTCACTGCTCTGCTGGGTGTGTTTCAGCACCAAGGACAGCGGCCAGCAGCTCTCAGCCTCCACCATAACATCTTCAGCTTTAGTCACAGGTTTGACTTAAAGTAAAGAGAGAAAGGAGTGTTTCACTCTTTGAAAACTTCAGTTACATGGAAACCTATTCAGTCTGAGCGATATATAACCCTGATTTGAATTTTCAGCCACATCTTAACAAGTAAAATCATCCAAAGTAGTCTTTCCCTCCTACTGTCAATCCAATAATCTTTTGCTTGTCCACTCAAGAAAGTTTTCAAACATGTGCATAGCTACACATTGTAATGGACACGTTATAGTCTAGATAAAATCAGAAGTAGTTGTTACTCATAGACCCTCAAACCCACATCATCATAAAGATGTGCACACTTTTTAGCTTCATANACACACACACACATACACACACACATACACACACACATACACACACACATACACACACACACACACACACACACACACTCAGGCTGGCTGCCAGCTACAGATACAGCCCACATCCAAACCAGAGCAGCTCACACACAGAGCGGCTGAGAAAGTTTCCTCTGACACATTGAACCACAAATTAAAACTTTATGACTTGTGTTTTCAGTCAGATTTACTCTTCTTAAAAAGTTAACGTGTGTTTTTGAGGCAATGGGATAGAGACTATAAAATGATAAATATCAAATTGGAAGTACTAAATACCTTTATAGTTTTGAGATACTGTAAGAGCTAAAAAATGTCTCACAAATATGTGCTAGCTTACATCTGGACCTTGAAGACAAAGGAAACCTTTTGCTGGGAAATTGGCTTGTTGATAAGATTAGTGTAAAGTCATAATGATATTGAAGCAATGGTTTAAACTTTATTTTTAAGAGTTATAAAATAAAGTGTGTTCAAACAAGAATCCCTTGTCTCACATCTGTTTCCTGCTCCATCCACCATCCTGTTCTCCCTGAATAAAAGCATCGAAAGCCTCAAAAATATCTTCAAAAAAAGGAGGAGAGAAAGAATACAACTGCTTTATTTTCAGTTGCCACTTTGTTGACTTCACATTGTTTACTCTCTATCTTTTCATGAAGATGAAGCACCAATGCTCAATCTGAATCAATCTCTTTCTTATTATTCTTTTACAGCAGCTTCTGGTTTCAAATTCGACTGAGGCCTTAGTCACTGTGCAGAAATTCAGGGCACTTTTTCATAATTATAACTATGACTGCAAAGATAACATTTCCTTTTTAAAGACATGTATCAATAAGATTTAACAAGGCAGACTTTTTACAACCCGATGACAAAGGATCTCTTTCAATTACTTGAGTACATTTCTCAGTTTAAATGGGGGAACAGCTCTTGATGTGAAATATTGAGAGACAGTGGTTTGTAAATATAAAAAGAGGGAGTTTTAAAGGGAACTCTGGTACAAAGGAGGGGACAGAGAAGGGTGTAGTGAGACGGCACATTTGGGGGAGAGTGTTTGAAATCTCAAATCTTCAGAAAATCTGAAGGGGAAGCAAAAAGGATCCACAGGCACGCTGATTGCACAACAGAGCACAACTTTCACAGTTTGGGCAAAGGCAGCAGATTATTTTGTGGTGACCAAGCATCGGGGGTATTTAATGCATTATGCATGTAAAATAAAATGATGAACAAGTATATGTTAAAAAAAAGCTGCGAGAAAACAATTTGGGAGTTGTATCTGATTTAATTTCTGTTCAATGGTGGCCAAAGCTTGCACACACACAAATACACACACAGCAGTGCAAATTAGAGACCAAATCAAGCAGAGACTTTGTGACTTGAAGTGAAATGTAAATAATGTTCTGATCATTATGGACATAAGGGATTAAAGGATGCAGTCAGACATTGCTAAGAGAACACCAAAGACTTCCTGGAGCTTTTGACTTTTACTTTCCCTCTCTTCTCATCTGCTCTTTAATATTCAGCAGTGTTGCCTGAAGGGTCATCTCAGTTCTGCTGCACGATTCATGGTTGGCGGTGTTCATTCACTGAATGAGCTGTGCAGCGTAGATCAGATTGTTGCAGCTCATGAGGAACTTTCCGCCTACAGTTTAAAACCCTACAGCCTCTTCATCGTGACTTACTCTCAGCTCCACAGAGAAGAGAGAGAGAGCAGAGTGGAGGCGAGGATCGAATAACCTCAGTCACTGCTCTGTTGGGTGTGTTTCAGCACCAAGGACAGCGGCCAGCAGCTCTCAGCCTCCACCATAACATCTTCAGCTTTAGTCACAGGTTTGACTTAAAGTAAAGAGAGAAAGGAGTGTTTCACTCTTTGAAAACTTCAGTTACATGGAAACCTATTCAGTCTGAGCGATATATAACCCTGATTTGAATTTTCAGCCACATCTTAACAAGTAAAATCATCCAAAGTAGTCTTTCCCTCCTACTGTCAATCCAATAATCTTTTGCTTGTCCACTCAAGAAAGTTTTCAAACATGTGCATAGCTACACATTGTAATGGACACGTTATAGTCTAGATAAAATCAGAAGTAGTTGTTACTCATAGACCCTCAAACCCACATCATCATAAAGATGTGCACACTTTTTAGCTTCATATTGGTAGCCAGAAACAATACTGCACTGACTGAAATGCTACTGAATCCTGAAGGGATCACAACTGTTACAGAGTTACAGTTTTGAAGTAAAGAATGACTGTGCTTACTTGTGACCCTCAGCCATGAAGTAATTGACGGCTGACAGTCACCAGTTGACAGGATCACAATTTACACTTCAACACGGGCAACATCTATGGCAACCAGTTATTAAATTGGATTTCTGTGTCCAATCTCAGTAATCCAGATTTTAATGTAAATTAATAATATTAACCCCAAATCCATTTTTTTGGGAGAGTTCATGAAAAGGTTGGTTTCTACGAAGGTTATGACCAAACACAACTCGAAGGACTTAAAATGGACAGTAATAGGGATAAATGATTTGCAAAACAATCTAATTGTGATCATTTTTCCCCATAGTGCAATTGAGATTTATTGTGCGATTTTTTTTGGGTTCCCCAACCTGTGTGTTGTTGATATCATTGCTTCATTGACTGGGATGATATTCATGTTGAAATGCTGAGCATCAGCATGGGGGGGTCTATACGAGCAGTCTGTAAGACCAAAACTTTTGTTATACTCCACTTTTTCTACTGTAAAAAAGGACACTTTCAGCTGTCTCTAATGGGATTTCCACAGTTTTTGGAGTGTACACGACGTTAACACTTGTTTTTTGCACTTATCTTTCAGCCTCATTTGCAATGGTAGACCTCAACTGTGTTGACTCTGAAATTTTGTAAAACTTCACAAAAATGCTGTTCTTATTTAGAAAGACAAGTCTTTCTGTCACTGATGCTTCTGTTTTCAAATTGTACCAATTACTTTTTTTGCATTTTTGGCCTCTAAGTGCAGTTTGCAGGGTAAATAATGCAAACTCAAGTCTGTTGTTTGCGTGCAGTCTGGGCACGTTTGCATACATTTGCTGTAAATGCAGCTCTGCCTCGACTGAAAGTTGCCTACACAGAGAATAAAACATGAGGCAGCTCAGTCAGGCATTAGTAACCTAAGTGTTCATGTCAGTGCTTGATTATAACTGCTTAAAATACCAGGATATACACAAAAGCTTTCTTAAACTTAATTCAAATCTACTCATGTATCTATTTCACAGAATTTTCACTTATAAGATCATCTGAAGCAAGAAACTGGAGCATACACACAGATTCTAAAATGCAGATTTATGAAGAAGGAGGTAATGAGTTAGCAGTGTGCTTTTATGAAAGCCTTATTCACCAAATAGACTGAGTCAAGTTAATAATTAGAGTGAACACCGAAAGGCTGGGCTGAGTGAATTTGTGCAGCTTTAAGTGCAGATGTTCAGCTGTTAGAGTAAGTGCAGGGTGTTTGTCTATGGGGCACAAGGTGATGAGTTTTATCAGAACAATCCTCCTTATTCTTACTCCAGTCCCTGTTGTGCTTCTTGATAACGTGTCACAGTATGATGTCCAGTTATCTGATAATGCATTTATTTACTGTAAAAGTAATACATGAATGCTCTATTTGTTGGCCATTTCTTTTGGTAATTTTCTGTAAAAATCAGTCACCAAGTGTGGTCAAGCATACATGTTCCATCATTACAGACTTATAAAATAAAACCTCACATGTCCCTCAGGCGTCTCTTGATACCAGATGATAAGTGGTTGGTTTTCTGCAGTGTTACATGCTGCATAAGCATCAGTAAACTTTGCTTCTTAATGAGAATGTTCTCGATATGTTCTCTATATAGGGGGGTAATATGGGCACGCAAATTTTCACATCATGAATAATGCATAATTTAAAGACGTCTTCAGCCTTAAACAAGTAGCCTATGTACAGTCCAAATGTACAAATGTGGTACATGCTTGGTGTAACTGAAATGCACTGCACTGGTACCTCAGGATGATTTGATCCTGGTGTGAATTAAATAAGTCACCTCAAAGTTGTTGACACATTAGTAAATAAACTGTTAGTTGTTGTCTTTATAAAAACACTTGTAAATGCAGCAGGAATACAGTGACCTAAATCCTTTCATTATGAGCCCCTTTTAAAGATGTAAGATTAAATCCTCCTGTAGCATACGATGACTGTCAGAAGTTTCCAGAGCAGAGGCCTGACCTGGTTAGATCCCAGCATCATGGGAGCTCCAATCTCCTCTTAATTAGACGTGTGTCTCCTCTGAGAATAGCGTTTATTTTACAGAAGCTGTATGATTAAAGCCTCAGATATGGGTCATACAACACTCACAGGGACAAGAAACTCTATAATGCATAAATGTGACTATTATAGATTAAGAAAATGGATGGATGGAATACTTAAATCCTGAGAGTTATAGTGACCGAGCGGGATGATAAACAGTGTGATGCAGATTAGAGTTTTATTTATAAAAACAGTGACTGGCTAAATTAATGGTATCCATTAGGATAAGCCTCAGGGATTTGGAAAAAGACACACAACGTCCCTTTGCTAGGATAGATCTATTTCTAAGAATCACAATAATATTATCCAAGTTATTTAACATTATAGTTTCTGCTTGATCCTCTTTACTAGTTGATGGTGTTTGTCCAATAGTTGTTTACAATAGTCATCTGTGTGTTTCGTGGACAGAATCTATCAAGACATAATCATCAGTCCTCAAACCTGTATATCTGCACCATCACAATGATTAAACCTATTAACAGCCCAATAAAAATTTCTTAAACTGAAGTTATCCATGAGTAGGGTTAGATTTTGGCGACTGAGCAATTTATGTCTTGTTTTATGTAATAAAAAATGTTTTAGACTTATTGAGAGCTACATTCAAGAAGTCCAGAAAAATGTCTGACTTCAAAGTATTGTTAAAAGACAAAAATGACACCTGGATTGCTGCTATAGAGTAAAAGAAAGTTCCAAATAAGGTAAGAAAAAATTATGTGTAAATCTACAGTATTTTATCAAGACATAATTATCCAACAAGTTTTCCTCATCTGAAGCTAATTTTTGTCTTTTAGCATCTTAAAATAAGACATTTTTCTTGACTTGCTGAATGTGGCTTCTATTAAGTCTAAAAAAAATTTTTTAAAGAAATTTGTAAATGTGGCTCTAATTATGTTTAAAAAAGGATTTTTTACAGAACACTTCTCCCTCTCTTTGTTGGAGAGGGATGAAAGAAATTCTTCATTTATATTGTACTCTACTTGCATTTACCCTGACATAGTTGCACCTATATTGATACTTACACTTCAGATCTCACAACTGTTGATTTATTGTGATACCAAGATAATACACAAATAGCGGTTAATTTCAGAAGTATGCCCTTTATATTGTGAGTATGTAGTTTCTAAGCAGGAGTCTCAAAAAGAGGTTCAAAGAGGAACATGTCAAACAAGATGGGATATAAAAAAATCAGCCTTTGAACTGGTTGATACATTTCAGCAGCTGGTAATTCATTTAAATTATAGAAGAGGGACAAAAACAATCGACTGAAATGTCTCTAAAAGGCCGTGTGAAGCTCTACATGGGACTGGGATAGAAAGAGAAGGATTCTCTGTTTTTGGCATCACCTGGGGATGAGATTAACTGCATAATACAACGCCCAAACCTCAACAATTAAAGCCTCAATTAGAGAAAAGAATATGTGTGATGATGTGAGCTTGTTAACTCGCCTCTTTCTTGAGATGTGATTAAAAAGGCTGAGCGGGCACCCTGAGGAGAGGAGAGGAGGGATGGAGATGCAGAGGAGGAGTGATGGGCTGGAAGCAAAAACAATCAGTGAGATGTGCTGTCAGTTTTCATCTGTGATGTTGATTCCTCAGCAAGCAGGACTTCAATAGAGGATCTCTTTGGTCTTAACTGTTTGCCAGGAGGAGAGTCAGAAGAGGATAAAGATGGAGTATCACTCCTGAGCAACATCACCACCAGTGTGTGAAGCTTGAGGTGAAAGAGCACTGAGCTACGGGGAGAAACACGCAAGTCTCCGTTTCCAATTAGGAAACAGAAAAGACAAAAATGCATGTCTCATATACGTACAGGTTTTTGAAAGCCTTACTATTTGTCAAGGTAGCCTAAAATTCAGTGATGGACAGCAGTCTTGATTTTAGTTGGAAGGCCAAAGGAAAACAAGGATTTCAGTATATGAACTTAAGGGAAGTTAAGTTCACCAAGTTATGGTAAAAGAAGCATCACATCTTTGGACTGTGGAAGGAAACGTGAGAACCGGTAAAATCCCACACATGCGCTGAGAGAACAGAAAGCTTCTGTTGGAGTCTCTGTTCAAAATTTTCCATCCAATTCTTTTATCACTGGGCTAAAGGTAAACACCAACATTTTCAACTGAGCCCTGAAGTGTCTCATCCTCTTTTTAATAAATAATTAAATAGATGAATAAAAAAACTGTTTCTGCAATTCTCTTCTACAGTGACAGAACATGACACACAGACAGGACAAACACAAGGTTTGTGACGGGGTCATTATATCATGTTTGAAGATGTCAGCGAGTTTACTCCATCACCTCCAGAGAGCAGTGATCAGAAATGAAATCACTGATTTTTTTTCTGCCTGGACGTCTCAAAATGAAACAACTCAACCTGACAGATGAGCGCGGCCACGGCAGCAAAATATAGTTTCAGCTCAGGAAATATAGGTCAGATAGAAAAACACAGAACACAACATAAACAGCAGCGGTAGAGAACAAAAGGTGCAGCCCCTTACGAGAAGACGTTTGTGCATGTCTGACACTTTGACGGTGACCCAATTATATCGCTTCATGTGCTGCTATCAGAGCAGTGCTAAGGACACACATCAGGGTTACAGTCACCAGTCCAGTATCAGACAAACATCTGAACCAGGATCTAATGTGTGGAGGCTCTGCTACTATTTTATTGTGATCTGGACAAGCTCTCTTCAAGTTTTTTTGATAGAAACAATGGAACAAAGGCAAAGTAAGCAGTTGTAAAAGTCGCTGGTACACAAACTTCTATAAGAAACTCATTGTCCTCAACCCCACCACATTTCAAAATATGACAACCTGGCACCTGTGCAACAGTTTTGCTGGAGAAGTCAAGTTTGCAAACTTAAACTGTAATGGTCTGCAGGAATTTTTTTTACTGTTTGTAAACAAAACATCCAAACTCGGCTCCTTCTCCTCAGCTCAGAGTCAGCATCAGCGTGCATCCACTGCCTCCGACCGTAGTTTCACGAACACTCTCACCAGCCCAGCGAGCACCTGCAGCATCGTGTTTCCATGTGGAAGAGACTCAAGAGCTGTACACCTGACTGCTTGCAGGTAGCTGAGGTATCCTGCAAATATTGTATCAGTCTTTCTCCACGTTACAGCTTCTATTGGAGTGACTTTAGATAGCTCTTCCCACTCATTAATATCAAACTACAAAGTCACTTGCGCACTGAACACTGCATTTGACAGCAAAAACATGCAGTCAAAATTCGCTCAAATTTGCTTTAAGCACTCCTTGTACATATCATCTAACTTCCACAGCAGCAGATGTAAGCACTCAGAAGCAATCATGGTGTGGTACCTAATGTGTTGTGTGCCTAAGTGATGGGCCACTGACCAAGCGAAACATTTTTTGGCTCAAAGAATGGACAGCTGGTAAAATTTCTGCCCTCCAAAAAGTGGATTTCATATACAGGGATGTTTGTTTTGTTCATCTGTCCATCTGTGTGTGTATGTATGTGTGTGTGTGTGTGTTCGTGTTCGTGTGTGCTCTGTGTTATCTGTGAGTGTGAGAACTGAGTGCTGTGCTGTGCAGCCCTGGGGGAGGTGAAGCTGCATTCAGGAACCTCTATGGGTGCCACAAAGCTGCATTCATCCAACTGAATAGCTGTTTTCTACAACCAGGCACTAGTCATCCCAACTCCATTGGACGGCCTCTATGAGTTACCACTCTCCTCGCCTTGGTATGCAAAGCCTTATCCAGCAAAAACACAAACAGTGGATTAACAAAGAGACAGAACACAGTAACATGTAACACACAGGAGGCATACGTGACGACCCTGTTTCCTCTGGTTCTCTGGACCCTCTGTTCTCATCCTGTTATTGAACAGGAGATTCTGGGTTTCATCTTTTCTTTCTTCTTTCTATTGAGGACTCCACCTATGTCCCTTTCCTGCCACAGATGATTTCCAATTGTAAAATAAGCTAAAGATGCAATTTGAATGTGACTTACAGGCAGATGGGTTTTAAATGACATGATTAAGTGCTGTTTAGGCACCACTGCTTCTGGGTGGTTTCATTTCAGTCTTCTCCTCTGGATAAGAACGTGTTCTCATGGTAGAGTGCGGGTTGCTTCTTCTTATGAGAAGGCATCTCAGAAAGTTTCATCCAGGGTGGCTCTGTGGCATAATGAGTCCCTTCTTAATCAGAAGGTTGGGGGTTGATCCTTGCTTCCACTGTTACGTGCCAAAGCATCCTTTTTATGGGACACTGGTGCCCGAGTCAACAGGGTCGTCTGCTATTGTTACAGTTGTTGTTGTTGAACTGTTCAGCCGTTGCCATGTCACTATGAAAGTGTAATGGGCACAGCGCAAGTGGAGCGTGATGTCAGCATTTCCACTGAAAACTCCAGCTTGCCATTTAAACGGCAGCAGTAGAATGGTGTTTCAGAAAAAGAAAAAAAAAAGCACTATGGAGGCTATTATTGAAAGTTTTCAGTTTAGGTCAGCTGAAACACAGTTTATGTGTAAATGAGAAGCTGAAATGCAATAATATCTTTGCGTTTCAGCCTTGAACTGTTGTGTGTAAATGGTCCCTCAGTTAATACTGAAGGTCCCCTTTGATAGCATTCTCATTAGTATATGAGTCTTGGGTGAATGAGTGAAAGTGGCAAGCAGTGAACTCTGAGTGCTCTGTATGCTTTGAATCTACCTATTATATGGCCACATGGCCACTGTGTTAATTACTTAATTCTTAATGGCTGATTCAGATTAGCGGTACATTATTTTTCTAGACTAGACTGTAAAAATTATCAGGATGCAGTGAAAAACAAGGTTTTGAAGGACTCCCTGTAATTAAATCAATGCAAAGACAGAGGTCTAGATAGCTCAATGTGTTGTTCCTTATTTAATGTGGGTGAGCCCATAAGGAAAAAGGAAACAGTGGAGGAAAGAACAGCAGAGTTTAAAGAGACAAAAACCATGCTTCAGCAAAAAGATCTTCAAAACTGAAGAAAGCTTGTTAAGTTAAGTATGTAATAACTGACTTCAGCTGGATCACATCTTTGAAAAAGACAGGTTTACAAAGTAGTTAAGCAACAGAAAAATGATCAAGACAAAAAGCTCGACAACACATGATACAACCAGCAGTAAATCAAACCAACGAAAGAACTCAAACACAGGAGTATCAAAAAGCACAATTTATCTGAATCTAAATGAATTTATCATTAAATGAAGTAGAAGAACCCAACAACAGAAGACAAGAAACCAGGAACCCGTCAACAGACCTGGACCAAAGGCACCAGAGGTAAAAAAAAAATCCCACTTGAGCATTCAGTATTAAATATTATGAGGGGCTTAAATTACAGCAGCACTGTTTTGAAGCACATAAATATTCGTTTAAAGTTATAATTTGCTCAAACCCTGAAGCTGCATTTCAGTATTTCCCACATTGCTTTTTTTAAATGCCTGTAGAATTTCAGCAAAGGCAGTCTGGTTGATGCAGAGAGCTTGAGTCACACTACCTACGTTCAAAGACGTATTTACCACGTTAGGATTTCTA
Organism: Thalassoma bifasciatum; assembly: GCA_008086565.1. NCBI lineage: Eukaryota > Metazoa > Chordata > Actinopteri > Labriformes > Labridae > Thalassoma > Thalassoma bifasciatum. The sequence continues at coordinate 293,889 of RPOG01000301.1, read as the reverse complement.
CGGCAGCAGCTGTGAGCGCTTCACAGCATCAACATATGTCAGGGTAGATTTTTCCTTTACAGTAGCAGATTCCCACCTCCTGTGAAAGACACCATGCTTCATGTGAACAGTTTATTTACAAAGGGTTGCATAAATAGAAGTCTTCCCACACTGCTGCTCTGTCAGATCAACTGTCCCTGTATGATGGCTCCCAGCATGCTTTCTGAAACCTTGAAAGCTATGATGCTTTCTGTTTTCTGTTTTTTGTTTAATGCAAAACAGTTGCTCCAAGAAAGAACGAGGAGCCTCAGCATGCAGCTGCTGTGACAGTCTAATGAAGGCATCAAACTGAGGACATAAAAAACACAGTCTCATTCAAATTCAGGTAATGTCTGTTTCCAATTAACAGAGTGCCAGAGTCATGATTCCCTACATTGACTTCCTTTCAGCAGTGTCCTTGCTCACACTCCATACAGACAGTGCTGTAGAGTCCTGCCTGATTGGTTGAAAAACAGGCGGGTGTCAATTGATCGCAACCACCATCAAGGGCAAGTTCTGGCAAATCCTTTTAAATCTTCACACCAGTTTAAATTGAATGGGAGAGATGTAATTTTTATTTACACCACTGCAAGGGTGGTGACTGAAGCTTATGCATCAAACAATAGCAGATAGTTATAAGCAAGCTCTTGGATCCTCAGATCAACTTTCGAGTGAGATGATGGTTAAACCTTTTGTGGTTTTCGGCTCAATTTGACCCAATTTCAATTTTATACCTTGTACTATATAAGCAGTCAGAACAGACGGTGTGGAGTAAATCTGAAGCCAAAACCAGTGTTAAACACCTGACTCAGTATCAGGACGCTGCAGGAAAGGTGGTAATTTGTTCGTGCTATCAAGTCTGACTGGTTTAATGAGAGTGATGAGTCTGAGTGAACCAAAGACAGGAAATGATGTCAGAGGACACCAAGGTCTAAGATCGAATTATGCTCACATGTAACTTTTGTGTCAAGGGCACAAACAAAAGCATATCTTTTTACATCCCAGTTAACTATATTTGGACTGTGTATAAGCTACCAGTACAACGCTGCAGATTTGTACACCGCGGAAACTCAACATCAAAGACTCTCAAATACGCCTGCCATCAAAATGAACTGTCCCCAACTCTCCTGATCTACTGTTGAAGTGTCTGGATGACATCAAAGCCTGGATGACTGTAAAATTCCTAACAGAAACTCGTAAGTGTTATCATGTCACTCCTGTATTGGTCCCCCTTCATTGGCTTCCAGTCAGTTGTAGGATTCATTTTAATATTTTGTTGTTTGCTTGCGAAGCATTTAATGAGCTGGCTCCATCTTACCCCTCTGTCCTTTTAGAGATACACGTCCCACCAGCGTCACTGGGGTCTGCAGACCAGTTGCCTCTGGTTACTTCAGCTGGACTGAAGAACAGAGGAGACCGGGCCTTTGCCATCGTAGCCCCTGAACTCTGGAAACAGCTGCCCCCACAGCTTAGCCTGGCTCCCACGCTCCCCATAGTTAAATCCCGCCTAAAATCTCACATATATGCCCCATTCCCAGGCCCTGTATAAGAGTTAGTTTCCAGCATTTTGTTCTTATTTTTCTTTTCTTTTCTCTTTTGCAAATCTAAAGCACTTTGGTCAACTCTGCTGTTTTCAAATATGCACTATTAATAAAGTTGGATAAGACTGGATTGAAACAACAGGGTCAGAATAAGAAATATTCAAGGCTAAAAGTGCTGTCTGCAGGTCAAAACAATCTTAAAACTTCGTTGAACTCAATCCTGATAAAATCCAGATCCTGATCCTGCCTTAAAGTTCCTAACAGGATTTCCAAATGGAGAACATTTCTCTTGAGTGGTAGAGTTTGCTGATGTTTACACAGCATAACTGAAGAAAATCGACCACTTACTGTCCGATAATGACAGACAATTCAAGTAACATTGAGGTTTGATTTCATCTGTCTGGAATAATAGCACAGGTATGTTTGACCACACTTTGTGACTGATTTTTGCAAAAATGACTAAAGGAAATTATTAACAAGCTGAAAATTCATGTGTTATTTTCACTGTTCATAGATAGGTCAACGAGCTGCTGGTTCTTAAATCAAATGTGGCCCTCTTTGGAAAAAGTTTGAACATCCCTGTTGCACAGTGTTGGTGATTTTGGCTAAAATAACTGCTGCTTTGATATCTGCTAGGAGTGACACAACAGCTTTGCCATCAATGTCATGGCAAACTAATTCATCCACGTTTACTTCCAAGAATTAAATAAGCACGAGTACTGGATTTGTGTGTCCTGATAACAATCAATGAATCAACTTTTCCTGAAGTTCATCAACAGGTTCACAAATAAAATTCATGAGAATGTTACGGGGTAAACTGCTACAGACTAGCACAAACTAGACACCAATAATCTTGACAATGCAGCAAGAAACAATCATGAGATGAGCAGAGGAGGAGAGATGCTGATTAAAGAATTTCAGCTCTGTCATAAGTAGAGCTGGAAGTATGTGACATTGACTGGGTGAGCAGGGTGGTGGGTACTGAATAGTGGATCATTGGCTAATGGTGCCTGAACCACCAACTCTGATCTGCAACCTTTACCCCCATTATGCTTTTGGATGAAATTGATTTATATTTTACTGCAGGTTATACTGTAACATATTGATGCCATTTGCTCCAATTTCACTTTGATCAATGTCCCAATGCTCCAACATGTGTGACACTGCACAGCTGCTTAAATTTAACAACCTGACACCCAAACCTCATTCTGCACTTCTTACAGAACATACAACCAACATGCCACTGTATCAACTACCCACTTTAAAAGCTGCAGACCAACGTTGTGCACACAAATGGAGTCAGATTAATGGGGGAACACCATGGGTAGCTTTGTACAGAAAATGTCCTCTCAAGTGAGCCAAGTTGCACAGTCACACATTTCAAAGGGGCTGTATTTCTATAAGTAAATATCAAAGACAAAGCTCAGCGCTATAAACTCCCTTTAGAGAACAAAAACTCCACTCAAAGAGTAAAACAAAGCACTAGGGTATCACAATTTGCTTTCCAATGCACAAGCAACAGAATGGACCCACGTTTTTCACATCAGCTTAAAAATAAGCAAACTGTCTATTCAAATGTTATCTTACAGTCACACTTTGCGCAGCATAATCAGCATCCACAGAGTAAACATGTACATTTTGGATGTACTCACCCACTCCTATTTTCTCGTCCTCCGTGGGCGTCCACATGATGCCCCCGGTGCACAAAAAGAGCAAAATCCCCGAGAAAATAAAACCACAGGATGCGTCGCTACATGAGAATCCCGTGAAGGTCTCACCAGAGAGGGCAGTGAGGATGAGGAGAGCTATGGAGGAAAAGTTTTCTTCAAATATTTAGGAGGATGAGGGAAAAACACTTTTCAGATGACGATGTTCAACAATGTGCGTGAGTTTTAAATAACGAGCAGGTGATGAGTTATTTTAGATCCTGTCCGGTTTGGAGTGACGCATGGCGCACTTTGTGTGTCCATCTCAAGTCATCCTGTAGATCAACACAAAATAAACACAAAGCTCCTTAAAAGGGGGTAAACAGGCGACAGAATCTGCTTTTTCTCCACAGAGGATGGAGATCACCAAATGGTCAGGACGAAAGGCTGCGACACAGCAAATCCCTAAAACACTGCAGGATGGTAAAAACACAATTCACTCCGATCCTGTTTGATGCAGAAAGACTAGGTTACTGTGTGGATGTTTCCCAAATGAGGACATAAGAGAGCTGCATACAAGTCCATGTTGGAGAATCCAGATTGTAAGTTTCGTGTGTCGCCTCGCAGGAATCCCCTCCTCAGTCACTGACAGCTCAGCCTCTCCAGGTCGAGCGTTATTCTGATGTTTTCTTGTTTATTTATCAACACACATAGCTCCTGCTGTGGTGTACGGTTTTGCTCCCGGTTGCAGCTGTCAAACTTGTCGAGTCCTGTCCGGTCTGTGCCCTATGCCGGTGTGAACCGACCGGAGGGGGGAGTCGTGAGCAGTAGCAGCAGCAAAGAAGCTTGACATCAGTTTAAGAGGATCAGGCGAATGAAGAGTCTACGGATGGAGAGGGTTACATTACCGAGGGAGGGAGCAGTGTGTGCGTATATGTGTGTATGTGTGTGAATGAGTGTGTCCGCTGCGCCTCCCGATCCTCAAATGTTAACCTTGGTCACATGACTCGTGGACATGGCACACACAGCAGTTGATTTGATCTCACCGGCACAGCAATGTGCGCGGGAAAAATGCGCGCGTGCACGTTTACGCACCTGCAGTTAATTACGCACGAGACGGAAACGGTGGGAACTCAGGCGGTGCAGCGACAACATACAGAACATGCCTTTAACACAGAAACACATACATACATGAAGCATCACATAGATTAAACACACGTTTGGCCTTACATGACTCATGTCGTCACTCCAGATTTTGACATCACAGTGACATCATTTCTTCCCCTGATTTACAGTAGTCTCTAAAAGTCTGCGCGTGTCAACATCCCGCAGAGAAAAGCACTGCAAGTATTAGTCGTGTGTTTTGTGCCACCATGTGGTAAGTTCTGACAAACACAGTGACCGTGGACTGGCAATTCTTCTACATGAGACACTTTTGGTGCCATTCCTTTCTCTAAAAGTGTGAGTGATGAAAATTGAGTAAAGCTCATGCTTCAAGCATTATATAGGAAGGACGATTCAGAGATAACTTAAAGGGACCGTGAGGACTTTCTAAGTGATCCTTCAAAAGTGTGATATCAAGGTACATGCCTGACAATCCACAATTTGATATGTTATCAGCCCCAAAAATGGGTTATTTCTAAATCCTAATTCCATTTTCCTGACCAAGTCAGTCCGGATTCATTTATGGCAAAGTCCCAATGACAAGTTGTGGCCACTGACTAAGTTTAGCAGTGAGAGGAGCAATCCCTGTTTTTCTATGCTGAAAACGATTTCTTGGATTTATTTAGTAACAATAGTGGAAACAGGAGCTGGGCTCTGACAGTAGAGGGACAGAAGAGCAGAAGAAAGCTAAAAGGGGAGTGATAGAGCAGAAGCCTGGGGTTAAAACGTCGGCGAAACTGTTTGTGCTACTAATATTCATTATAACCCACATGCAGCAGTTATTCTGCAGTGATCTGTTCAAACCTGAGAGTCTACCAATAAAACTAAGAGCCAGGTTACATTTGCTCTGCTTGGTAGATGAGCACTGATAATCATATTTTCTTTTCTTTTTTTTTAATTTTATTCTTAATTTAAAACCAGGATGATTATCAGCTATAAATTAAGATTTCGAATGGCTTTCATTTTGAAATTATACTTCAGAATTTGCTGAAACTGATTGGGTGTTACCTTGGGATGACCAGACTGTAGAGAAATCATTGATTGATTATTGATTTTACCCTTTACAATTTTTTAATTGAGTTAAAGAGTAAAATCAGCTTGGACAAGATTTCAATGGGCTTTTAGTTTTGAAATGATACATCAGAATTTGCTGACACTAACTGAGCGCTGGATGATGGCTGGACGATCTTTTTCGAAGTGAGGGCCGACTTGACCGCAGTGCTAAGAGGGTTGTCAGTGTGTCCACATGGAGCTCCATAAATCAACACTAACTGTCAGTCCCTCACAGGAGCTCTGGCTGTGGACAGATTCAGTTAGAATAAGCCTGAATATAAAGTAATAGCCTGATTTTGTTGGCACCTTTCCAAGAATAAATGTATTTTTGATGTGTGTGGCGATCACAGCCTCAAACACATGGCTTGTGTGTGTCAATGTCCGTCCTTCCTTTCCCAGTGTCATCTTCCTCCCTCTCGTTACTCTCTGATGTTATTACAATCAGACGCCTGTCATCAGACATGCACTCAGTTCATTTTAGTATTTGAGCCCCACAGTCCATCTCAGGTATGGAAATGTCAAATAAATGATGAACATCTCTAAACTACACCCTGTTAAATTACTTTGTATAAAAAGCTTTTAAAAAAGACATACAAAGTAATTGACATTATCGGATGACTGACTAATTTATTTCTACCTCACACAAACATTCATAGAATTTACCTTTGCTTTTAAAACTGTGTCTGGATAAAGATGATGAGGATTTGTTGCCTCCTAGGGTTCATTCTAGTCACTGTTGGTATTTGGTTTGTTATTGCTGTAGTTATTGCACACAAGGAATAAAGACTCCTTTAAACCTTTACAGGACACCAATTCAATAACTTTTAAATTCAAATTTTCAACCTTAGTTCAACCTTCATTGTTGTTGTTGTAGGACATCACAAGACTTTAGTACTTAAGTGACGTTTATCAAAAACTTTCAATTTGATGTAGAAAATAAAGATCAATGAAGGTACCAATTTTTGTTCCTTGCTCCATCAGTGGTTTAAAAAAATCTAAGAAAAAACACAAGAAAAGATCATTTACAAGCTTAAATATAATTTATTTTGGACCACTATGATTAAAACTGTAAGCACAGAACTTTTTTTTTTTTTTTGCAAATGAGTAATTAGCTGCATAATGTCTGATGATCTTTACTGACTTGTATGCATTTCGAAAGAATCTGCTGGCAATTCTAAATCATTGTGATGCTTCTTGTTTCAGAATCTGTCTGGTATAAATGCAGTATTTAATTAAGAAATATCTTCATGGTCTACCAGGCTCTGAGTGATTCTTCAGTTCCAGTAACTTATGAGACAAAGCACATATCACAAAGACTGTACTTTATTATCAAAGCAGAACTCATCGATTCCAGTATTGACTGCTTATTTTATTAACATTTCAACAATTCAAAGTGTTGTATTTACAAAACAGTCTAGAGTAAAATGTAAATTCTCTGGCTCTGGAAAGCTGCTGTGGCATGACATGAAGACACTTTTAACATGGCTTTAGGTTGTAAATCAAAACAAACAACTCTCCCAAGTGCTACAGATACAATCAAAGGTCCTCAGAGTTTTTGTGAAAGCTGCTGCAGATTGTTTGACGCAGTTACAAAAAAGTTTATGCAGCAAAACCCACAAATATGAGTGTTACAAAATGTCTGTTTTATTAACCCGTACTGAAGACACCAGCCGTGACTTACTGGTCAGTGATGAGGTCAGAGTGTGTCAAACATGTTCAACTTTTTCATCATGTGTTAGAAACTTTGTAGCAGCTGATAATGAAAGAATTGCTTGATTATGTAACAAGTATAAAGATTTGAAAATGTAAACATGTCAGATGTAAGCAAGTCAGCTTTTCATATTAACAGCTTTACAAATCAAGCGACATTTAAAGTAAAAAACTCACTGTGAAATGCATTGCATATTTACTTGTTCACATGTAATTTCCTTTTTTATCCTATTTAGAGTGATATTCCAGTTTGCTGACATTATCAGCTGCTACAAACTCAAGTTTCAGGCGTGACTTATGCAGAACACTAATTTGAACATTTATAATTATTTCTCCATGCAATGTTGTCACTCAGCTGTTCAGCTCTGCAGGTTTTGTGTCTTTAAAAAAGAATCTGTAAAAGAAAAAGTTTAAAAAAAAAAACACCACAAGTATAATTTTAGCCTATTGCCAGCACTTTCAATCTTCAACTAAACAATGGGAGACCTACAAGATACAGAGGGTAAAAGCATCAAACAAAAAACAAAAAGACTCCCATTTCTCTTAACTAAAAGCAAACAAAGCCAAGTGAGAAAATAATTTAAATCAAATCAAATAAGAGTTTAAAAAATAAAACTAAAGCAGGAGGCTGCAAAAAGGGAACCTGTCACATTGGTTATCCTTTTTTTTTTCTAAATTTGCAGGAAAAGTATGCAAAAGTATCTCTAGTTGAACAATGCAACAAATTCCAGCCAAAGCCATTGATCTGGAAACATGAACTATTGTTTGGTTTATAACTTGCTCATTTAAGCTCACAGACTATGAGCCCCCTCCCATCAGTTTATGCTGCTGCAGAAATGGGCTACTTTATTCTGATGTTTGCATTTTCGTTTTGTTATTTGAAAACCTAAACATTAAATCCAAAAACATGTATTCAAGTTTTAATGAGTCTGAAAGTTTCTGCGATTTCTCATTATTCACAGACTTTTTCGAGATATTAGGCCTTTACAAAAAAGTTTACAATGTTTGGAAGACTGCAAACACCACCACTGTGAATTTACATGTGCTGTCTGGATTTCAAGTACAATTTTATTCTCTGAAGAAGGAATAGACCCAGTATTACCAAAAACTTTTCCCTATGGATCAAATATAGATCATTTCTGATTTAAAATGTTCTTAAATATGAAAAAAACTCTCCTCTTCAGCAGATAAATATATAAATTATCTTTTAAACACTTCGAATAATCAGAAATACTTTCTATCACATCCTTTCTCAAAGTGAGAAGAAACAATTCGTTTTTCGTCGTCCTCCTGGAGACAGGTGTGCACATCAGTTTATTCACAGTTTACTTGCCTGTTACAGGAGCAATGCTGGTTTGAAAAAGAAAAAGTCCATATGTTGAGTTTCAGACGGTGAGCAGGGAAACAATCATCTCGTACCAGGTCAGGGGGATGAGCTGCTGCTGTGAACTCGCATAAACTCCAACCAGTCATCCTCTAAATCCTCTGGATGAACTGCAGCATGAGGGAAAAAAGAAATACACACAAGAAATGCGGTTAGTGCAAAATAATTTAGTAGTATTCAGATACTAAAGCTAAAAAAAAAAGCAGACACTGGTTCATCATATGGCCAAGTATTACAGTTTTTCAGTGTAGCAATTTTCTAACATAACCAGAATCACATGAATCAAAGGTTATATATTTTTACATTTTTTTAGGTCAAAAGAATCTTTATTATAATTTTTCATTTGATGAGATTTAAAAAAAAATATCTGTACATAAACCCTGAAAATAATAGTCTAAATTTACAGTAATTATAATAACCAGAGTTAAATCAGACTTGAGTGGTTTGAGGATTGACCGATGCACATTCCAGCTGGGACAAGATGCACAACAGAACCAATAACACAACTGTGTTTTGGTGGACCATGTTTTACAGATTCAAAACGCACAACTGGTTGGACTGGTTGGGCAAACCCCCTTGCCCCCTTTGGCATCCTTTCAAAGAAATAGGGCTGGTCAAGTGTTGTGTGACCACGATGAAGCCCACCCGAGGGGACTCTGAGTTGAAGTCTGCAGCTCTCCATCCCCACTGTAAACAGTGTGGACAAAAGGCCTCCTTCCTCCTACCAGACACTTGCCTGCGGGCCCCAACCCCAGGCCTGGCTCCAGTGGGTGGCCCTGGTGACCTTCGGGCCTGGGTGAACTGGTCCCTGCTGTTGTTCCTTGTAAAAGTTTGTGACCTCAGTTTGTCTAAGAAATGTGATAATGTGTACTGAAAGTAGATAGCTATGTGAACAGTTGCAGTCTGGATGGTAATGTATTTGTTTATTCTCTATGCTGTATTTCTGCAAACACATTATTAGAAGGAAACAGCACTCTGGGACATGTTGAAAATGCAATATGAAAGTGTAACCCTTCAGATTTAGTATGTGAAAAGAAAGATCACTCTATCTTATCTGGTTTCAAATCTACCGCAGATCAAAACTACCTACACATATCGAAGTGCTGGCACTACTCAAAGGTGTTAAGAGTTTTGTTGTTACTCACCCATTGTTTCAGAGTCAAAAATAACAGATCCATCATCACTTCCATCTCTGTATGACTGATCTGAGTCCACTAAACCATCATCATCATCATCGTTGTCGTCACTGTTGTCACCATCACTGTTGTCATCATCACTATTGCCGCCTAGAAGATCTGCAATCTGAGGGGGAGGGTTTGAAATAATCACTGGGAAGAATCAAGTACCAGTAGAACAGACAACTACACAGAGAGCAATTTATAAATCCCTCATCCCCAAAAGCCTTCAACAAATGTAACCCAGCTTCTTCAGACAGACACTGCTTTGTGGTCTGTTGTTGAAAGAGATAACAGACTGCCTTGTTTCTGATTACCTCTTCATCAGTGGGAGAGTGGTCCTGGTCTCCGTTTTCTGCATCATCATCGTCATCATCAATATTATTGTCCAGTTCCTCCATGAGACGATCTGCGTCTATATCGTCATCATCATCGTCTTCATCCGTGTCTGAGGAGTCGTCATCCTGGTCTTCATCCTGAAAGAGCAAAGATAAAACTCAGATCATGTTCAGAAGATACCACACGCTGATGCAGAAACAAGCAGCAGGGAAGAGGTGAATTGTGTGAAGCCACCACCATGTCTCAGTGCGTCTTGATGCAGGCATCTTTATCAAATTAAGAACCAAACTTGACGATAAAATCATGATGTTGAAAGATATTTATGAAAACTGGTGGCTATATGGTTTCCGTGTTAACCTTAATTTTAACTCGGCATCAGCAATTACATTTGTGTCCGGTCCTGTGACGTTCGTCCAGGATAATGAAGCCGAGATGACCCTAAAGGAATATTTGTGTCGCAGACTTTAGTTTTTTTTTTATGTTTGCATATTTTCTTAATAAAACCATCAATGAAACCACCGAAATTCAATGGAAAGAGCACACTACATGCACAATCAAAGCCTGAATAGAATAATTGGTTTGAGTGATGATAATGGTGTGGATCTGTCAGTAAAGTTTGATATTTAGTGACATTAAATGTGGAGCAGCATCAACATCTATCTGCAGGCTTCAATTCACCGCTTTGCTGTCTGTGTTGCCAGTTTATCATGCCGCCAAATGTGCGTACATTTTTAGAGCTCCAACATCATAGCATCAAGTTTCTTTTTAAAGATCACAAACTTTGCTTGGGAAAAGGTGTATGCCAGTTTTCAGCCCAGTTTTGGGCATACGTAAGCTTTATAAATGTCTCACCTGATCGTCATCGTCTCCCTCCTCTGCCAGTTTGTGTCGTCCAACCTCATACAGACGACACACTGTGTCCATGCTAACCGTGTCCTGATTCTGCAGGGAAAGTAAACATATGAAGTGAAACTGTTCCCAATATGAGCCACATTTGCCACATGAGATATTTCATCTGACAAGGAGAAAATGTCTTATTTCAAATACTGAAATAAAAAAATGACTGAATTTTATAGCAAATTTTCTTTAGGAAGAAACATGCTGACTGTTCACGCAACAACAAACATTTGATGGGCAGTCGATTGCAAAATGAAGCTGGGTACCTCGATGACGGCCAAGTAGCAGTCTTTGCTGTCGGTGCAGAGGTCAAAAATGTTCTTTTTTATGTCAACAGTTGCTGGAAGAAAAAAAAAGAAGAAAAATCCTAACTGCATTGATTTCAGCTAAAGATGGTCAGATGACTCAACCAGATACAACTCATCAAGAAACTCAAAAATTTAAGCAATAGACACAGCAGGCAAGGAGAGAGGAAGGAAAAGTAACAGAGGGAATCAAAGGAGGAAGGGGAAAATAAATGAGTCAGCAGTAAACAGAAATTCAGCCTACCAATGGGCTTGTAGTCTGTCGCATCAAAGGTTCTAAAGGACGAACCAAAAGGACTCTTGATCTGCTCCTCCATCACATCATCTTCATCATCAGCCTGGAGCATCGCTGTGAAACAAGCAGCACAACGTGACTCATATTAAAGCTGTGCATTTGAGTTGACTTTTTTCTTTTTATTACACACACAGCACACTGGGTTAGTTTGTAACAATGACACTAAACAGCTCATACCTCCGTATATAATGGTGGCGTTGCTGTTGAAGACCAGCCTGCACTGATCCAGAGCAGGGACAGTGTGCAGGAGGTGGAAGGTCCTCAGGTCCCACTGACACACATCTACTGTCAAGGCTCACAACTGCAGCACATAAGCATGTTTTTCCTATTTTATAATTAGAATGGAAATTCAAGCAATTCTTTTTTTTGTCAGCCCAAATTGTATTCATCATTTTGAGGATCTAAGTGTTATATATAATATAGATTTGGATTTTAAAAAGTACTTTTTCTGCATGTATCAAGAGTTCCAAATGTGCTATTCACTTGAACGGGCTTAGCAAATTACTATCTTTCAATTGTGGTGGCAGAAAGTTCCCTAGGGTATTCTTTTTAAGGACAGTAAGCTAAACTCCCTGAATATTTTCAGTGAATGGGGGACAGCGAATATTATCCCCAACTCTGAAGTTAAGTGTAATAAGGTTCATGATGTTTTAATCCTTCGATGATTTGGTCTGAAATGAAACAAGCAGCAGTTAAGAGTTTAAACTCCGAGAGGATGAGAGGATACAATCTCAGTGTTGATGATGACCTCTAGGCCGTTGGGATGGAAAACTCCACTGATGTTCATGTTAAATTTGTCAAACTTGTGAATAGCCCGTGAGGCCCGTACGTCCCACAGCACGCCGTCATTCAGCACCAGGTCGTCCGTGGGGCTGAAGGTGGCACAGTTCTTCTTGTAGTTATTGGCCAGAGCCGGATCATTCAGGGTCAGAGTCTTCTGGCCTGTCTGGATGTCATAAATCTGCAACACAAAATTCACCCATCTTACTGCTGCTCCCTAGCTTTCAGATGGTTGTATGGCATTCAACATACATGTGCGACTTGGTCCTTGGTTCCAATGACTCTGTCCTGAGAGAGTTTACTGAACTCCACATAGTTGTCCTCCACAAAAGAGTGCCTGAGTGAGACAATGAAGAACTTTTGTTACATCACACAAAAATCATCAGAGATAATAACTTCTTCAAATGAGAGATGTGTGTGTGCACTAAACTGACTTTCTGCTGAATACGTTGTCCATACTCCACAGAGCAGACAGTGGTTCACTCCAAGGAGCAGAAGTGAGCAGAAGCTTCCCATCCTGGAAAACAGACAACAAACAAGAGTGATGTAAATTATGACCATAATTAAACTCAGACAAAACTTTACTTTTTAAGAAAAGGTGAACATCAATATAAACACAAAAAAAGAACAGGAGAAGTGTTTCATGGACTGATGGTCTGTTGAGGCAGAGTAAAGGCAAACAAACACTAAGACGGATGTGTCATGACTTTTGATCCTGTGCTTATTTCAGAGACGTTTTTCCCCTCAGATTTTTAAAAATGTATTTCTACAACAACAACAACCCCTGCCCTCTTTAAGAGCTCACTTCATCACATTCTCCTCAAAAAATACTGGCCTTTCCTTATTATTTTGTTATCAAAAGCTTAAAATGCCCCAAGAAATACTCTCAAAAGGAGGGACTGAATAAAAGACTTCCAGCTTTACAGAGACAGATAAAGTTGCACATCATTGAGGTGCGCTGCAAATTCAGCTGATGCTCCTTTTACACTTAAACATTTGAAAAACTGAACACTTTGCACAATGAGTTCTTTCAGCTTCAAAAGTCATATTTCAACTGATTTTTGTGGGAACTTTTACTCTCAATACAATAAAAGCTTAATGTGTAAACCAACCAACCAACACCCCAGCTGAGCATCTTAGCTTTGTGTGTGTGTAAACCCACCCTGGAAGGTTCGAGGTGTGTTATGGCTGATATGTGGCAGGTGTAGCTGGCCTCCTCCTGTCCAGAGAAGACGTTATAAAACTTGAGGTGACCTGAGTAAGTTCCCAACATCAGGAAGCGCTCGCGAGCTGAGAAGGCACAACAAGTGAAACCACCTTCATGGAAGGTGGACATCGGACGAAACCTGCGGGAGGAGTTTCAATAAAGATAAGGGGAGGAGGAAATTATGAGTGAGTGGAATTATATGTAGTTTAATCATTATTTTTTAAATCTTGTTTGGTTTTTCTGCGTGATGTATCCACCTGCTGAATATGAGGTGTCTGTCCAGACAGCCTCGGTCTACACCTCGGTCCACACCTCCATATTTGGGGTACAGCACCCTGCTCCCCAGGCGGGCAGTGAAGTTGGGTGAAGCCTGTCTCCTCTGTTTGGGCTCTGGGCAGCGGTGGGGAGTGAAGAGGGAGAAAGGAGGACAGGTGGTGACAGGATTGGGGCAGCGAGCGTGTTGTTCCCTCAGGTACTCAGTAATGATGCTGTCCAGGGTTGGAGGAGATGGGTGATGATGCTCCAGAGGCTTCTTCATGGCCGGTGTCTGCACAGGAGAGAAGAATGAGTTTATGCTTACATTTTGCAGTCTTACATCTTAGGTTGTCGTTTTGGGTGATGAAAAAGGTGCATACTGACCTGTATAAAAGCACCATGGTCAGACTTCTGCTTAAGACAGCGAAGTTTTTTCCCTGAGTTGCACGGGCTCACCAGGCGCTCCCGTGTGAACAAGATCCGCCCAGCCAGATGTGAGCTTGGCCCCGGTGGTGTGGTATGACAAGAAGGGTGAGAAGCGGGGTGGAGGGTGGAGGTAGAAGACGAGGAGTATGAACTGTGAGGAACAACAGAAGAACGACTGGGAGTGGTGGAGGAGGCAGCAACAGCTGAAGACACAGGAGAGGATCCAGCCCGAGTCCCTAACCTACAAGTCTTTGAGATGACTGAGGGAGGGGGAGGGGTGACACAGGAGGAGGAGGAGTTTGGACAGAAGGATGTTGGCGATAGATTCCCTTCCTTTACAAGTGTGTTGGCTGTGTCGTTTAATCCTTTGGCCACCAAGTGATTTTTGATCAGCATGAGGAGTTCTTTTTCAGGAAAGGTGATTCGTGATTGGGCGACCACGTTAGCCTTCTGCAGACGAGCCAATGAGACGTCAGTGCCCATGAGGAGAGGCTTTCCTGAAACCCGCTCGGTCAGCTCAGCAGCATATCTGCAGAAACGGACATGCTCGCTTCTTTTATCCTGCAGTACCGGCTCCTTCATCAGCTGGGGAGGTACAAATACAGAAATACACAGGTTTTTTTCAGGTAATTGGAGGAAAAATGAAACAGTTATTTCTCCATCCTAAATTAGAATCTATTGTAAATCCATGACCAGAATGTACACATGGCCACTGTAACCCAGTGCTCGAACCCAAGATTGCTCTAAAAGAGGGGGTATTCTGCTCCCCCATGTTGTAAATATGGATAAAAAGTAACAATGCTAAATACTAAGTTCTTGCTAGTGTTGTACATTGCTCTGGACAAAAGTTAACACGATCAAATTCTCTTTTGCTCTTTAGTGAGTAGTAGACTCTTCACCTTGAAAAGTTCTGCTCAGGGTTTTACTCACCTGCTGGATGTGGCTACTGGTGAAGAGAGGAAGTTTGCTGATAATTTGTCTGATCGCTGCGCTGCGAGAGAGTCCAACCAGAGCTTTGCAGGCCATAGCTCGAATCAGATCCGCATCTGTGATCGGCATCTTCACTGACAGCAGTGACAGAAGCACCTGGAGGAGACATATATGACGGTGTTGGATGAATGATGCCTCAGAGGATGCTTTAAAAAAACTGAACATAAAATGTTCTTATATAGTGCTATAATGTGACACTTCTTTAACCCTCACCTTTATACCATTGTTGTTCTGCACTACCTGCCACATGTGGACAAGAACTCTGTTGTGTGGAGCAGGAGCCTGCTTAAGGTGGAGCGCCGGTCTGAGGGGGCCAGCAGCATAAGCACTAGCTGTGTTCAGGCTCTGGTCTGGGGCGCACACACAGTTTGTTATGACCTGAGACAACACAAAGGAGAGGTGAGATGGAGCTTGGGTTTTGAAAAAATATAACAGAAACAGAAAGAATTAAAAAATTAGATTCAGTCCGAGGAGATTTCACGTTTACAATCTTCACACTCAGTGAAAAACTTACCCTGTGCTGCTATGCTAAACACTCAAGTTATCTGAATGTCATTTCAGTCATGGTCTGGCATAACTATGCAGCTAATTTAGTCACTTTCCACAACCATGTGCTTACCTGTAGTGCAGATTTCTGGATCTCAGCATCATTGACAAACACCTCTCCCTCTGAAACACCCAGAATGATGCTCATACCTGCAGCAGGCAGAAGAAACACAAATTGACATCCAGGGAAACAAATTTCAAAGCTGAAAATCTTACTTGAGTGGAAACGAAAACTAAGAATGTACTGACCCACAGTGAAAACAGGGGCGTTTGTTTCATCCAGGACTTCTACCGTGTCTGCCAGCACCAATTGAATTTTTGGAACCACAACAAGAATTGCCAGGATGTCTAGAGCGTAACGCACAGTGTCACTCCTGGACAAACAGAGACAGAGATAACTTATCTTAATGAGAGCTCTTAACACAACTGTTACTAACTACTGGGAGTGAAACTGTGCACGTGACTCTACCTGCCATAGTAAGTCCTCCAGTCACAGGCTAAGGATATGAGCTGCAGCAATAAGGGGACACAGGATAACTTGTAGAAAACCTCTACTGGTTCCCAGAATAGCTGAGGAGATCCACACTCAATGAGAAACTCCATCATCTCAATAACCTGCTCCCTGGTGTAAGTATACGCCTGGAAACAAGAAGCCACACACAAACAGGTTTAATAAATATAAACACTGTTTTCTTTGTGTGTTATTTCATGTATTTATGTACAAACACCTGATACCTTGTAAAATGGCTGCTGAGGGATGATGGTACCACCATCTGATGCATGCAGCGACTGCTTCACCTGCTCAGCCTTTACTGCCAGGTGTGCCTCAAAGTACCTGAAAAAGTCAGTGAAACCATTATTCCTTTTATTCCTCTGCTGTTACAGAGTCATTTTGAGAAAATAGAGAGGGACAAAGATTGAACTGTAAGCAGATCAGGAGACACAACGACAGAGTGCAGATCTTTTAAGGACTTTGCACATATTTGATTGTGACCACTCATCTACTTGTCCATCAACCTGTTCATTGCAGTACCTGCGTAGGGCCATGCAGGTGTGTTTGGCCGTCTGTCGACTGGAGAAAACCATGTCATCACCCAGTATGGAGTCTCTGTGCTCGAGGTCAAGAATCTCCAAAGTACTGATCTACAGGGACACAAAGAGACTCACTACTATGCTTTTACAAGAGGAATAATGAGGTGAAGTAATTAGTATGGGTTCAATGAAATACTCTTCACTCTTCAACTTTGATGTTACATAAAACTATTTAGTGCTGACCAAGTTGACCAGCCTCCGCAGGCCGTCCTGGTGATCAAAGAGCTGCAGAACTGCTCTGAAGGAGAAAGAAATGGAGAAAAACATGGTGGCATGGCAGACCCCTGAAGCATGGGATGACTCTAGCAGCCACAGAGCATAGGACACCATTTCTGACAGCACGCCATCCTGGAGGGTGCACACCTACAAATGCACAAAAAGAAGACAGGACCACTCAGACCAACAAACTCATGTTTGATTTAGACTTTGAAATTAAGTGTTCACCCCGTTTTTGTATCAAAAATAGATGGACACTAGCTTTCTGTTTCTATAGTACCTAAAATAAAACATCTACAGCCTTTAAGTTGTACACTTCTGACAAAACAGATAAAAAGCACATTAAACTTACAAACCATTTTTGTTTCTTGTGAACTGAACTGATGATCTGATGTTTTAAACAAGGATTGTGTCAATTCTCTTAGCTGATGAATTACTTGTGTTTAAGAGAAAGTGTACAACGAGAGAAAGCCTTAAATGAACCACTTTGAAGGAGCTGCAGTTACATATGTCCTCATTCAAATGACTTCAACTAGAACCAGGTGCATCCCTCTCTTTGTGTCTGTCCACCTTACCCTCTCCAGAGCATCCTGGTTATACGCCAGGTAGTACAGGCAGAGAGAAACACCAGTTGCTGCCATCGAAGGCCTTGGGATCTCTAGAAGTTTCTGAACTCCCCCATGAGCAATGAACTGTGCTGCAAACTTCTTGTGGAGGAGCAGCGAGGCAAGATACTGAAGGGAGAAAGAAGATCTGGTATGTTTGAATACAGAAAGAAAACAAGTAGTGATAATTAAAAGTTAATTACAACAGCCCCTTTAAGGGTCACTTCGTAATTCAAACAATTAAAGTTTTCACTGCATCCTGCAGAACAAATGTAACTCATGATAGCAATCAAATAAACTGTATGGCTTAAGATACTTTCATACTCCTCATTATTCAGTTTTGTGGTTGAAATTACTTGTAATGCCGTAAGGTTTGTGGGAAATGGATTTAATTTAATTACATTTTCCACCGGAGTCCCCATAATTAAACTACCAAAGAAATGTGGGTGGACAGGAGTAAGAGACAACAGCCTAAGTGGATGAAATTAGAAACTTTAATCTTACTCTAACTTAACACAGCTCCACCCAACAGAGTTCAGCTTATCCTTAACACACAGACATGCTGCAGCACTGAGAGGAGCAGGAAAAAAGCATGAAGCTAAAAGCTTCATTAGTATTTATTGGTCAAAGATATGACGAGCTTCATACATGAAGTAATTTAAATATTTAGGTTTTTTTTATAAGGTAAAAAATAAACTGAATTTTGTGTTTCCTTCGGCCAACCTGACATGAACTACAGGTCCTCATTGCTGCTTTTGTCTAAGCTTCCCTGATGGAAACAAACTTCAACACATGACAAAAATCAAAACAGCCTTACCAAAAGAGCATCGTAGGTGAGCTGGACATTTTTAGTCTTTCTGAGGTCGATGTAGTTCATCAACAGCGACCGGGTGTCCAGCTGCATGAAGACAGCAAGCAGCTGCAGAGAAGAGAGAAATCAAAGATGAGACCTCATGTGACTACAGACGTCATTTTACATCATAAAAATTACACAGTGATAAGGAATTTTACGGGTCTCAGTTTTATAATAAGGAACATTTATTGATCTCTATTTAATGCTAATAAAGATGGAAAAGAAAGGTTCAATACATTTTGATAAGGTTTTGAAGTTTCTTCACTCTGCAGTCTGCAAGCAGTGGAAGAAGGAAGCATGAGCTGCATGTGGACTGTAGAGTCTCATAGCTCCACAGAGCTGCCTGTGGATGTCTGTTTGTGAATCATGCCAGGAAAAGGTATATTGATGAACCCACCTGGGTATCGACCAGTGCCAATACAAGTGAAAAACGCAAAAATCAGCCTAGTATATCCGCCGGCCGATATACATATGTCAATCCTCATATGAAACATTTCAACAAAAGGTAGGGTTATCTATTAAAGCCTCTCTTAAACCAACAATAAGATGACTAAAATACAATGGCCATTGTGTCATTATCATGTCATTGAAAGAGAAGTCTGAAGGTATGTGGGTATTACTAAAATGACAAGGCAAAAAATCTCACAGAATGGTTTGAGCAAGCTCACCTCCTGATAATCCCCCAGAGGCGTCAGATACTGCAGGATGAGCCTCTGCTCCATGGCCGGGCTCAGTGGTGACAGGCAGTAGTCCGAACCAATCAGTATCGAGCTCATCTCGGACCAGGAGGCGGTGCTGGTTGACTGGTCACTGGATTCATTTCTCTCCACCTCCTCCTCAGTCCTGCAGGAGGAGGTGGTGGAGGTAAAGTTGAGTTTCTGCTTGGCCTTCCTCCCGTTCTCCTTCACTACTCGACTCCTTCCTCCGCCCTGTCTGTCCTCTGACTCCCTGGACGCAGACTCATGGCTCGCTTGGTAAACAAAGTCTGGAAGCAGCCGGGCTGAGCTGGGTCCACTGTTCTGTGGACTGTAGCCACTGTTCTTCAGAACTGAGCCAAGATGTGACGAAGGTTTGCAGAACTTTAACGCTGACTTGCTGCTCTCACCAGTTTTCTGCTTCCTCTCCTCCTCCTCTTCCTCTTCCTCCCTTCTGTCCCTGTCTTCCCTCTCCCTCTTTTCTAGCTGAGGTGTTGAGATGCTCAAGGTTTGAGTTGTTTCAGCCTGAGAGTCCTGAGGTAGTCTGCTAAGGTGACTTTTGTCATTTTCTTTTTGCAGCTCATGCAGGCGCTGAATCATGAGGGGTACCTGGAGGTTCAGAAACAATGAGTCATGTTAGAGTCAGATACAAAGATTTTGTATCACATTGTATGACTTCCAGCTTCATTATTTGACTAAAATTTGACAAAAAGAAACCCCACAGTAACATTGGTTCACAACCTTTCGGTCTGCAACCCCTGAAATAGAGATGTTGGAGACAGCTCAAGAAAACAACTAAGGCTAATCCAAAAACAGACAGAAATAGATACAAAAGAAAGGACTACATATTCAACTTAACTGATCAGTCAAAAATTAGATTACAAATGTACACATTTTGATGTTTTTCCCTAATAAATCTTTCTCTACCAAAAACGATACTTTTGTAATCTTGCTTTAGTCACCTCAGGGGTCTTCAATAATATAATAATAACAATAATCAACCTCGTTTTTTGTTTATATTTTCCACAATAATTGTTTGAATATGCATCTACCATGAGATATCACCCTTAGAATGAACAGATATAAGAACCAATGTTTACAGAAAGCAGCGAGGGAAAGAGATTTTTTTCACTAGTTTTATTTTGGCAGATTTTTGTATCGTAAATGTTGAAATTTTGATATTCAAGAATGATCCGAGGAAAAGATTTGTCTGTGTCTCTTATGAGCTTTAAATTCAAACTTACACCCCCCACAGACCGTGGCTTTTTCAAAGGCAGCGTTTTTTCAGTGGGGCCTCAAAATAAAGGAATTGAAGTTTCTTTAAGTTGTCTAAATTAAAAGTTATTCTGAGAAAAATAAAGCTTGAAGTTCAGTGATTAACGGGGTTTGTGTGAGACCCACCAGCTGAGCGTTCTGTTCTCGGTAGTTGACGGCCACTTCCTGGTCGCTCATGGCTCTGGCCAGCAGGCCCGTGCTGCAGACACACAGGGGCCTCTCTGCTTCACGAGCCCAGGTGAACAAAGTCTCAATTAGACCCTCCTGTGACACAAACACACACAGATCCATCAAAGACATGTCAGTACAGTTTTCTTGTTATTCATTATTCAAGAATTTAACAAACATAAACAAATTTCTAAGTGAATACAAATGTTGCAGACATGTCAAGAGTAGCATATAATTGACTGAACAGTTGACGTTCAACTCATTACGTCGCGGCTGTTATGAAATTATTCTGACATTTCTAGCAGTGGCCGACATGCAAGGATCTACTGCAGAGATCCTTGCATGTTCTGCTTTACAAACTTTTAAAACTCCTCATCATTGTGCACGACCCACCAAAGCAGAGCTATCACAGAACAGATGTATTACTTTTTGTTAAATCTGTACCTTGTCTTGGAAAACGACGGAAGTCTCCAGACCCGGCATGATGTTTAGAAGGACACGACAGGCAGCTGTGTTCAGGCTCAACTCTCTGCTGGTCATAATGTACGTGTCCAACAGCTGCAGAATAAGCAAAAAGAAATAAAATTAAAACTCCTCTCTGAAGCAATTCAACCCACTTTAATCTAAATGAATGAAAAATTCTGCGAAACAAAAGCAGAAAAGTACCTTCCCTGTGGTTTTAAGGTTTTATTAATAACCAGAATATATCCATAAAAAAGAGCTGGTTTGTGTTGTGAGCTATTTCAAGACAAGGTGTTGTGCATGGTTTTCATGGAATTTGCATGGTTGTTAAAATAAGAGTTCATACACATTTTTGCCTCCTGACTTCAGTGACTTTTCCTTATCTTTGAGGCAAACTTTCCACAACATGTTAGTATATGCATAGAAATAGGAACAAAAATTCATAAAAACCTAACTGAACTATCGATGTCTCAAGCTATGGGGGGGTCCTAATACAAAGAACTAGCAAAAGTAACAGGGACAAGGAGACATTGAAGATGTTAATACAACATACAATTTGTGAACAAATTGGTGTTGCCGGGTAAAAACAGGGTCTGAGTCACATCTTCAAAAATTCACAAACTGCATCCACCAACAGAACAAAGAGTTAATAAGTTCTCACCGCATTGGTGAAGTCATCATTTGAGAACACCATCTTTAGGAGCTGTCCCAGCATGCAGCCTGGGTCTGCACGTCCTGCAGAAAAAATACAGCAGTCAGAAAAGTTAATAAAAAACATAAACTGACAAAACTAAGAGCTTGAAATTGTCGCTGCATCTGGTACAAAAGCTTTCATGTTTAGTGTTAATGCAATATTACCAGGATGGCGGTCATCAAAAGGATCAGGATCTGCTTTGTAAAATGTTTCTGTGTCTTGTTCAATCCGCTCTGAAATTCTGCAGAGAGATGGGCCACAGTCAGGTCCTTGAACAGCAACAGAGCAATTTTTCCATTTCTTCGCCATTAAAAAAAAAAAAATCAGTGGTTACATATTCAAAGAATGAATCCCTGCTTACTTAGTCAGGATGCACACCAGCTGCTCTGTGCTGCTGTGCTGTTGTTCCTCCCATTCATCCAGTAGCTTTCTGAGTTCAACCTTTGGATCAACATCTGATTCAACAGCCTCAGCAGCTGCAAGAGCGGCCAACAGGTAGGCTGATGGGCCACCTACAGGTCCTTCTTCAGGGTTAGACATCGCCCCCTGGTAGACAGACAGAGAGGAGAATTAGGCAAGAAGGGAAAGGAAAGAGGAGAAAAGTTCTTTCCTTTGCACCACTTCAAAGAGTCATAAAATACTGCTGCTCTATGATAAACTGGGAGAGAAACATGCAGCACCATCTGATCGCTAGACTAACGAAACCACATCTATTGCAAGTGACAAAAAACTATACAGGAGTCAGGAACTTGATATGTTGCTGTTTGGACACTTTGTTCCAAACCTGTGAAAGAGGATCATTACGGTCTGCCTCCTTCAAGCCAGGGTCCACATCCTACTTGGTTTTTGGTAGTTACTGCACAGATGGCTTTTGTACATGCAGATGAGTTTCAATAACACTAAAAACCCTTCATTTCTGCCTCAGAAGAAACACTGTGTGAGTCTCAATATGCAGGAGAAAAAAAAATGTCTGCTCAGGCATCTAGGTTCTGGCTGGTTGAGTTACAGCAGAGTGGATATCTCAGCACAAAGTGCCTCTGTTTGGAGCTGTGGACCCACAGTAACAGGTGTCCTGTGGTCAGCACAGCTGTCTGGTTCCTCAGCCGCTGTTCACAGGACACTGTCCGCTCTGGGAGACAGATTAGCTACCGCAGCGGCGAGAAGGTGACAGTTAGCGCATCAAGCCTCGTAACTCACGTGGCTTATGTTTTTAAATTTACCACACGATGTGTATTTGACCCCTGTTGTCGAGGTTTATGGGTGTGAAAGGTCCCTGTGAGTGAGAACAGCAGCATGTTGACAGTCCGCTGCCTCATGTCAGTCAGACGCAAACAGCTTCAGCTAGCAACTTAAACTGTGTTTTCAAATAGCATTGAACTGTACTCACTGGACCGCAAACTCCCTCAGTGATGAGCTTTTGACTCCGGGACGTTGTTGTGGAGATCCCGCCTGAAACAGTCAATGATACGACGCTGACATTCAACGTTGGAGAATAAAAAGTTTCACGTTTATTTTCAAACTTCTCCGGTCACCAAGAAGTCGCGGTATGATGACGGCAGAGGCCGAAACGTCTTATGGGACTTGTGGTGTGAGTGTGGGTGGTACAAGTTATTTTCATCTAACATTGACTTTATATATTTTTGCCACGAAAACCTGGTGTGGCGAAGTTTGCTCTGAATATGAAACATTTACACGCAGAAATTCACCCTACATTTTCAACATTACTGGGCTAAATGTTCCTGTTGTTTCCTGTGTGTGAAACTTTGCTGTACTTCAGTAATCAATCATGTAATGATTTTTGTAAGGTTTTATTTCTATTGATATTTACTTGGGCAGGTACCAAGTACTAGAGCGGGTGAGTGTTCATCACTGGGACAATAGAGAACACAAGATGCAACTAAATATTCAACAGAGAAACTTTTTTTCTTTTTTTATAAACCTAAAAAAAATGCTGTGGAGTTTCTGATTTATTGCATCCTGTGTAAGATTCACTATTCTCATGTTGTGCTAGATTTTGAGCTTTGCCTATTAATTAATAATACCTCATTTTTTATATGACCATCACAGTAAAACATTGATTTTTTTAATTTCTAGATGAACAGAAAATGTCATCATTATCATGGCAAAAATAGTTCTCTTGATATAGCGTGATAAATAAACATTATACAATGAGAAAGTAGCTGTTACCAGAAAAAAAATGACTTAATTCATCAGCTGTTTTCACAGTAGACTTGAATTTTGTGTTCTACAAAAGCAGGGACCAAGGCAATCAGAAGGGATGAGTTTCGAAGCCTCTGTAACTGCTCATTATAACAACTTTTTCGCCCCCCTAAATAAATAGAAGCGAGGTTGTAAGAATCAGCCATGAGACCTATGAACCATTACATAACAGAGGATCTACAGTCAGAACATCTGCATGGATAATTGTGTAATTTCAGCTAATTCATACTGAATTCTTAACATTTTACATATGACACAGTTAAAGCAAAGATTAATCTGTTTTACAATGAGTATTACACATTGTAAATGTTTGACAGAACTTATTTGGTTTTTAATTCCATCGCCACTTGCTATTATGCAATAGATTAATATACTTTTTGCACTCTTTGAACCAAGAGAAAAATAAATAAGTGACAACAGTTTATTCAGTTTCTTCTTCTTCTTTTTTTGGAAAAATAAACAACACTCTCCAAAATAATAGTCAGTTTATTCCATCTGGCATGTTACATGCTTGGCCTGCATCTTGTCAAAAAGAGAAAAGAAAATAGAAAGTGACAGAACAGTCTGTCTTTATTTAGAACATGACATGGAGCACATATTACAGTCAAGCTGTCAGAGCGAGTGCAAGAAGAGAAAAGCTGCCAAACTACTGCTGACAGGGTTCCACATGTCCAGCCTCAAAGTGCTGCTATCACTTTAAAAACTCCTGAATAAACTGACTATGAGCAAATAGAGAACATTTAAACATTACTGTACAGGAGGAGTCTAAAACTTGTTCAAAATTTTTATACAGGACTCAACATGTCAACTGTAACTGATGCATTATGAATCATCTGGAAGTAGAAAATCCACACCTTTGTCTTACAGATTTCTGCACTGTGAACATTTGTTGTTTTTACATCAGCGTAGGGTTTTAATATTTGGAATACTCTGAGATTTAAGACATTTGATGGCATCACTTTGGAGTTTTGTGATATGAAAATAACCCTGTAGAGTTTATCATAATTGAAAAAAAAGAACTTGCAGCCCTTCATTAAAAAAAACCTACTTCAGCAAAGCATTCAGTCAGAAGAATGAAATATATTTTCTATTATTCCAGACATGCAAAGACCCTGTGCTCCACTAGTGCGTCTTTATTTTGTCTCCAAACAGCGTCATAAAGAGGCCGTACAGGAAACCCCCTGTGAGGATGAGCAGGGTGCTGGATACGGGTCCAAACGACAGGAGAGCCCCGCACAGGTAGAAAAGCAGCAGCAGCAGGAGTGTCCTGTAGCTGGCCAGCAAGCGCAGGCTCAGCCTTGGCTGGCGGTTTCTCTCGAGAGCCTGCCGTGACACTGGGCTCTGCTTCACTTTCATTGAAGAATCTTGATCGGACAAATAGTGACGACCCAGGCGACCCAAGAAGTCTGGACGGGAGCAGAGTGCATTCATGTGTCCTCCAAACTGGGGAGGATGACAAGAGAAAATATTAAAACCTGCTCAGAAAGGAACTAATTTTTTTCACTCCTCTTAAATTGACACTTAGCTACAGATTTTACTGTCCCTGTGAAAGAAACAGACTCTGATTTAACTGACTCATTTTCCATTACATCTTTATCTTTTTGGATGAAATTTCCATATTTTGCTCTATGTGTGGTAAAAGGAGTCAAAGGATGTCTATGCCAGATCTCTGAACAGCATCCAGTTAACCTATCTGTCTTTAATCACACACATTTCAGAGGCATGGCTCTTTTCCACATAATGCTGTTCTGATATTTCAGACTGAAACACTCAGCTGTGTGAGCTGAACTTTGTGTGGAGCCAACTTACTCTCTCATTAACCAGAGAAGAGATGTTGTAGAAGAGCCTGACCAGCAGGGCGTTCTCGTAGCTCCTGATGGGCTGCAGCTCCGGGTCTCCTTGATAACTAATCTCAAACCTGCGCAGCCCGTTCATGATCTGCACAAAAAGACACACACAGTGTTAAGAGCTTTAATAACTGTTATGAAACGAGCCCCTCTGCCTCTGTACCGACCTGCCTTCTGCCCAGGTCAGTCAGAATGAGTCCGTTCTCTCCTTGGATGCAATCAGGAAGCTGTCTGGAGTTTCCATCATCCTGAGAAGAGCCCAGGTTGGCTATCAGCTGAGTGAGCTGCCCCTGGTTCAGCTACAAAACAACGAGAACCATGAGTCACTTTGACAATATTAACATTGGAATAACCTTTCTGCATGCATTCATGCCACTAAAAATGTGACCTATTAAATTAATTCATTTTTTATGGCTAATTCTTTATTGTGCAACAACAAAAGGGCATTTAATTTCATTTTCTGCTACTGTGATTATTTTACATAAATGGCAACTGTGAGCTTCTCTTGAATTACTGAGGCTTTATGACTCAACTTTATGAACTAAATAACCCTGGAATAAGATATAAGCCAGGAACACAAAAAAAAGTGAAGAACAAAGTCATCTCACCTTGAAGATTTGACACAAGTTCTCAAGAGCTCTGTCGAGGAACTCATGAGTCTTTTTGAGACACTCCCCGCTCTCCTCGGGCTCAGCCCCGGCAAAGGTGTTGTTCAAATCAGATGAGCCCATCCCAAACCAGGACAAGAAAGAGTTATTGGTCGCCACCTCATTGGAATGATCTGATATCCTCTTTGCGGTCTGTCTGGCCTGTGCAATTATTTGGATTAACTTCATGACCTGCGAAAAAAGACATTTCAAACTCTGACGCTCATTATGTCAGGGCGTTTACCCACTGCAAAAAGCTGAGTGATGTTATTTCAGCATTCTTACCGCCCCTCTGAGCTCAGTACCAAACATCTGTTTGTACTGACAGTCTTGACCTTCCAAAGCATAAACATGACTCTTCACTCTGAACACCACATCAGTCATCACTCGTTGCCGTGACGACAGGAAGCTGCCTCCTTGATTTGGCGTCAGGTAGCCACGTGGTTGTCGATGGTGGAGGACGTGCTCTGGTTCCAGAAACAGCTGCTCTCCTGGTGAGAGATGTGTGGTTGTAGTAAGTTTGAATATACAGAACAAAAGATTCAACCAAAAATAGGTTTTGAGATCATTGAGAAATTTTCCACAGTATCAAAAATAAGGAACGTAGCACTTCATTGCAATGACAAACTGGAGTTACCATGTTCAATTGCCCAAATCAACTTTCTCTTCATGTTGCCCAAAAGATAAGCTAACAGACATACATGTAAATAACATTTCATTTGTTTGCATTTGCCCCAAGGCAGGAAAAATAATCCAGGTTATTCCAGAATAACTTAAATGTTTCCAAAACATTTGACCTTTTTTTCTCATTTTCCATATTTCCCATGTCTGGACAATTGGTCAAGGAGTTTCCAGGTTTTCCAGGACATGTGGGAATCCTGAGTTTTTGGGTACCGCAGTCAGAGCTGAGGGTTTCCTCACATTTTCAACAGTTTTCTTGGAGAATTTATCAACAGATCGATTCTTTTTTTTTTTTTTTCTACTAAAGATACATGCACAAACATGAGATGCTAACTACAGCTGTACATGATAACAAATCAAATTCTTATAAAAGAGCATCATTATATGTCAAGAATTGTTTGTTTTAAGGGACTTTTAACACTCTTATTTAGCTTGGCTAATGTGTGAATTATTTGCTGCAATTCTGAAGGGAGAGTTCATTGTAAGACAAAGATAGTTTTATAGAAGGAATAAATAAGGGGTCAACATTTTACAACTTTTCACAAAACTCAGACAAAGCAGAGACAGCATTTCTTCACCTCCTGTGCATGATGTGTGTCTTTTCTGTTCTCACCTTTCTGGATCATGTCAGCCAGGTTTGGCTGTGCAAACACTTTGGCCACCCTGAAGACCATCAGAGCATTTTTGGCGTTCACCAGATCTGTCCTCACGGTTCTGTTCAGAAACACCTGGAAGAGTTTTGTGTACACGAGCAGGTTCTCCTGGACAAACGACTCCCTACGGAAAGAAAGTTTATGTCAAAACCTGAACTGACGATAATCCTCAATGTTCTCTCCTTCATCTATTCAAGTCTATCAATTGTAGCATGTACTAACAAAGATTATTAAATAAACTGTTGCACATATTTTGCAGAGTTTCACTTTAATCAAGCTCCATAGTAAAATGAGCTTAATGAACTAACTTGATGTTCAGAGTAGTTCTGATTAAGGGAACAAGTTTGGAAGCATCCTTTAACCTTTTTCAGACAGTGTTTCAGAACTTAGGGCTAAAAAGAGAGAGATACATCAGACCAACCATTTGTCAGGTACTGTTTTGGTTTGGTCAGTTTGAGGATTGGTCTTCTCTCCTGTGTATCTCCACGGTTGGATGTAGCTCAACCATGTCTCCAACACCTAAAAAAAATGATAGTGAGTCAGTTAAACAGTAACAGTTGAAATAAGTAAATCTTTGACAAAAGATTATGTGGTTATATCAGCTTGAATTTTTTGTTACAAAAACAGTTGGTGGCATAAATTGTAAAAGTTAAACTAGGTAAGTATGGGTAGGTATATTTGCTATAATGCTACATGCATCATCAATTCCACTTAATGATTCAGAAAAAAAAAAAGGTGTTCAAAAGTATGAGGAAAAACTGAAGTGCCCATGAACAACAGAACACAACCAAAGGCTTTGTCTGCTGACAGATTAAGATGATGGAAAAACACAGAGGAAAAGGTAGAAGTCCACAGATTATTTTAATCAAAGCATACTGCTCTGAAGGAGGCGTCTAGAGGCCAGTGTCCAAAGCAATGCTGCAGAAACAGGTAAAGTTTCTGTTGTACAAATCGCTGCATCACCACTCTGTAGGAGAGAAGAGAATCAACAGGTGAGGGTGTGTTTTAATACGTAACAAAAAAACAGGTATTGAGGTATTAGTTCTGGTATTTATAAACCTGAGCTGTAGTTTTACATGTTTTGGGATAATAATGATTTATTCTTATGCTAATCTAGAAGCAGGGATATTTCTGTGCTCATTGTACTGACTGTGAAAGACAAAGCCAGAGGCCCATTATACAAAAGACAGCAGAATTAAACTGTGTATTGTGCTGGTATGATGAATTTTACCTCTTAAACTCTTCCAGTGGACTGGTGTGAGTGTGTGAGTGAGCTGAGGGTGAAGACGAAAGCTGCTCTGGCTTCAGACTGTTGGAGAAAGCATGCAGGTGTTTGACCAGGAGACGTACCACCAGGACGTGCTCCTCTGTCGGGCTGAAGGGTTCCTGCAAAGACAACCAGTCACAAAGTGCTGCACACGCACATCACATCCAATTACCCTCAGATGTTAAGAGCAGCCAATCAAAATGCATCCCAGTCCGAAAGCAGCCCAGCGATCCCCAACAGCTCAGAGCGATTTTGAATTAGCACAGAGGTCTCACACTTTCTCAAAAATGGTTTATTTTTCATTCAGCATTAGGACAGAGACTATAGACCACTTCACCATGCTGCTCTAACCCTGGAAAGGTTTAGATTTCTTCTCTTTCCTTCCTCCTGATTTGAAGTGCAAGAAGGAATTATGATTTTTATGAAACTAACTTTGTTTTTTTTTACACCAGCACAACTTGGCAAGGAGGCTTTTCTTTGAAACCAAATACTTCCTTCTCATGAATGAAGTCAACAAGTTCAGGTTGCTAAAATTAAAGCTAATGCCCATAAATGCTGTATGAAGTCAAATTTCAAATCCAGCCTGGACACTAATGATTTTAGGTTTGAATATTTTAATCCCTCATTTAAATAACGCAGCATCTTCATAATCAGAAATAATAAATTAAAACAGAAAAGTGGGACCTCTGTGCTCCCCAGATTGCTTAAAGCAAAGCTGCTTTTTAAAAATTAAACTTGCTCTCATGGATGCCAGAAAACATACCTAACCTCAGCAAAATACATCCGACATGAATTCAAGCTACGTGTATAAAACATGTTGATTACTTACATGTGTTTTGAACGTAATGAAAACGTATCTTTGTAGCAGAGCAGTGTCAGTAGAAATGAACATTTATTGACTATATAAACATGAAACGCAACAAAGCACACAAAGCATGCCTGTCTAAACGTACAAGAGCAAAAAGATTCACGCGCAAATCAGCAAAAGTCTGCCCAAAGATTCAAACTCCAAAGCTTCATTCCAGGATTATTTTCCCTGTCAAGGATACTTCTCTGCAGGAATTCACAATTTACAGTCAGACTGGGGCCTTGTTCAAGTGAAGATGGAAGTAGAGGATTTTTTTTCCCCAGAGGACAGATGAAAAGGTATCATGGCTAGTATTAGAGGACTGAACAGATCTATAATAAAATAAATAAAAACTGGCAACAGCTGTGTTAGTAAGTCAAGGTCATCAAACCAGGTTCATTAATAAAGTAACTTATCCTGGATTCTTGCTCAAAATTCAATCATTGAAGAGAGTAAACTGCAATTCAATTAATCTCCACTGACCTCTATTGTAGTTGTATATCACATGTTGTACATCCTGTTTTATATGTTGCTTCCACCTGCTTAAAAGTCCCTGCTTCAAAAAAGAGCAGGAACAATTTAGAGAAGCAGGGTATAAAACTAATGTGACCAATTCCAGCCAGCATGAGGCTGGTGAGTGCAGGGATGATGTCTCACCGTGTTTGTCAACATGAGAGAAGTATCCTTGACTCTGAGTGAACTGACTGCGGTTTACCTCCAGGAGGCCCCAGAGGGGCGGGGGTGAATGAAAAGGTAAAAGTACTTGGTAGGTGTGGAGGGTCCCAGAACCTGGTGGGGCGTGGGGTTGGCACGGCATGCTGGACATACTGAGGCGGTACTGCAGCAGCGCCAGCTGTTCACCCGTTACCACCAGGAGGGAGAGGAAGACGAGGAAGAGGAGGGACAATGACATAGGGTGGAGGTGGAGGAAGAGGAAGAGTGGAGGGAGAAGAAGGGAAACCAGAAAAGGTGAGGAAGAGGAGAAAGGAAAAGGTGGCAGGAGGAAGGTTCACATGAGAATAGGAGAAAAAGGTAACAGCAAAAAGGAGAGTGCAACCAGACAAACATTTAACCGAAACACAATGAAGAGAAGAGGAGCAGACAGCAGGAGAGGAGACAAACAAGAAGAAAATATGACTGTGGGAACACAATGCTTTTGATGCTGGGGGGTGCATGGGCCTGTCAAACACTCAGGACAGGAGGGGTCACATGGCTGATGGGATGGGAATCACTTCTCAAAGTCAAACAGGATATTGGTGAAAAAAAGGAAAAAGCTGTAGATTTATGGTGGAAACCACCAAACTTCAATCCATCACCTGGATCTCTGTCTCTCTGATCTTGGTGTCGTTTACACCTGAAACATGGCCTGACTTAAATCACTATTTAGTTGACATCTTTCCAGTGCTTATTAAAATGCCAGATTATCCTCAGATTTGTTTCTCAATACTTCGGATAACTGAATAAAAATCATACCTCATCTCTCCTTTTATTACCTTT
Source organism: Thalassoma bifasciatum (assembly GCA_008086565.1). NCBI lineage: Eukaryota > Metazoa > Chordata > Actinopteri > Labriformes > Labridae > Thalassoma > Thalassoma bifasciatum. Next base: position 262,439 of record RPOG01000301.1, on the reverse strand, counting down.
TTTTTCTCACTGATACAAGAAAGGGGAAAAAAAAATCTCCAAAAAAATTACAATTAAATTTTGTCTTTAGCATTCAATGATTCCCATCCCTGATGCTCAACAACTTTAACAGAATGAACTCAAAACTGTAAGATTGTATTACTGCACACAAGTGTCTGGTGGTCCGTAAAACAGGAAAATGATCATTTTGTTGTTCTGTGCTTCACTTTGGTTGGTTTGAACTTAATCGTCAAAATCTCACAGTTTAATTTCACTCTTCAGCACAATGGACACAATGGACACAACACAATAAGTAAACATAGTTGTTAATACATTTTAAGGGGTGAGCAACTAGTGTCACAGAGGTCAACTTGCAATGTGACTATGGCCAGTACATCAGGAGTTAAAGGGCTGTTTTGCCATTTCCTTGTAGCCTTATGGAGCAGTAATGAAGCTTGGAAACATTGTGATGCACCCCAAACAAATATCTTTAAAAATACTGCAAGTGTTACTTAACCACTCACAAAAAAAATAACCAACTGTTATCTTCAAACTAATAATCATATCTGCAAGGATCTGTTGACTTGTGCTCTAAAATTATATTAAATTAGTTTTTGGTGTGAAAAATGTTACTGTTGGTCAGACAGAACATCCAACTCTTCTCCTGATATGTCAAGTGAGAAACTAGTTGAGAAAAACAAAACCAGTCAGTTACTCTGTAAGTGTTATCTCTAACAATAACAGAGTCCCAGCACTCTTCTTCTGGAAGCATCTACATACAACAGTACTGCCCCCTAAGTACTACGGAAACTGCAGCTGAGTGAATATCTAGTGTGTGCTATCATACAGAACATGCAATCTACAAGCAGCACATGTTGTGGGTCAAAGCTTGTGGTAAGCAAAAGACTTTTCATCAGACATTGTGTGAATGAGCAGGTTAGGGGCCATCAACACCAGTATAAAGTCTCCATGGGCTGCTCTGGACTGATCAACTTCCAGCAGCAGAAAATATTCGAAGAACAAATCTGAGAGGGCTTTCCCGCATTAAGAAGGCATTAAAAAGCTAAATTTCTAGTCTAATCATCTTTGCACAGAAATTTGACATCAATTTTTTTAGATATATGCAATGACAGAAGTTTAATTTGCTGTGCATTCTCAGGGGGTTATGAGAAGCTGTCACATGTTGTGAATTTATACTGGTGTTTGAGGTGCATCTACAGCAAACACTTTTTGGTTTTGGACATGCATCATGCAAAGAATGGACAAAGAAGCAAAAGCACTGCTACCAGGAACATATTATGCCAGATTCCTTAAAGCAGTGGCTTTACCCTGCATGTGCTACAAATGCAAAGTTGCTTCTTTAGGGCAGAAAGCATTTTATCTGCAGTGTGTTCACGCTGCAGCAACTACAGAAAACTCAACACATCAAAACACTAATTCATTATATTCTACATGACAGCACAAAGAAATGTGGTTGCTTGCAATGTGATCACAGTCATATGGATACATGGTTTTTTTATTATCTGGGCCAGCCACAGAAGTTGGTGGATCTTCAAAAAAAAAGCCTATAAACGAAGAAAGGTTTATAAAAGGAACCTCTAAACATGGACACACAGGATGGGGAAATGTGTGGGGGTCAGAGGATAGGTTTGAGGGGTTGTGGTCAGCCAGTCAACAGCCAGCCGTGCGGAGCTGCAGTGCAATGCTGATAAAAAAAAGGTGGACTGGAGGAGGGGGAATAATTCACTTACCTTCACCTGAGGAGACTGCAGCTTCTGGTACATGTCCAGGGAGTAGTGATGGAGCCAGATCTCCACAAACATCTTCAAAAAAGATTCATTCAACATAAATATTAGCCCTTGTGTTTTTGAATCAAACACTAAAGCGTGTATGATTCAAATAAGATCAGAAGATTAGTATCGTGTCATATTTGGATAATTTCTTTTTTCATCTGAGTCTCACCTGTAGAAGTGTTTCTGTCCTCCAGATCTCCTGGGCTGAGGGGTCTGCATTGACTGACGGTTGATGGAATATGTGATGTTTGAGGAGACTGGGACTGTGGACACCGTAACCAGCAAAAGAAACGCTGGAGGATCTGTGGAGGTAAAAGAAGGGAGTGTAATATTTTAAATACAATTAAAGTTTCTGGTGTTTTCAAGCTTCACTCAGAGAACTGCCATAAGGTAGTTTTAAAAAAGTTGAATAAACTTCTGCAAACTTTTCATAAATACCTTGGTGATGGTGCTGTAACAGAACCTCTGGAGTCAGAAAAAGGAGATGGGGGAACACTTCCCTCACTTGGGAGAAAGTATTTGAGGTAGGTGTCTACGAGCACAAAGTAGGCACTGTCAGTTGAGCTCCCATGATAGCCTTGAGGATGGATCTGAAAACAGAAAAAAATGTGTTTGTGCTTCCACATATAAAAAAAAATCAGAGGCAAATCACACAAATTAAGTTAACCTGTATAAAACTTTTCTACAGCACATCAAAGAGGCCAAAATAAAATATATTGTCACTTAATGTGTAGAGTTGAGGAAAATACATTAAAATCTGCATAATGCTGCAAATGTTGAACATTTCTCTACAGACAAACTCACCTTTGGTGTGATGAGACAGTATGCAAAGTTAAACATGAAGTATTCAAACGGATCTGAAGAAAGTTAAGAAAGTTGTCATCACAGCCATTTCTGTCCCCTTCCTACCCAACATGAACCCTCCAATAGTTGAACAATAACATGAGTCATATCCATGCTCAAAATTGAAACTATGATGACTATGATATCAATTTTATTCCTCATCCTCTTTATTGAGTGATCAGAAGAATTTAATTAAAAAAGCTCTCTTTCTGAAAAGTCATCAGGAGCCCAGTAAAGATCAAAATCTTTTGATGCACTCATTTAAATATTTAAAATCTACGCATCTCTTAAATATAAATTACTTGGACACAAATAACTTCAACTCTGAGACTTTACTAGTACAAAACCAGATGCACATTTAGCCGTCCAACGATTACCTTCCTGACAACATATACCACAGTCAAATGGATGGCATTTGTGTTGGAAAGGATACTGAGAGCGAGGTTCAGAGTCAGCAGACCCGACAGAGGGAACTGCAGCTTGTTGTGGAACAGAGGACAGTCAGGGAGGACGCCCTCCTGGATGCAGGCTTTCACGGGACCCTATGAGACACATCAAACATGAGAATCCAAGCTATAAATTCACATAATGAATTCAAAGTGTGCTAGATAAGGATTAACTTTTTACCATACAGATGACATTTTTATCATAATTGCTCAGTCAGTGTTTTATGTAAATGTAACTACTTTCAAGGCCTTGCCATGTGGCATCATCCTCCACCGTAAAATAAACAAGCTATTTGTCTTTACAAATATTCTTCTTGTAGGATTCTTTATGTATTCTCCCAAATCACCATTACAGCCTGAAGAATAAAATCCAGCAACAAGAGCAACCATGAAAGTTTCACCCCTTCAACGATACAGTTAGTTATTGGCAGAACTCAAATGACTTGACAGCTTTATGGGTTGCTGTATAGTTTGTTGAGTAATACTGAAGACATATTGTTGTTACAGCTGCAAAAAAAACTCACTGAGGAAATGCATTATTTTTCTCAGTTAAGTGAAAGACCTGAACACACTCTATTTTGTATAAAATCTATAATTATCTTGGACAGCAATGTGAGTTTTACTGAGAGAATGCAACAACAACAAGCATTTTTCCCAGTGTTTGTTTTCATTGAAGTAGATTAAGAAATAGATTAACTGTTTTTTCTTCTATTGGAATAGTAATTTACTTAAACTCAAAACAGGATATCCCTGTTTTTTTTTGATACACTGATTCAAATTCTTAAGACAACGCTCTTTAATAATGCATCAAGTGTAAGTAAATATTGAGAAAAAATTATGAATGAGAAACATTTTCTTACCGGGAGATAATTGACGGGTATTTCATATTTGTAATCCTCTGCATGAAGTTTGTACACAAGCTTCATCATCGGCCCACTGAAAACAGAAACAGAGAAAATAAAGGTTGATGATTTGAGTAATGCTGCCTATTTTTCCACTGTGGTGGTGCGGACAGATCAAATGGATTTACCCTGGGTTTAAAAACTCCATCACAATGTTGTACTCATTGTTTCGTGGGTGCAGGAGTCGCAGGTTCCAGCCTGCTATGATGCCGTCCAGACTGCCAAACACGGTTTCCACCAGCCAGGGGAAGATCAGGTGCAGCTCCTGCAGGGAAACACACATAAAGTGTGATTATTCTGTCAAAGACCAATAGCCTCTCTGAGCTTCTTGCTTCTCTGTTTTTGTCACACCTGATGCTTGATGATGCTTTATTGATAAATCGCTGCAAATAAAAGAAGAAAAAGCTGACAATAATCTCACCATCAAACTCTCTAACTGCTACATCCCTCCACATGTCCCCTTTGTAACTCACTGAAGTAACAACAGCTGCTCTCAGATAGTACTGAGCTATTTTTGTGGGCAAGTTTCTGTAACTCATGTTTGCAAAATCAATGACACAGACATTAACATGAAGAATACAAAGACAGTGGACAGCTTAAATATCATTGTTCATTTCTTTAATGTAGGATACAGCTTCTCCTGTGTGCAAAGTACAGATTGCAGTGAGGAGCAAAGTCCCTTCAAAGCAAAAGTGAAGACGCTCAAAGTGAAACTCAGAGGTCAAAGTACAAGCAGCTGTCTCTGCATGTGACAAGCACTTAACATGAAAGGTGAGGTCAGGCTTCCACAGCAAACTCTGACAAGATACAAGCAGCTGAGTGAGCCTAGAGTGCAGTGTGATGATTTGTTTACTACTCCCAAGGTATCAAGATGTACTGAAATGCATTATTATGCAATGTGATTTGCAGTGCAGAATCAAGGCTTCGCATTAAGTAGAAAAAATGTATAGATATTTCCTTTTTCTTTTAATGCTGGGTAAAAAAATGTACCAAACAGGGACTCCCCTTCCACGCTCTGATCCAAACCAAACTGATATTCATAATCCATTGCACGATACCATCTTTGCCCCGTTGTGACTATTTATGCTCCCTAATCCAGGTTCACAATAATGATTACTTTTAGCAAATCTAGCAACAAAAGCAAATACCAACATGTAAGGCAGGTTTATGAGTACCTTTGCAGGATATTCATCTATAATCTTCACCAAGTCTTGGCATCGTTGCAAAAGAGGTTTGGTGGTTGAATCAGCTTTAAGATTGGCCTAAAAAACAAGCACAACACATTTAGCATTCTCTGAAAACCATTCTAACAACGAAATGTTTTATTTTGTCTGATAATATATGAATCGTGTAGTAATTGGATACAATAAAATGAAACATTTGATTAATCCCAGAGGGGAAAATCTATTATTGCAGTGCTCAAAAAATAGGGGTTATACCCATATTTAGAGACTCACCAGCAGGAAACTGGGCTGTTGTAGTGTAGGAGCAGCCATGTAGGACCTTTATGTTGATTTCTCCCTGTGTTCACTCCACTTGGATCCGACCTGAAGGTTTCAAACACGGACAGAAACTTCTCATTTCCAGAGCTGACGTTAGCCAAACACTAGCCTAGCACCACTTCATTTGCCACTACGGCAAAAAAAAAAAAAAAAAAAACTTAAGTTCTCAGACAAATGGGCACTGTGGAAACAGGATGATAACTGTGTGTTCGGTTAATCCAGTAACAATGTCTCCCATTGAGCGGAAAACTGAGCGGACTGAGGGACAGAGTGACAGTCACTGAACCACACGAGTCAGCAGGAGCCGCAGCTAACTAAGTTAGCCACAGGACAGGACTAAACAACCAAAACCGCCTGGCTCAGCGCTGAATATGAGCTCATATCCTTGAATAAACTTTCAAGTCAGGAACCCTGTACCTCCTCCGTTGATGATAATTGCAGGTTTTGACTACTTTTCGGCCATTCGTGTCTCCATCAGTGAAACACGACCCTCAGCTCGCAGCCGTTAGTTTCTTCTTCTGTGGTGGTTTGGTCGGTTGTTATGTTGCTGCGCATATTGCAGTTACTGCCCCCCTGTGGTGCTACAATCCACAAAGTCTACATCCTTATTTGGGCCCTGACCTACTACAAATTTTCAGGAATCTACATCTCTACATATATGTACGACGGAGGATTAGGGCCACAGTGAGAAAAGAAAATGAGGGGAGGATTTTTTTCCCCCTCTCCCTCACCCAGTCGGTAAAGTCGAAATGTCGAGAATAAAGTCGGAATAAAGTTGAAATATAATGTCGAGAATAAGGTCGAGATGTCGAGAATGAAGTCGAAATGTTGAGAATAAAGTTGAAATATAATGTCGAGAATAAAGTCGAAATGTCGAGAATAAAGACGAAATGTTGAGAATAAAGTTGAATGTCGACATTATATTTCAACTTTATTCGACTGGACACATGAGAGATGTTAAGACAAATCAGGGTTATTCTACCAAAAATAGGTTTCTGAATACTTCCTTAGTTAAAACATTACTAATGTGTTGTTTAAGATTTAATACGACACTGATTTTTAATTATATATATATATTTTTTTTTTTGCATTATTTGAAGTCTGAAAACAGTGGGCTTTTTTTTTTTGGTATTTTGATCATTTTTAATGTTCTGCAAATAAATGCTCTAAATGACAATATTTGGAATTTGGGAGAGATGTTGTCATTAGTTTGTATAATAAAACAAAAATGTTCTTTTTAATCAAACAAATACATAGAAATACCAAAATCAGAGAAACTGAAAAATTTGCAGTGGTCCCTTTTTTTTTTTCCAAAGCTGTATGGCCATGACCCCATTTTTACATCACAATTTTCCATCCACATTAACTTTCTAGAATTAATATCTCAGTAATGCTATGCTTTCAGTGACATCTCACTAACTGACACAACCATTGGCGTTGTTAGACATGAGGCCTTTCTCAATTCCCTTTTTTTCTGTGTTATTTGTTATCGACACAACAACCATACAAAGCAAAACCAATACATAAATTTGATGGAGCGATAGTAGAAAAGGATTCAGTGTGGTTGGTATGATCATTGTGAATCACGGGGCAGAGGGTCTCTCTCTCTCAGCTGGGAAATTTGGAGACTCAATGACTCAGTTTGGCCTGTGGGGAGCGCCCTACTTCCATCTGCAGGGTGTAACAGCAATATGCAGGACTCCAGCATTAGATCTGTGGGTTTTGAAGTGGTAGTCCAGAGTTAGAAAACAAAGCACTCCTCAGGTGCCATCAAGGAACAGTTTTCAGTGCTTTACAAAATTTGGAAAAATACTCAAGAGTGCTTTTTCAAATGTTCAGATTTTTTTTTTCAAAATTTCTGGTAAAAACAAAGATGATTACCTATTTTGTTTGTTGATTAAAGAAATATTTCTTGAAAAATGATTCAATGAAAAAATCCTTTTTTTCTCTTTTTTTAATTAATTTATTTCAGAAATGCTGAAAAAAACTGCTGCTGTCTAAAAAATCTGGGAGACCTGACCCCTGGGAGAAAACAGCTCTGATTGTACAGACAGGAGCCTGAGCAGGGTTTGAATTGATGAAAAGGTTTTTCTCCAGAGGTCCACCTTGGCAAATACACATGTTAGAGTTTATGACTCATTTTTCAAATTAATAGTTTACCTAAGGTGATAATTAGCTTTTAATTATCCGCTCGGAAGTTAACCCCTTCTTTCCTCTAACCCCAAGAGACTCACTAAATATCTGCGTGTGTAACGATAGATCTGCAGTCCGTCCCTCACACATTGTATGGGAGAACAAGAAGCCAGATGTAAACCACAGCCAGATCTTTGTAAATCCACCCTGAAGTTTGCCAGAACAGATCCATCATCATTTATGCCCCGCTGAGCGCTGTTTGTCCCAGCAGCTTCCCGCCTGCTAAAGGTCAGAGCATAAGAGACCGTTTAGTGGCTCTATGAAGAGCATGAAAGGCCGGCCTTGACGGCTTCAGTCACACAAGAGCAAGAGGCTGAGAGGAAATGAGTGTGAAATGAATGTCACATTGAAATCAAAGGGGGAAGATAAACGAGAGAGGTGGCTGGAAATCACCTGGTCAGAGAGTCAGAGAGAGGGTGATGAATGGATGGATGGATGGATAGATCGACGGGTCAACAGATGGATGGACGGATGGATGAAGGGATGGAGAGAGGAGTAATTATTAGTGATTGAGTGACTTCCCCCTCATGTGTTTCATTAGGAGTGGGCCGTACACACACACACACACACACACACACACACACACACACACACACACACACACACGCACACACACAATCTCTTCTCTGTTGGGCCGTGCCAGAGCCCCGAACCACCCGTTTATTTGCCCATCTGAAATCTTAACAGTTAATACCTGTATATTTCCAGCATAATATTGTCTCTGGCACAGATTGCCAGAAAATGTATCCTAGAGAAAATAAACGGCAGCTTTCGCATGCCAGGTAACACAAGGGCCATGTGCTGAGACGGGGGGTGGGGGGTGGGGGTTGGGGGTGGGGTGGTGGTGTAATACAGGTAAGATGAAGGAGAGGGACAAAAGCTTTTCAGTGTTGGTTGAAAGTTGCTCATTTAAAAGCCAAAACGGACCTTTAATTAGCTAGGTGCATTGTTAATTTGGAAAAAAAATACTAGCTGAAGAGTTGTGATTGTGTGTAGTCTTTATAAGAAAAATACATTAGCAAAGGGAAATAACACTTGTTCTGGCTCTTCTCAGCCTGTGTGTGTTTGTATTTGTGGTTACACTTTCAGGGGTTGGACAAAGTGCACAAGATGGAAAAGCTTGGCATACACTCTGTGCTTGATCTGAGCCAGAGCAGTCGTCTTCCTAAGATAAGGCCCTTTCAGATGGAAACAGTCCTGAGTTTGTCCAAGACGCTAATGTCTGTAACATTTCAAAGTGTATATGTAGGCACTATTCGCTTTCTCCTAGTCTTCGGTCCAATACACAACTTTATTTTATTTTACATTGATAACACACAGAGAAGTGCAAATGCAGCTGAAGGTCTTTTTGTACAACAAGTAGTTTAAGTCTCTGCCGATATGTGACCCTATGACACTGGAACACAGACGTTACGCCATCAGCAGCTATGATGCATTCACTTTCACTCACATCAGGCATGACCAAAGTCTTGCCTGCAAAACTTAACAACTCAAATGGAATTCAAAAAAATATTAAAAAACCCCATACCAGGCTCAGACATTGCCCTAAAACTAACTGTTGCCCAAGGTTCACTTTCATACAACTCTCAACTTTCATCTTACATGCATTATGGTAAAGTGGTGTTTATAGTGATGTTGTTCCTGTTTGTGTCTGGGGACCCTTCATGTAACCAATTTTGCTTTGTTTACACACAAGATAAGCTGTTAGCAGCCGATAGTGTGTCAGTGCTCAACAGTGCAAGGCCCAATTTTCCCTTCAAGCTAAGGAAAAGGAGGTTAGGATGATGTGATGGTGCTGCAGCACAAGCAAAGAGATGATATAGACTTGTCCTCCGATCCATGGTAATAGGCAGCGAAAGATCTACAATAAGATGAATGAGCTATCTGTGCTAACCCAGCGCTAGGGGGGATACCAGCAGAGTAGCAAAGAAATACTGTCCATATACTCAGGGACTCAAATCGTGGAGATGCGTTCTTGCTAATATTCAAACAAAATATGAGCACTGGAAGCACAATGCAGCAGAATGCTTTTCACCCGTTCTTAGACTGGACCATGACCTTGGAGCCAAGGGTTACTCTTTCAGGCATTGTAAAAGTAAGCTGTGACAGTAACAGAAACTTTTTTATGACAATAAAGAGAGATCTGCCATCATTCAAATTTATTGTGAAGCAGTGAAATAAAACTTCCATTTTTTCTGTCTGCTCACATCGTAACATACAAAACCATCAAATATGGTGCTCCTACTCCTGTTTCTCCCGCATAACAGAAGTACTTTGCAATAAAATATTGTAATGATATCACTTTCAAACTGTCTTTGGGTTCAATATAAAAGTTAAGAAATGCCCTTAAGTGTCATCGTGATTTCTGTAAGAAAGCAAACCTGCAGATCCCAGAGTGTCAAATTATTACCTTAAATGAAAACATCAGCATTTTGAAAAGCAAAGAGAAGCTGTGCTCTCACTAATCATCTGTGAAAACAAAAACACCTGCACACACGCTGTGATTTTTCATCATCATGTTTCAGAGCTCTGCTCGCCTGTGAACGTTTCCACATCCACACATTTCCACTGTGCGTCAAAGGTAAGAGGGGCAGTGGAAGGTGATAGGCTACAATTATCACCTCCACCACCACCACAATCATCACCATCATAACACACACACACACACACACACACACACACACACACACACAGATTTAGTACACACAGTTTATCTGGGGCTGGTGTGAGTTTTCTTTTTTTTTTTCCTGGGCTGGAGGAGAGGTAAAAGTCAACATTTCCAGGGTGAGGGTAAATGACAGAGCTGCAGCCACTCAAACCACAGGCACGTTAAGCAAACACCTGCGGCTCAGGTGGAAAAGCAAGGCCTCTCTGGCCAAGAGAAGGAGCTCTTTCTCTCAGGATCAACCCTCTCACCGTATGGCCACTTGACACGACTTTGGCTTTGAGTGTATGCCATAAATTTAATACAAAATGTAGGAACAGTTTTATGGTAAAACAAGAGCCAAACTGAATCTTAATTTTGTAATTAATTATAGATAGAATTAAAGAAATTAAAAAGAAATAAATATAGAAGAAATATAAGAGTCAAAAAGCATGTAGAGGAACCAAAAGATGTGTCTTGTGTTGGTGTTGGCAATGTGGTTAGCACTTTAGCATCAAAGCAAAGTGGTTCCATGTTCAAAGACAAGCAGGCTGATCAAAGGGTTCAGTGTATTAATGAGTGCAAATAGTTGTGTGTCTTTATGTTTTTTTTCTTTTTTTGTCTGTTTTTTTTTTTTAACTGACTGAAAGACAGCTTGAAGACAATTGTCCTGTCTTTTGCTGAATGTCAGCTCAGTACATCAGCCTGCAGGAGCACAAAGAGCAATAAGCTAAATGTGCAGCTGTGACACTTTTTCCCACTTATAATAACTATTTGATAAAAAAAAAACAGCTCCAAACTGCGATAATTCAGCAATGAGTGGACTCTTGTCCAGGCAATTAAAAAGGGCACTTTGCCCATGGAATGAGAAATTTTCAGATACTTTATGTATTGAAAGTGCAACTCTCTCGACCCTATGATCAAAGCCAGCAAAGGCCCAAATGTCAGATGTTTGCAAATGACATGGCGTCTGATTTTCCTGTGAGGTAGGGTGTGTTAAGAACGATTTAATCCGATCATATCCCCTTGCAAAGAGAGATCGTAGATAATGAACATGTTTAATATTTGCGACTAAGAATCCTGCAGTGTGTGGAATTCTCTGAGAGGAGCGTATAGCACGCAGTGTGTAATGTCACGTTGCCTGGAATAAGAGGCAACCAAGAGGCCAGCTGACTCAGCTGACTGACAAAACGGGAATTGAAACCAAAAAAAAAAAAATCCAAAAAACACATGATGCTGGTGAAAATAAAAGCTTTGTGGACCCCTGAAATGGAAGAGTAACTAGTTGATTTCTGGCAAAAGCTTGAATGTTTTTGTTACACATTTTTGTCAACTTTGTTAATACCGAAGTCACGTTTTACTTTGCAATATTTTGAATTTTGGGTGTGAAGAACCTGATTCTCTGCAGAAGAATTGATTAGTGTGTAATGTGCTGTGGAGTAAAAACCATAAGATTGAGAGAAAGATAAGGCGCGATCTGTCTTGCGTAATCATCAGGTATGTGGTCTCTAAATCTGTGAAGATTTGAAGAATTGTGCAGTGTGTGGCAATCTTTGGTATGAGCACCACCCATCTTAAGTCCATCAAGAATGACATGGAGTGTGGTCTGTTTGAGAAGGCAACAAGCTGGCATCAGCTTCTGGAGCTGGCTGTGTAGCTGAAGGCACATTCACAGGTGACAGAGGTCCTAACCCTCGGTGACAACTTGGACCTGGAGCATGAGTTTCACTATCACCTCAGGGGACTGTTTGGGGTTCTGTACAAGCTCACTCCGCAAGAAACAGATTATCTCAGACCATTGCTGTCACAAAAGAAGGAAACTTGAGTCAAGAATCTCAAACTCAAGAAAAGGATTCTTTACCTGAAACTGAACTGGTACCATTGGAGACCTAAACCAACAGGTAAATTAATTGAATGTCCACAGACCATCTACATTGACTGGGTAAATTTGGGTCTATTGCTAAGCGACAGAAAAAGAAACTGTCAGGTTCTTCTTTCAGAGTTTGTAACACCTGATATTCATGCTACCCCTTGATGATAAACTTGATCAGATTTTCTCTTTAGGCCTTTTTGCACTTGTTTTGTGTGTGTCTGAAGTTTCTTGAAAAGTCTTCATATAAACCTTGTATGAATCTAAAAAGCACCCTTGTAGACAGGACAGCTGGTGTCCGCCTGATGGTTTGGTATTGTGAACGACCAAATAAACTCTGTCTGACACACAACAACACCACAGACATATTCCAGGAAACAAGTCCATCACAAGGTTCACACTATAACTAACATATTCCTCCATAACAACAACAAAATATGCTGACGTACATGTGGTCGTCTGATTGTACGTCTGTTTCTCCCTCTGTGTTTCACCCTGAACTCTGTTTTTCCAGCGCTGCATGAGAAAAGTCATACTGTTCCACGCTCACTGCGAGGGTCACCACTAAAGGTTTACAGTTCACCAAGCGTGTCCAGACTTGTCACAGTTTCCATGTTTGAGCCTTAGCCTCACCAGTTACTGCTCTCTTTCTGTGTCTCTGTCAGTGTCAGAGGAGCCTTGGCCCTAAACCACCACCTCCACAACGTCCCCCACCCTGGGGAGCATTTTCTGCGAGTGATGAAGAAAACCAATAAACAGACTCTCTCTGTGATCCATGTCATATTGTTTGGCCCACCTGCAACCTGTAAACTCCTCACCATGGACTGGATGTTCTCAATTTGTTCCATGAGGAGGCCCTGGCTTATATTAGCCTAAAGGGGGCACTGGAAGAGCATCTGGGCCGAGCGGCATGAAGTGAATATAGCAGCATGCTCGCTGGCTCTGGCTTCAGTTTCAAGTCAATTATCGAGCCCCAGGAAAAAAACCACAAGACGGGGAGCAGAAGTTCTGTCAAAAAGCAGGGCAGATCAGGGCACAATGATGGATTTAAGTGCTCCAACACTTAGCACAAATAGTATTTGTTGATGTAGTAGTTTCCAAGAAGTGGGGGGCTTAGTCCATGTGAAATAATTTGGAAAGCACTACAATAATGACAGAAATAAACAGTCTAAAACACTGAGTGCTTTTGAAACAGAGAACTTGGACTCGATGGGAAAGCTGTAGTGGGAGAAGTTTTCAGTCTATTAAATAGACTGTGAGGAGTTTCTACATGATCATGAAAAAGACATAATACCTGATGATAATCCCCAATTTAAAATGAGATTAGCACCAAAATTTGTTTTTTCTAAATGCTAATTCTCAGCTTCTAGGTCAGGTCGGGCAGGACCGAATTGATTTATGGCGTGCTGATATCTGTGTGACAGCACCACGCCAGCTGACAAAGTTTAGCAGTGAGAGGGGAAATTTGTGTTTTTCTCTGCTGAAAACAATTTCTTGGATTTTTTTTTTTATATATAATGGCAGAAACAGGAGCATGACTGACAGAAACAGAACAGTTTGTTTGTCCCACCACTGTCAAATGAGATTTTTTTTACCTCTTCAAAATTCATCCCTTGTATTACTCATAAGAACAGCCCTGTTCTTAGCTGTGTGGCCGAGCATCCTTAAGTTAAACCACAGCAAGGTGAAAAAGTTCATCCATCCCTGGGAAAATAGTGATCTCCTCAACTCACAAAGGAACACATAACTGTTCAGTTTATTTATTTATTGTCAAAAATATTGGGCAATTTGCTTTATTTTTGTATTAAACATTCTGATAGGTTAAGACTTGCAGATCAGAAACATTTGTCTGGGATTTTGACCTTCTCCCTCAGGTTCCAGTTTATGTAATGACTGTATGAATGAAATTAACCACCTGGCTAAACACACTGTCATGCAACAGCTTTCACACGCAAACCAACATCCTGATGCTCAAATCCCATCTCCTCATGCTTTGATTGAAGCCATGCTTAACAGTGTGGCACCTGGTGAACACACAGGATCACTTTTATGAAAAAATACACACAGGCACAAACAGGCATGCACGTGTTCTCAGTCCTAACTTGGAGCAGATGAAAGAGGCTGAAGCAAGAGGAAACTGACATGAAACAGCCAGGGACAATTAACTGGGTCCTAGAGGGACAATTCCCCAAATCAAGCTGTAAACGAGCTGTAAACAGAGAAATCTGTTTGAGTTTTCTTTTCTGTCAGCTGCTGTTCCAAAACCACAAAAAAGAGGGATGCAATAGTCCCCGGGCAAACAGGTAGAGAAAGGTGAAAAGCTTAATCCGACACGTACTTATTTTACCTAGAATAAAAAGAAAACATCAGATGGTTTGTTTTTTTCTGACTCCAGACATTAATAAGATTTACATTGCTCTGTCGGTCACCTGAAGATTTTTGTTAAAAGAGGCAAAAAGTGTGTACTTAGCTTTTTTTTTTTTTTTGTAACAAAAAAATTCATGCCCTTTTTCAAAATCTAATGCCAGCAACATGTTTCCAAAAAGTTGACACAGGGACAACAAAAAGTTGTGTAATGTTAAAAATAAAACATCTGGAGGAACATCTCCCAACTATTTCGGCTAGTTTGGCCGAGGTTCACCACACGGCTGGGTATCCGAAGTAAACTCAAGAGATGCTGAGTCTCTCACAAGGAAAGATGGAGAGTTGTTCACCACTCTGTGAGAGACTGTGAGTAAATGATGTTCACTTTCAAAAGATATTGTCATTGAACACAGCTTAAGGCTTCATCCACAAATGAAGGATAGAACTGAGCCATGCAAAGAAAACTCATGTGGTTCCTTTAAACAATTGAATATGGACTGAGGGGAAGAAAAACTGTCTTGTGGTCTGATGAATCCAAATCTGACAATCTTTTTGGACAACATTGATGTCATATTACATACAAATAATAAACTGACCTGCACACAGTCAGAATCCATTATCCATTGAAAACACATTTTGTGCATTAGAGCAAACACACACACTGAGCTCCACACACAAACAAACCAAAAAGTGTTACTGTAACCAACAGTCATACCTGATGAATTTCAACATTTGCTTTGTCTCTTTATGAAAGAGGCATCGGAGGAGCATCAAACACTGTAATAGAACATCCTCATAGACCAGACAGGATGATTAGGACATGTTTTAAAAGACAGATTTTTTATTCAAACCACAGTGGAATAAAAACTCTTTATGACTATATTAAAATGAAATCACTCATTGAGGTCAGACAGATGGAACAGTGGGTTTACTTTCCTGTCCCACAATACTGCTGAAGGATTCCTGCACAATAACATTTCAGAGCCATTCGGTGTGGCTATTTTTGAAACTTTAATGATAGAGGGAGTTATACATCAGAGGAAGGTCAGTCTGATATTTCCATATTTCAAATAAAGCACCACCAACACATCTGCCCAGCAAAGCTAAAAATACTTGACATTGTTAACATCTAAACAAACTTTTTTTGTCGAAAGGTGTGATGTAGATTTGCAGTCTCTATGCCAACACAACACATCTCTGAGCAGTGGCTCACAGTATTGGAGCGATGTTGGCATGGTCACAAATTGACTCTTTGTTTTATTGGTTTAACCCCCTCCTGCAGACAGTCGTCTCTCTGTGTGGCTTCAGCAGTGTCACTCACCCCTGTCCGTCTAAATATCAGCCGTCCAGCCCACACACCCAACGCCCTCACTGAGTTATTATTGTGCCTGCATGGCAGAGCACACTCAGACAAAGACTATGTTAGTTTGGGCAGAGAATATCTTTTTTAACCATTTATTTCACAGAACTGAGTATGTATGTATGAGTAAGTATGAAAAACTAGATTTTCCATTGTATTGCCTACAGCAAAACTTATGATCAGGTAAGGTTTCCTTGTGAATTGATCATTTAAAGCAGTTAACATAGACTAGGTGTCAATAAATCATACTGAGCAAGACAGTCATGGTGAACTTAGTATTCTTCTTAGATGTGCTTCAAATCTAGCATTTTTTATTGACTGAATTTAAAGATGGTTATATAATTTCAAAAAGAATTGTGCTTGTAACACATTTTGCAAACACAGCTACTAAGTTTTCATAAATAGGTTCTTCTTAAAACACGTATGACTTGCTTTTGGCTCATTTTTAGCGCAAATAACAGATACTCCAGATAAATTCTTTATGCATACTATAAAGATGGGAGCTTGATTGTTATGGCACTTAACGGAGATCAACAAACTTACTGGTATGATTTTATAATTTATGATCTTATGATCCTGGGTCTGATCTGTGAAACAGTGACACAGAGAGTGGAGCTTCAGGGATTTTCCCTTTAAAGCTTCTGCAATGAACTCTCTGTTTCTGTTTCCATTTTTTGGCACCCCCTGTGGACTTTTGTATGTGTGAGTAGTTTCCTCTAAAAAACAACAACAACATACATATGTGTCACCTTGCTTCATTTTAATGGTCAAAAATGTTTCAAGAGAGAATAGAAAAGGAAGACAGTGGTCTGATACCTACCCCTTCTCCTCACAGAGGTTATGAAAACTGTAAACGACCATAAAGGATTAGCAGAAGTTGTTACTGATGGTCAGGTTTGCATTTGATGGTCATAAAAAATATATTTCTATTAATATCAACCAGTTCATGACCAGCTGAAAACCTGACAGGAGCTCCAGCACCATAAATGTTGAGATCTCCTTCGTCTCTAAGCGCTCCTTCCCACCGTCACGCAGACCTTTAGTGGTAATATCCTCAGAGAGAGTTCATCCACAGTGTTAATGTAGGGAAACAGCCTCTCAGTGAACTTGTCTTTAAAGGTGTGTATGTGTGTGTCAGTATCAGCGTCACAAAACAAAAGCAGTCCTCTGTCCCAGTCTAAAGTCATTCTGATTTTCTCAAACTTCCTCCCCAGCAGCAGGTCGGTGGCTGGAGCTGGTGGTGACCATGCAGAGTATTCACCCTCATCAAACCAGATTCCCCATAATCCAGATTGAACACGTCCTTTCCTCTGGACAGACTCTGCAGAAACACCCAGAGTCCAGACTTTACTGTCTCCCACATACACGTCCCAGCTGTGAGTCCCTGAAATAAAACCCACAGAGCCCAGGACAGAGTTATAATTATCAATCCTTTCTGGATTATCAGGGAGATGGTTCTCCTCTCCTAGTCTTACACTGGTCAGATCATCAGACACGATGAGTTCTGGATGAGCAGTATTTGGATCCAGAAACAAATGAGTGTAGGAGACCAGGTCCTTCATCTTGTGCCAGGTGTTGAAGGTCAGGTTTCCCAGGTGTTTGACTTCATCTATAAGAGCTCCAGAGAGCAGCCGTGGATCATCCAAAAGGGGGCGCTGCTGGACTCTTTGCACTGCAGCCTTGTAGTTATGCAGGAATGAGACATCTTCAGCCCTGAGCTCCTCTTCTGTAGCTCCAACTATGTCTGACAGATCATCAATCTCTCTGCTCAGAGCCTCCATCCTCTCCTTCATCTTCTGACTCTTCTCCTCCTCTTCCTCCCTCAGAGCTGACAGCCTAACCTCCTCTTCTTCTTCTAGAAACTTGTGGAGCTTCTTAAATTGCTCTTTGATCCTCCTTTCTGTGTTTCGGGCTTGGACTTTGATGTGCTCTGCGGTTTGGTCACACTTCAGTTTCACTTTCCTGAAAATCTGCAATTTTTCTTTCAGAGACTCTAAAAGTTTCTTTTTGTGTTGTCGTGCAACTTCGTCGATGGGTCTGAACGTGTGGTTAGTGTGCGTTTCTGAGTCCCTGCAGACCAGACACACTGGCTGCTGATGGTCCAGACAGAAGAGTTTGAGTTTCTCAGAGTGCAGACTGCAAAGATCGTCCAGCGATCTCTTATCTCTTTCCAACATGAAGGCTTCACACAGGTTTTTCAACACCAGACTGACAGGCGGGTGTTCACTCAGAGAAACTGTCTTACAAACTGGACACTCACGTGTTTGTTTCTCCCTCCACCAGCTCTTCAGACAGTCTTTACAGAAGCTGTGGCTACACGTCAGAACTAAGGGCTCTCTGAAGATGTCGCGGCAGATCGGACAGCTGAGATCCTCCTCTGATCTGAATGCCATTCTTTGCCTGAGGAAAACTGAACAAAAGAGGAGTCAGCCATGGGAACTTTTCTTATCTTAGCTTCACCTGAAAGGTACTTTCACTTTGAGCCCCGTTTTCTCACACTCACCTGTACAGACTGGTGTCAGCGGTGTAGTTCTGCAGTTTTTTTCTCTTTGGTTGGACTCAGTCAGAGTAACACCTTAGTTTGATCTGAGGAAGTCTTTTTTCAGTCTGTGCGTCTCTCAGAGGTAAAAAAGAATAAACTGTTTCCTGTTTTGTCTCTCATGAGTCATGGAAGAGGTGGAGCTCAGTCAGACCTCCTGTGCTTTAGGCTGTTGCTTTACATGTAACAGTGGGGTGTGTTTCATACCATAGTAGTGATTCACGGCTGGAAATGCACATGATAGCGTGCGGCAGGCTGTTGCAGAAGTGATGCTTATGTTTAACAGTTTAAAGTGTGCTTGGTAAAACCAGAGATGGGTCTAATGAAACAACTTTCGTGCATGAGCCTAGCTTTCTTTTCAGTTGCAATGAAAGCGACCCTTCTATTAGTCTATTAGAAAATAACTGAAACATCTGCTTTGCGCACAAGTTAATATAAAACATGCCTCCTGCAAACTAACATCAGATTGGTGAGTAATCTCAAGAATTAGTCAGCCTGATATTATTGTCCATCTTCATCCCTGTCATGTGTGAGCTAGAAATGTTGGATTTCAATGTATCATGATCTATTCAATGTAGCTTAGTCAAGCTTAGACTCAGTTTAATGACAACTAAACAACCATCTCCTTTGAGCCTAATAGTGTAAATGTGTTTCTGTCAGCCCCTCATGTTACAATTCAAAGAGTGACCCTGTGAACCATAATCTGGATATCCGCTGAGACTGTTAGCTGAACGTCTCAGTGTATATCCAGTTTACATCAGCTGATGAGACACAAAAAGAATGCACCTTGATTCAGTTCTGTATTTTAAAACTGCCCTCGTTAATCCTCTTTCAAAAAATTCTGGTCTTGATCCCATTCTTCCTTAAAACCATAGACTGGTTTCCAAGTTGTGTTTAATTAAAAGAAAAAAAATGTTTGTGCAACTTCTGGCTGCATTTGAAGACGTTAATATCTTCAAAAAATTTTGTTAAAATCCCAACACTGAGTCTGCCCTACTCAAGGTCACCAATAAACTTCTTTTAGATGAGCGCAAGTCTTCACCTAAGCACAGCATTAGACACAGTTCATCACAACATCCTGTTACAAAGACTGAACCTTTGGGTGGGGATATCTGGTGCAGTTTTAAACTGTTTCACATCTTTTTTATCAAATAGAAGACTCAGTGTGTCCATGAACAATTATTCCTCTTCATCTTCGTCAACTAAGTTTGGTGTGCCACAGGGGTCTGTTCTGGGGCCTAAGTCCTCAGAACAGGGTGAGCTGAGTGCACTATTTGATTATATATAAATGGTGAAAATAACTGACATCCTTGTCATTGGCTTCCAACACATTGTAAACAACCTGTATTCTGCTTGTACCTTGCTTTCTAATGTGAAATCTGTTAAAAGAAGTTCATCTATCTAAAATCTAAAAATCTAAATTTTTAAGATCATAGAAGCCTTTAGAAACCCTAATAAGGAAAAAAGCTTTTTCTGTAGCCTCCTTTGTGCTTCGTATCATCAGGGATGTAAAAATGATTGTGGAGATGGTGAGCAGTATACCACATCATATTAGGCTTTACTTTCAGTGACCTTTGATAGATCATCCTAAACTCCTGTCTGTGCAACGCAACAATAGGTCATGCTCTTTTCTATTGCCAAGCAAGCCAAGTCATGATATGAAATCAACTTTTTCTCCAAACTGCTCCCTTTTTCTCTTCCTCTGCATAGAAAGTTGGCTTCATAATCTGCTGAGCTCCACATTTTCTTCACTCAGACTCGGGGGCTGGGAGAATATGTGTCCAGCGTGGGAGGTTTTTCGTCTGCATCTAAAGTATATCTTCACATTTCAGAGTCTTTGCTCCAATCTTTAGACAAGCATCTGCCCTAACATACAAAGCTATTTAATGAAAGCTGTCCCTCATGATGTTTAGTTTCTGTTCTTTCATAATGATTGATAAACTCTGGAGATGTCAGCACAAGAAGGTCCACATTTCAGTCAAAGAGACCAGAGTTTTTCTCTCTTCTTCGCTGTGACCTGCAGAGGGTGGGACACTATTTGCAACAAAAAGGGGAGGAAAGAAGGAGACCCTCGATAGATAGCGTGTCTGATAGCTTTTGGACAGCAGGGTGATCTCAGAAGTTGCTCAAACTAATCTATATATGTTTGGTACTGTCTATGTGCGAGAAACACTTGCAGTGATTGCTCTGTACAGCTTCATGTACTGAATAAAGGCCAAATCAAACCAGATCCATCTCTGCTCCATCACAGCATCCGCTCACTCACACTGGCTTTTGAATGTTGAGTTTAGCTGTGTCAGGTTCAGCAGTTTGGATCAGATGTGCAAGACTTCTGTTACTGCTGGATGCGGGTGCAACAATGCCTCAATTTGCACAACTCAGGCAAAGGAAACAGGAAGTCATGAATTGCAACGATATTAAAACACCCAATGACTTTTGAAATAAAACAATCTTTGCTGACATGAGATTGTGTTCAGCTTGTCTACAACAACAAACAATGTGCTGAGTGGGACCAGGAGTCAACAGGTTTGATGTTTTAAAGCCCAACATGAAAGAGGAGAGGCTCATCATTGGAGTTGGAAAGTGCAGTAACTCCAAAGTCTCCTAACTCCAGCTGTATGGAGATCCTGTCATGTGCCAGGCTGAACATGCAACTTGTGTGTGATGATGGATGAGATGCAGTAAAACCGCAACCAGGAACAGAACAGATACTGATGCAGTGTTAGTTCAGCTTCATTCATCATTTCACTCAACAAGCAACTTTGGGACAACAGCTGAGGACTTCCTCACTCATGTTTTGACCAGTTTTATGGTGTTCCTTATATTCCCCTTTTGTGCCACAACTTTTATGTTCAGAACATTAAAGGATTAATAATTGCTTCTGTAGCCATAAACTTAAACTTAAATCAAATCTGGACAAGTAATAGCTCTACACTGATCAGCACATAAAGTCAGTCTGGTTCACTGAAATACAGCCACAAACTGAAATGCCTGAGTAAAAACAACAACATAGTGTGCTCATGCATCAGGTCGGGGTATATTTTACAATAACAGCAAACATAAAGCTGTTAGTGAGCCTCGTCTTTACTGCAGCTACTTGGCCACTCACAGTTACTCACATCCCCTTGCTGTTTAATCAAATTGACAGGATCAGGTCGAGTTTATGTGTGATCCATGACAGCCTCATATTATCCAATCACTTCTGTTCATCCATCATACACAGAGCTGTGTAGTCTTTAACTCCAACAAAGAAAATAAAGAATGAAAGTTCAGAGAGACAGAGCTGTAAGACAAACACTGTACCAGAAAACAGCTAGTGTTACAAACCACAAGAGACCCTCGTCGACTGCCAAGATCTCCAAATCTGAACCCAAGCTTTCTGTCTGGTAATTATTCCTCAAGCTTGGTCTAAACTGAATTTATGACATGAAGTTGGCGCTCCTTTTGGCATTGTAAATTCAACCTCCACTGAGTTTAAGAAACAAAATAAACCCTTGTCTGTTCATACAGGAAAGAAAATTAAATAGGTGGATGATATAAAAAAATACATTGTAAATCAAAATAAAGGACTAGATTATTAAAGGGGGTATTGTGCTTTATTTTCCTTTGCTGTCCCCACGGTAGCTCAAAAAAGATCATACTTTTTCTCACTCTGGTGTTTTGAAAAGCCCTTATTTCAACCTCGGTCTGAAACATCCATCTGTCTCTTTAAGGCTCCCCACGACTCCCTTGTAGTGGCACATTACATAATAATACTGCCTTATATAATAATGCAATATATTTTCACTTCGTTATGCAGTAACGCCACATTTTGTAAAAAGATTCTTGTAATAAATATATATTATATGAAATAAACTTTGCCAAATTATGTAATAAGTTCTTAAATATTGTGTTGCACGAGTTAAACAAAGTTATTACATTTTTAGCAAGAAAATGTATGCATTTGGTGCATTTTGGCACAATATGTAACAACTTTTTACTCAATGTGGCAAAGTCTATTACATATTGCATTCAAGAAATGAATTACACAATGTGGCAGATTATTACAAAATGAAAAAAAGTGAATTTTTTTTTACATAATGACATAATGTGGCACTACTTTCTTTCTGACTGACCCTACTGCCCCCCTCTGAGGACCAGTAGGGTCAGAGCCATGGGCAGACCTTGGTGTTTGAGGTCCGTCCATCCCACGTGTCTTTACCAGTGAGGAGATCCTTGTGTGATTGCCTCGTCATTTCAGCAAGTTTCATGAAGATTTCAGACTATTGATTAATATTTATCATTTTTTGTTTATTTAGTTTTTAGAACATAATGTCTTGAGCAGTTTACAGACAAATTCAGGGATTTCTACAGCATATGTAAGTGTTTAAAAATGTGAGCACATTTAAAAGCATTGTTACATGAAATAAGTGAAAGCAGAATACCTCCTCTTTAATCTAATATAATCAAGCCACAGAAAGGAGGCAGGTTTCTTTTTTGCCTTTTGACAATAAGGCAAAATACAACTTTCTGCAACATAAAACATGTTTGAAATTTTAACATTGATGATCTCTCCATTCATTTGCTTCCAAATCAAACCCTTGGCAAGAGTCACATCTCATGGATGATGATGCTCATGGGAAACAGGATGGTACATATTTTGGCTCTGCAATCAACAACAAACTGGAAGGTTTTACAGGGTCTTTGGAAAAATGAAGGATGCACGTTTTAACACAATTCTTGTAAAGATAAATTAGTATGGGGTGGTTTTTTTTTTTTTATGAAAGTGAGAATTTAGAATACTTACTCTGTTGCAACACTTATTTGGACTGCAGCCCTGGCTTTATGAAGCTTCTTTGTATGGAAGCAAATAGAAAGTGCTCGCTTTAAATGACATAGTGCAAAGTTTTCTTTTTTTCCTTCACAGATTGTGTGTATGCGAGTGTGTGCGAGTGCGTGTTTGTGTATATGGGGGGCAGTTTTTTGACATTTTGTGCAACAGCTCAAATGTGAGTCATCGGTGGAAAGTGGGGAGGAAGATTTGAGAAGAAATATTGCTGTTAAATGACTTCGGACAGCATGACATCACGGCGTAATTAAAACAGCTCTCTGGAATTCCGTTTCCAATTCCTGCGCTCAGGTTTGTTGGAGGATTTTTTGAGCACCTGCAGGTTGGTGTGTGAGTGAAATATTTTCACTGGAAGGAATTCAAACTTTGAAGGGAAAGAGAAAAAAAACGGAGGCAGCGGCATTACGCCATTCTTGCCTCTCTTGGAAAAAAACCCTGGGATTTAAAGAAGTTTCTTACAAGATATCCAGCAGAATGGTGCCGCGGAGTGTTTGGAGCAAGTGCACTTTTTCTTTTCTTTGATTTCTTCCCTTCACTGCAGGCAGGATCTCTGGAGCGCTATGGTGCTTACACATGACGGATGGAGGAATACAGGTTTGCAGGATTTGTTTCTTCAAATTATTAAACTCGGTCGCAGTCCACATCCATGCTTTTACGACTTCGTAAATGTCTGCAGTCTATGTAAGACAGGAGAGGCACTTTTGATGCATTTCAACTGTGGCAGAGCAAAGAACAAACTTAGAGGATGAAAGAGTCGGACAGAACCAGAGTGCTTTCCCTTTTTATTTTAAACGAACATAAGATTTTAATCATAACAAACTAATGTGTAATACAATGACTGCCTGGAGAAGGGCTCAAGGACATTAGGATGAATGTTGTGAAGCGTCTCTTTCTCCTGCTGAGCTGCTGGACTCTCATTTACCTACATCCCGTCCTCGGTTCACTAAGCCGGAGCAGACCGATCGAGCAACAGCAACACCGGCTTGGAGAGGGAGTTAAGCGTGCAGTAAGCGGCGGGGACGGAGCGCAAACACACCGGGGAGCTCCAAGAGGAATCGGTGGGTCAGCAGCAACCGCGGGGAGGCAAGTGGTGATCGCTCCGGGGACTTGGAAAGCCTCACCAGTGAGTCCAGCGAGGATTACGCGCATACGCGCAGGTCCACCGTTAATCAAGGGGGAGACAGCGGCTCTTAAAACGAAACTTTTAGCCAAGGAATCCGTGTCCTCAGTCTCGCAAGCGCGCAGCGGAGCAGTGCCGCTGAACCGCGCGCATCAGCAGCTGCAACACCAAGACAGAGCGGTCAGCTTAGGGCGCAAAGAGGCTGTGCGCTCCTGGTTGCCTGGCGGGGATACTCACGTCAAGGCGCACGCGCCCGCAGCCTTTAGCTCAAATGCAGCAGGAAAAGGAGTCGGGACGGCGGCAGCTGCTGGAAGATCTATCCCTCCAGGTAAACAGACCGGGAAAGCCGCTCCAGGAGAGAGTGCAGTTTCTCCGATACGCATGGGACAACCTCAGAGATCAGCCAGTGCGCAAAATCAGCAGAGGCAGCAGAGCGCGGGTCCAGTGGCGCAGCGAGGTACCAGCTTCAAGACCCCCAAAGTACTTCACCGGGAAATGCATCACAAACAGCCGCTGGTCATCCCGCATGACTACATGCTGTCGCTGTACTGGTCTCTCTCCTCCGGGGACCTGAACAGCAGCGCGCTGCACGAAGCAGGGCTGGCCAACACCATCACCAGCTTCGTGGACAAAGGACAAGGTAAACTCTGAAGCTTTCCGTCTTTTTTGCTAAAGCTGTTTGAGTATTACATGAGTGATAAGGAAGACATTTATTTTCCCGCGCCCGAATAAGAAATGTTTAACTTAAATAATTAAATAACTTCCACTTCTAACCCACATGAACACCAAAGTAGAACTTAATCAATCATTATGTTTTGTTTGTTTGTTGAAGAAAGAGAAAAGGCCCTGAAAACAAGTTAATGCTCTTGACCTTGAACAGTCATTTATAGACTGGAACCACAGGTGGGAGGTTTAATATTCGTTGGGTGTTTCTTATGGAGTTGATGGTCATCATGTCTCTCGATGATTTTTTTTCTTTTTTTTTTCCTTTAATTAAAGCAGGGCTATTGTTGACACACTATTTGAATCAGAATTTGCCTAACCAAAGTTGGGTCATGAGCCCTGCTGTGAGCAGAGTAAGTGAGACTTCACTGAAGTCTGATGTCTGACTCCTGGCTCTGAGATGTGAGCACTGGAGGTCGAGCACCAGTCTGGAGGCTTCTGGAGGAGGGCTGCTCTGGAAAACAGGGCTGTAAAGTGCCAAAATGTAGGCGTGCCTGTGCTTAGGAGTTCGTGAGGTAAGAGTTAGAGCATCAGGAAAGAAGTCAGGAAGGTCCACACACACGCGCGCGCAAGAGGGAGAAAGATGATGCGTAATGTCATGACTGTTGTGCATAAATATGTCAGAACTGACTTTAAAGCAGCTGCAAACTGAATGAGCTGTCACACACCAACATGCGTTAACTGTGATTACAGGGGCAGTTCAACGTTGGCTTATCTTGTTGAGGTTTGGTTGAATTACTGATTTAGAAATTGATATAAATACCAAATAGCAGCATCACTAAGACCAGCAGGAGGAGAGAGGAGTGCTTACTTGGCTCCTTCCTTCGTCATCTAATGAATCATTTTAAACCTGAAAATCTATTTAATTATTTAACTTGTTTGTATTATTATATGAGCTGATGTAATCATTCATGTCCTTTTGGAATGAAATTGATTTCAAAGTGTGAAAATCAGAGATCTTGAGTTTTCGCACGATGGATTTCCTTTGGGACTTTAGAGCTTCTGTGATAATTTTTTTCATCTGTTTATATTTGCAGTGATGCCTCTTTGTAATAAAAACAACATAAAAGACAGTCTTCTACACATCCTGTAAATCCTGTAACTTTTTAGAACTTGCTGTTTGGTGTCACACCAGGTATTTGGCATATGTGCTCCTCAGGTAGATCCATTTCCACATTTAAAAGTCATTTTTTCCGACTTTTCTGCATCCATCTGCTTTCAATTCAGGAAGTCTGAAGGTTTTACCAACAACAACAACAAACAGCATGGTTTCCATGAAAAAGATGAAGGAAATGTCACTACTGAGTGAGCTGAAACTCTGATGAAAGCTGTTTATTGTACTTATATGACATGAAGAAGCAAAGGAACCAGATCAGCAATGCTTGGCTAAGAAAGGGAATAAAACTGATTTTAAATTTGCCCCACGTTAACCATAGAACCATTTGTTAACAAAAGTAAAAGTATTGAAACAAACATTTATAGCAAGTCTCTAACCTCTCTGACATATTCTAACAAAACCAGCAAATTCAAAGGTATCTCTTTACACTGATGATATACAGCTGTATGTGTAACTTAAGCCTGGTAACAGACAAACTGACTGTTTTGTTCGATGTGACTGCCATTAAGGACCAGATGGCTCACAACTTCCGGCAGCCAAACACTGACAGGACAGAAGTCCTTATTGTTGGCTCAGATACTGTAGCTTCCAATGTTGCGCTGTGTATTGGTTCACTCTCTTTTGGTGTCCAGTCTAAACTCAAAAATCTTGGAGTCATATTCAGAGAACTTGAAATGATCATCCATGCTTTTGTCTCATACCATCTGAATTATTATAGTTATCGTTGTACCTGCCTCAGTAAATCCTCCCTCTGTCACCTTCAGTTATTCCAGATTGCTGCTGCAAAGATATTGACCTAATCAAGACAGACAACTCACATGACTCCAGTTTTATCTCGTCTATAATGGCTTTGAGGCAAATGTGGGATTCATTTAAAGGTTCATGTTTTGTGTATAGTGCTCTACATGGTCAGGCTCCTGAATGTATCGCCAACCTGCTCCACCCCTACCTCATCAGCGGGTCTCGCAGCTATTCTGACCAAGGCTGATTGTTCATTAAACCTGACTTATGACAAAAGGTGCTCTTGAAGAAGTGGCTAATTGTGTGACTGTTTGTTTCTTGTATTATTGTTTGATTTCATTTGAATGATTCATGATTTCATGATTCAATTTTAGTATTTTCCCTAAGAAGCACTTTGTGATTCTATTCTGTGAAAAGTGCTATGCTAAATAAAATGTACTTACTTACTAATCAACCAAGAAAAAAACAAAGTTTGATCATCCTGTTTGTAGCAAATATGATGTCAAGTCAGCAACTCAGGCACCTGAGTTTCAAAACTATTGATCCAACTTCAGCAGGTGTTAATGTGAATATAAATCAGCAGTTCATTATTCTGATGTATCCTGTGGACTGTGTCGGAAGGAAAACTTTATACTGGAACCTGAGAAAGACAGGAAGTGATGCAATATGTCAATATCACACACAGTCATCAGGATCCTAGCTGCACTGTTTGGATGTGATGGAGCATTTAGAGGCTCTTATTACAGATCTTGATGAGGTGTGTGTTTTGAATGGGTGGGCTGGAGGAGACAGAGACATGGATATGTTTTTCAGCGTCAGGGGGGAGTTAATGAGAGGCAAAGTTTAGAGATATTCTGGGGTGACACAGCAATTTAAGGCAAGCCTTTAAGATGAAGTGAAGGTCGATATGAAGACTCAGGTTGGTGACTATTCCAGACATGATTTTTTTGAAAGTTTGAAAATTCCAAATTACTAATTGCCTCCCTGTTGTAGAGAATACTTGGTCTTTAATACAACATATTTGCTTATTTTGCATGAAGGATTGCTGTAATCAGGTCTTTTTTGGCATGATGCAGGCAATTTGAACATGTGATTTCATCACTTATTGTGCACTTATTTTAATCAGAGATTTAATGATAGTTGTTTGGTTGTTTGCTTCGTTTCCAGCACCATCAAAATCATTGAATTAAACCACACCCACTTGATTCTGATGAAGATGAATGTCATTTACAAAGTCCTCCAGATTTCTTTTACCCTTAAGTCCTTTTTAACTGTCTACTTTAATGACAGCTGTAATTGTTTTCTTTCACAAACCAAATCTATAAAGTCTGGAGGGGATTTGAGTAGGGCCTTGAATGTGAATTTAGCACTCTATAAACTTGTGCATTCTCAGATGTGCCCTGTTTGATTTTGTTTTTTCTCAGTGTGTATGTGTGTGTGCGTGAGAGTGTGTGTGTGTGTGTGTGTGTAAGCATCTGGTCAGTCACTGGCAGCACTGCTTCTCTCAGTGATATACGGCCTCAGGAGGGTAAATAAACACTCCTCACAGCCACAAGTAGGGTGGCCCCCCTATGAAATGTTATCTTTAGGGTGTAAAACTGTTTAAAACAATGTTTAAATGAGCAGAGTTTAATATTTCTAGTCCTGCTAAAGGTTTACATTTCAGCCACTTAATGTACTTTTAATTTGGGCTTTATTTGTTTAGTGTGTCCTCCGCAAATCACCGCTGACCTCCTCCACATGTTGAAGGGGTGAGGGAAGGTGTAACTGATGGCCTGACACATCTCTTCTCACACACTTGTTCACATTAACACACTTCCTCTTTCTTTTTCTCTTTCTTTCGTTCATTCCCTCTCTCCTCCCTCTTTTATTTCTCATCTCCGTTCCTCTCCCCTTTCTCTATCCCTACATGCCAATACTGCTGATAAAGACTCATTTATTACTTCAAAGTGGTATGTTGTTTTTTTACTGAAACAAAACATCAAAGTACTCAGTTCAAAAATGATAATTAGTCAAAGCAACAACACTTTAAAAGTTTCAACAGCAAATACACATTACAACAGACTTATTATACACATATTCTTACATTTCACAAGCATTAATCATTCACAAAATTTCAGTTGAGTGCAAAAGTCTGTAACGCTGTGGTATGCCTAAGATAATGCTGGGCTGAAAATGTGTTGCTCTAAATCAAGACTCAGACTTTGCTCTTTGACACTAAGTTTTTCATCCAAACCTCTCTGTGTCTCATGAACAAGTAATTCCCTGAAACGGCACTACTGTCAGTGATGGAAACTCTGAGATCACCACGTGAGGTGATGGAGCAATTTGTTCGAACCAAAGGAAAAGAGTCAGGGCATAGAGAACTGTCACGTGAGGAGTCATAGGGATCACTTATTCAAACTTATTTCATTCAGGCACAGCTGTCGGGTTGATTTGGTGGTACACAAACTTGTCCAAAGACTCTAGGAACAGGGGTCTGATCTGAGTGACTACCTTATAGAGGACGACTTGCTGCACCTCAGCTCTCTGTGACATCGTGGTTGAAGCTTTATCCTCACTTTTGTAAAGAGCTTATTAGACAAAATTCTCCTCATATGAGCCATTTGCACTAGTTTCCGTGTGTGTGTGTGTGTGTACTTGTGTGTAAGGGATGGCACAGCAGATAGCTGCAGGTCTAAATAGTAGGCCTGTTTGCAGTCTGATGTGGTCTCTCTGTCTGGTTCTAATGTACTTTTCGATGCATGTTAAAGTCCAGGATAGAAGTAGGGGATAACGTGAGAAGGAACAAACAGAGGGGAGAGATCTTCTGCTGCTGTGTGTGTGTGTATGTGTGTGCTGTAGTGGATTTCATTGCTGGATTTCATTTAGACATGGAGGTTCACTGGTTTCCTTCACTGACAACAAAAGAAAACATTACACACCACATCGCTCACTCCGTTCTGCTGCCTGTGTGTACAACTGTGTGTGATAGAGAGTGAGTAACATGTTGACATCTGCCTGCAGGAGCAATGTTAGCACAATGTTCATAAATATTTCTGTTGTTGATGTCTATATCACATTTGTCTGTGTTGTATGTGTTTGCTGTAGGGATGGAAATCTGCCATCTTGTCTTTTTTTTGTCAACAACCCAAATAAGAATGTGTTTTTTAATTCAGTGAATAATTGGAAATTGAATCAAGAAGCAACAATAAAAATGGCTGCTGTATGCTAAACTTTTCAAGGAGATGCTTCAAAAGTCAGAAAGACAATAGTCCAAAATTTACCAAATAATCGAGGTCCAGTCAAGAAGTATTTAGATAGGATTGTTTTGGCCAGAATTGGGGCATAATTTAAATTTCTTTACTGGAAAAAACTTGGGAGAATGACTTTTCCTTATCCCAGGAGCTTAAGCATGGGAGCATGATTTTAAACATCTGCTCATGTGTAAGTCTGTGCACATACATGCATGTTGGTATGTTGATTCTAGTCTTATTGCAGCATATAACAAATTCTGTCTGGTAAATTTGTCTTTGCTCAGTTTTTGCTCATATTCCTTGTCTCTGCTCTTGTATCCCTGTCCTCCCTCACAGACGAGCGTGGGCCCCAGCTGAGACGGCAGAGGTATCACTTCAATGTCAGCTCTCTGGAACGAGACGGGCTCCTGGGGGCTGAATTACGCATCCTGAGGAAGCGCCTGTCTGACCCACGGAGAGCCTTCTTTGGATCTGCCGCTGCTGACGGAGGAGGAGTGGGGGGTGCAAGAGGCTTGTCCCCGTGCCTGAAGCTGTACACCTGTGCGTCAGGTAAACAACAGGCTGCTCTGCTCCAGACAAAAACCATGGATGATCTGCCTGGTGGAGGCGGATTTGGCAGCAAATGGGAAGTGTTTGACATATTGAAAGTCTTTAAGGGCTTTAGAAACCAGCAGAACCAGCACTCCCAACAGCTGTGCTTTGAACTGGAGGCTCTTGAGCACAGAGGTGGGCGCCCCATGGACCTACGATCTCTGGGGTTTGCTCGACCTGGAAGGACCAACAAGGAAAAGGCCTTCTTCTTGGCATTTGGCAAAAGCAAGAAGCGGGACCTTTTTTACAATGAGATTAAAGCAAGGTCGGGCCATGACAACAAAACCGTCTATGAATACTTGTTCACTCAGAGACGAATGCGCCGAGCTCCTGCTGCAAGAGGGCCCAAGAAACCGCCACAGGGGGCACCGCAGTCTCTCCCCCAGCATCAGGTGGTGAAGACTCAAACAAGGCCGCGATGTAACCGAAGACGACTCCATGTGAACTTTAAGGAGATGGGCTGGGACGACTGGATAATCGCGCCGCTAGAGTACGAGGCCTTTCATTGCGATGGCGCCTGTGACTTCCCCATTCGCTCACACCTGGAGCCGACCAACCATGCCATCATCCAGACCCTGATGAACTCCATGGATCCAGACTCAACGCCGCCCACCTGCTGTGTGCCAACACGGCTCAGTCCTATCAGCATCCTATACATAGACTCCGCCAATAACGTTGTCTACAAGCAGTACGAGGACATGGTGGTGGAGTCGTGTGGCTGCAGGTAGCAAAGCAAGGTAAAAAGAAAAAAAGACAGAGCCTAAAAGATACACTCTATCTTTCCCTTTGAAGAACGATAGAATTTTTTATAAATGACCTTCAGACTAAAAACAGGATAAGATAAATCCTAAGAGGAACAGTTTTTACTTTGTGGACTGCGACTGAACTCACAGTTATGCAGCAGACATTGCTCTTCACGCTCAAGTGGACAATCAGACTGCATACCAACGAGTACTAAACTGTGTTCAGACTAAACAGTGAAATATAAACTCCTTGAGGTGATGCTCTTAAACACCCACTCACTAAGTGAGAAGTATCCACACATCAGACACTTTGTGACAAAAACTGAACCATCTCATGGACTGCTTTTTACTCCTCTTGTTGTCTTTCTTCAGATTTGTATCTTTTAGTTTGTCCTGATTGTTGTAAAAAGTTTTTGTGTATCATAAAGTCTATTGAACCAGTACTGACTTATAATCCAAAATGCCCTTTTTCTAGCACTTGTCTGCCATCGTGCCTTTGCCTGCTATGATGTAAAATTAGTAATTTGTTGGCCATTTGTGAGACTTTTTTATAAAGCATGTAAAGAATTTCTGATGTATAAATAAAAGGCCAGTGATGAAGTGCTAATCTGACCAGCTCCAAATGTGGGAAAGTTGCATAAACTGATATCTAATAAAAAATGTCTGGTTGACTGAGCTCCAAACTCCCATCAGTCTGAGCCTCTGCCCCCTCACAGGCTCTGTAGACCAAAGTATTGAAGGAATTTTAGATATTTCTCAAATACCAAATCAGAATGTCACCAAAGAATTTTTCTGTTTTGTTTGGTTTGATGGGTGTTTCTGGTTCATGTCACAAAATGCTGCTGATTTTGCAGAAGAATACGTAAAGCCAAGCGTCAACAATAAGGTGCTTGTTGAAAAAAAAAAAAAAAAAAATCCATTGCTCCAATGTACTCACAAGATTAAACATCAGCATCAATGTCTCCATCATTAAGAAAAGAAAAAAGCAGTGATGCCAGCTGGACTTTCCACAGTTTTATACACTTCTCAAACATCATATTTACATACTACTCAAGCCCTTGGACCATCCCACTTAAAATACCACCTACTGCTTAGGATCTTAATAGAAAACTCTAGGAAGACCTTTAATTCTTTCGCACATCCATCCTTCACAAATCCTTGAGAAATTTCATCGTCACACCTCAAACAACAGGAAAAAAACATTAGAGCTTCTGCAGTTTATTCAAGAGTGTAGAGTGATCATAAATCAAAGAGCACTGGTTTTAGTCCACTGGCCAAATGTAGCATTCACAGCGCTTCATTTTTTCCACATTTAATTATGTTACAGCCTCATTCCAAAATGGAAAAAAAACTTTTTTCCTCAAATTTCTGCACACAATGACCCATAATGACTACTTAAAAAGTTTCATTGAAATCTCTCTAATTTACTGAAAAAAAGAAAGAAAAAAGAAATCACATGTACGTAAGTATTCACAGTCTTTGCCCAACACTCTATTGATGCACCTTTGGCCGTGGTTAAAGCCTCAGATTCTATTGAAATGATACCGCAAGCTTGGCACACCTCTCTTCGGGCAGTTTGGTCTATTCCTCTTTGTAGCATCTCTCAAGCTCCATCAGGTTGGATGGGGGACGTTGGTGCACAGACATTTGCAGATCTCTCCAGAGATGTTTGGTAGGATCCAAGTCTGGGCCCTGGCTGGGTCACTCAAGGACATTCGCAGAGTCGTCCTGGTGCAGCTCCCTTGACACCTTTGCTGTGTGCTCTGGGTCATTGTCCTGCTGAGGAACGAACCGTTGCCCCAGTCTGAGCTCAAAAGAGCTCTGGAGCAGATTTTTATCCATGATGTGTCTGTAAATTGCTAAATTAAATTTTCCCCCAGTCCTGACTACCCTCCCAGTTCCTGCTGCTGAAAAACATCCCCACAGCATGATGCTGACACCACCATGCTTCACTGGAGGAATGGGATTGACCAGGTGATGAGCAGTGTCTTGTTTCCATACAGGCCTGATTAGTGGATTGCTGCAGAGATAGTTGTCCTTCTGGAAGGTTTTCCCCTTTCCGCAGTGGACTACTGAAGCCGTGACAGTAACCCTCAGGTTCTTAGTCACCTTCCTGACTAAGATCCCTCTCCCTTTATCACTCTGGTAGTTCAGAATGGAGGCTTGGGGGTGCTGTGTAGCAATACTGCGAGAAAGTGTGAAAATCAACCAAAACAGGATGTAAAACAGGACATTTGGTCACCCTCTAATAAATTTGACCTAGAACCCATTACCCTTTTACTACATATGTTTAATGCATTTAATGCAAAGAACCTCACACAGGAAAAGCCAAAAGCTTTCTGCACTCCAAGAGCAGTTTCGATCTATGGAATATACATAAAAAAATCAAAATTGTGAAATCCTTTACATTTCTTCATCAGTCACAGAATTTACCACAACAGTTGCTGTTTAAAAATCTTGAGCATAGAGGAGTGTTGTGTGTGTGTACAAGAGAGTGAGAGGGACAGCAAGAGGAGGAGAAGAGGACATCAGAGCAAAGGTCAGTGTTGAGGCCAGCTGAGGTTAGACAGACAACCAGCTCTAAGACAAGTCTTTGTGATTCAGAATGGATGATGGGGGCCACTGTGCTAATTGGGATCTTCAAAGCAGCAGATTTTTTTCTGGGCCCTTCCCCAGATTTTTGCTAAGAGAAAATCCTGTTTCTGAGGTGTAATGGCAATTCCTTTGGCTTCATGCTTGGTTTGTGGTTTGACCTGCACTGTCACCTGTGGGACCTTATATAAACAGGTGTGTACCTTCCCAACTATGTTCAGTAAACTGGATTTGCCACAGGTACACTCCATTTAAGCTGTAGGAACATCTCAAAGATGATAAGTGGAAACAGGATGCACCTGAGATCAATTCAGAGCTTCGTGGCAAAGGATGTAAATACTTATGTACATGCAATATCTTATGTTTTTATTTTAAATACATTCGCAGAACTATTCAGAGAAACTTTATCACCTAGTCCTTATGAACTATTATGTGAGGGATTTATATCAAGTAGCGAACAGGAATATTGGTAACAATAGAGTAGATGGCACTTAGTTGAAGTGCAAACCACAGCAAATAAAAGCTGTGTCTGCACTGAGGGCCAAAGATAATGTGAAACTTGAATTAATAGCCCAGACTTTTATTTGTTTCATCATGTACACACCCTGACTGTATCTGGGACAGGCTTTTAGGGGCTACAAACTTTTCAATATTTTGAATAGAATTTTTGCTCAGCAGGAGACAGTCTGTCATGGATCTTGACTGCAGGCTAAGAGCTCCTGCCTGAGCCTCTGCTAAAGGAGAACAGACTTTTGGAAAACCTCAGAAAATCTTTATTCCTGCTCAAAGATTTGCAGCTTTGTTGTTGCTACGTTACACCTAAAACAGCAGCAACACTTCTCTGTCTGTGTTCCATACAGTCTGCAGCAG
Source organism: Thalassoma bifasciatum (assembly GCA_008086565.1). Taxonomy (NCBI): domain Eukaryota; kingdom Metazoa; phylum Chordata; class Actinopteri; order Labriformes; family Labridae; genus Thalassoma; species Thalassoma bifasciatum. The sequence goes on along the minus strand of RPOG01000301.1, from coordinate 227,443 downwards.
GCGCACCTGTCTGCCTGCCCCTTGTGAAGCTCCTCAACCATTGGATGAAGCCATCTGCACTGGGCGAATGGCTTATTTCTCTTGGAGACGGAGTGATGTAAGCATTTCCTTTAATCAAAGCTGAGGTATGCCAGCAGTATTGTCCCCTCTCTCTAAAACTGAACTGACGAGAGAGGGGAGAGGCTGAGCAGGACCGGGTTAAAGAAAGGCTTTAAAGCGTATGCTGGGCAGGTCCAAGCCAGGACCGGTGGGTTAAGGTGGACTTACCAGAGATCACTTGAGAAAATTTGACCAGAAGCATCTGAATCAGTGAAGACCAAAGCTTTATGACGTCTGTACTGATGAGGGTTTTTTTTTCTCCAATTATCTGAGAGCAACTCATTGGTGTTCATTCTTGCATAATTGGGCAGAATGCATCTGCAAAAACATTTCTTTTGTTTACTTTTTGTTTAATTTTTTTGTAAAGCACCTTTGTTGCAAAAAATGTGTGGTGAAATGATATCCTGAAATGATCAAAATGGACCTTTATTTGCGGAGAAGTGATGGTTTATTTTCAAACTAGTTGAGTAACGTATATGAAAATAGATCACACTTTGTGATTTAATGGCCACTTCATGTGCATGTCACTAATCTGCTTGTATGTTTTACAGAGCTTCAGAATATCTTGAAAGTTGCACATTTGCTTGGGATCAGGAGCGTGACAAGGAAATGGTTTGTTAGTATGGGTCCAAGGTCAGAGCACAGACTGTTGAAGGGTGACACATTGAAATCACACTTCCTTGCCAATCATAGGTTGCAATTAAAAAACACTATACTAAGGTATGATTAACACAACTATTTGCTTACTATGAATTATTCATGTTATACAGTGTAAAATTTAAAAAAAGAGTTCATCTAAAGAGCAGCGTCAAACATGTTCACAGCCTTGGAAAAAAACAAAAACATTTTGGTTCAAACAGCCAATTTCTCTAATTTATTTTCTCATACACAGGATATCTTTTTAGTAACACATTATTATTAAGATATTATGGTTACATGCTTTGTTTAATAATAAATAAATGTTATTTCAGGCAGATAAAAGCTCACCTAAACTCTGACTCCCTTATTGACCTAAAACATTTCCATCATGTCGATCACCTTCCTGAAGCTTCATAGAGTGTGTTTCAGAAAACGAAAAGTATCATCACAGGATCTACAGCCATGTGTGATGTAATTGCTCCTGCAAAACAACAATCACATTTGCACCAGCCACAGTTTTGATGATAAGCAAACATAAGCAAAATGGCAAAACACCTGCATCTCAGTTATGAAAATTAAAGCTTTGTGAGTGAACATGCATGAACAGCATCACTTAACATTCATTCTTTGTGTTTAAATGAAGCATTTCTCAAATTTGCAACATGAATTTTGAAGTCTTAATAAAAGATGCATCATGTTCACATGGACATACATACCGGTCCCCAGCCTTAGGTTTTTTAAAGTAGGTCTCAGGCTGGGAAAAACAACAGTGTAAATTCTTCTTATCTGAAAGTGGCGTTTGTGGAACGCAGCAAAACTTTGGACTGTCGGCTCTGAGTGACCTGGTTCCTTCCTGCTTCTGAAAAGAATGAACTGATTGTTAACTGGCACACAAATCACAGACGCAATAAATCACTTTCTCTGAACAAACACATTTCTCACTTTTAGCAAAGCAAACTAAAATGTAAAAATCTTAAGTTCACATCTCTTAAAGCAACAGAGAGTAGCTGCAGCAGAATGATTGAAGATATGCATTTCTAGTCACAGATTTAAAATCAGCATCCAAACTAGGTCGAAATGAACAATGTTTTCTATCTGAACCAAGAAGCAAAAGATACTGAAAGCCAGAGTTATTCCTTCATTGAGGGCTGATTATATCATAATGTAAGATTTACATGCAAACCTGCCCCTTAAATGGAACCAAGCTGTCTTACTTGAAAGACTTAAGGGTGGGAACACCCTGGTTACATGTTCAGTGATGCTTCCTGCTGTAATGGAAATTGAAGAGAACTGAACTTTTTTACTGTCTATGGTGTGTTGACGAAGCTACGTCTGTTAGCCATACTATCAGCTACAGCTGAAGGCAGGGAGCATGCGCAGCAGCTGACACTGAGCCACAAAAGAGGAGCCCAGTTTGGATGTTGTGTTTAAACAAATAAACAAAACCTATTGAAAATGCATGCATACCCTGCCTTAAATACAGTGCAAATTGGTTTATTAATGGACCTGCCGTTAGTTTGTAAGCAGCAGGAAACAGTAATTGCATTAGCAGCCTGTTCGCTGATCATAGCTAGTCTTCCATGAAGAGACTTAAAGCTTTACAGACACATCAAAACCATTTTGGCTTTTGGATTGAGCCACTATTGGACACTTAAAAGAAATGCAGCCTTGTGCAGTTTCATAGTGACAGTGTAGGATGGTTTTACAAGCCAAAGTGACCTAGACAACATTACTGAAAAGCAGCCACCTGAAAAACTCTCTGCATTTATTTTTAAAAAGTCAAAGTCCAGACATTTCTTTTGGTCAAATCCCTCAAAGTTCTGTTTTCTGAAATCACCAATCTCTATCAAGACAAACTCATCATACCAGTCCAGTTTCTTCTGTGCTACTGTGGCCTGCATTTGCAACCTGTTGAAGGAGGAATGAAGTGGAGCGTTGTTAAATGGAAACAGTATTCCCACAGAGAGAGCGTCTGGCTTTAATTATCACACATTTCCACACATTAGCCCATCTGAGATTCAGGCTCTGAATCGCACAAACAGCTGATTTAAATCTACACGTATGATTTATGGTGACGGATACTTCCTATGATTTATGGCAGTGAGAAAGTGTGTTGGCTCACTGGGAAATGAAACATAATTGGGAAGCTGACTTCACAGTGGGCTTTCTTTTATGTTTTTATAGTACTATAATAGATTAGGATTGTTAAGAGATAAACAATAGACTGTCAACAACAATACTTCCGAAGGAAAGACTCAGATCTTCAGCCTCTGCTTTCCCAGGTTGAGATACCTCTTCACTTTGAGAGGTTTTTGCAGATCAGATATCTTATTCAGAGATATCGAAAGCCAAACATAAGGTGTTCATTGACTAAAATATAAGTGAACACAACAAAACTTTCTTGCAAAGTGTCTTGGAGAAAATTTACTGTGTATGAGGCAAAAGGTTTAGCAGACAAGAGTTGACATAGTAGTACAAGTTATTTGACTCAATTCAAAATCAGTTTCCTGTTCTGATCTTGTCATATGCAGCTCTTACAGTGTGTACAAGAATAAATTAATGCCTCTGTTGAGAAGTAACCAAGGATCTTGCTGGGGATGCTACAGCAACTCATGGACTCTGCTGAACACAAAAGCAAACATCTTGTGAAAAAAGTCAAAACCAATTCTCTTTTTCGGACTCCAGAAATCAAACTGGCACAGCTGAAAATGTCTGCCAATTTATAAACAGTACTTATCCAGATCAAAATGTCTGATCAGGCTCAAAATGTGTTAATATAGAATATCTGTAAAAGTCTGTTTGATGGGGTAAATATTACGTATGATGAGATATTTCAAGCAGAAACCATACAATTTGATTGACGTGCATGCAAAAAAATTGTTGTTCAAAAATTGATTGAAGTGAAATGTGAAGACGGTCTCTGTCAGCCACAGATTCTGACAACATTACATAATTGCCTGATTTACCCCGGATGGATGGGAGTCATGATTCTCACTGCTGCTTGTTTACACTGAAAAGTCTGGCGCCACAATTAAACCATGATTTAAAGCTGCATCAAGCCTTATTAAACCTGAGTTGAACAACTGCCTTGAGTTAAAATCTTTTATTCTGTTATTTAGTTGAGTGTTTATTGAAGCCAACCATGTTGCTCTGCTGAGAAACATCTTTCATGTTTAAGACATAAATACCAAGATTCACCAAATTGGATGCAAATGGCAGGAAAACAGTTAGGAGTGAGAAAAATTCAGTCGTTTTTTCGTTGAGCTGTTTTAGAGGCAATAAATGATTTTGTTAGAGTATCGTTCTTATTGACATGGATGTTATTGAAATGGACTCCTTTTATTATTTTAAACTAAGCTCACTGGCTCAGTGCCACGGCCGTCCCCACCTGGCCTTTGGCCCACTGAGCCCATAATCACATTAGGTTGTAGTGAACTCTGTGGTTCTCGTTCTCGAGTCCAGAAATCTGTAATAAAGCAGAAACATGGATTGTTTACAGGTTTCAGGTTTCCTTGTCGCTGTTTGTGGCCGGGAGTTGTGGCAAAGTGTCAGGCCGAATCCAAGTGAACAGGATCAAGAGCCCGGTTGAAGAGGGCTATTGTGTTTCGCTGCTCAGACATAATCAGAAACATATGCCCTCCAGCCTCAGCGGTGAAAAGGCAGGCTTGTTTAACAGCGCTTTACTTCATTGAATACAACTTTAATAGTCGCCCCTATTACACGACTTAACAATGATGTTTCGGGAAGGCTTGCAAAAGTATTTCTACGTGTGTGAATGAGTATGTGTGTATGTGTGTGTGTGTGTGTGTGTGTGTGTGTGTGTGTGTGTGTGTGTGTATGTGTCCCATGAGAAGACTGCACACACCCTGAAGGCTTGTGTTCCTACCAAGAAGTTCAGACTACAACGCACTTTGTCACGGGGTAGTCTTCCACATCTGATCAGTGATTTATACTTTCTCGATCTTTGGATTTTAGAATTCACTTTGCTCTCCACACAAACTGTACAAGGTTATTTTACTTTTTAAACTCATTTATTTCAAAGTTCTTGAAATAAGGGGTTGTGAGTGACTTGGATTCAGTAAAACTGTCATGGCAACGGATTCTGTTTAGCCTTGTTACTGAAGATTTAATGTTAAATTCAACATAGTGATCAATGTTAGACAGGGTGTTCATTTTTACAACTGAAGCTATCTATCACAAATTTCAGGAAAAAATCCCACTTATTTCTCACACTGGTGTTTCAAAAGGCTTTTATTTTAGCCTGACACATCTCATTGTAGTTACTGCCTTCAGATTTTCTGCTCCACAGACCCTTTCCCTCTGATTGGCCAGTCCTCTGGAGGCAGAGCTATGGTAGATGCTGGTTTTTGAGTATTTTCACACATCAAGTATGGATATCTAACATTGTTACTTCATATCCATGTTTGATATATGTAAGAGATGAATGCACACTCTCTACATTATGGATCTCATTTATATTCCAGATTTTTAGAGATGTTTACTCCAGCTCTGCTGTCGTCTGGATTGCAGGACAGGATGTTGTTCCACTTTTCTCCTTCAGAGATTGTTGGAGTCCAATAGTTCCTTACTCTGCTCTCATATCTGTGCTGTCACTGTCAATATTTTACCACTATGAGACCAGAGAGAGATGAACACTACCTTTTTTACCACTGAGTCAGTCAAACGTGAGAGGGGGAATGAAGCAGTTGTTGGATCAGATCAGTAGTTGTGATAAAGAGCTACACTCTCAAAGTATCTTCAGTTACTTTCATCGAAATATGCAGCAAACAGGATGATTGCCAGTTTGGAGTTGGATCGTGACCACAGTCTCATTTATGGTATGTGTCTCATGAAACCCTTGAATCCTCCTTCCTCCCCTGCTGTGTTTTTCACCATGTCCCCCTTTCTTCTCTCTGTTTTATTGCTATCAGATTTGGCTTGGCTTAGTTGACCAGTGTTTAACTCAAAAGAAAATGCAGTCATGGTCTTTCATGACAGATGTTAGAGAGGAATTTTATCATGCGGCTGAGCCAATAGCTGCTAAAAGAGAAACATGGAGGTTTTATCTGGCACAGTGTGTGTGACACCTACATTCACAGCTGTGTATGTATTTCCTCTGCATGCATGTGGGTGTGTGTAAACGTGTATCAGTGTGTGGACAGAAGGGTCAACTATTTTTATTGGTATATTATCTGTGAAACCGATTCATTTTTCACAGCATACAGACCAGTTTTTATTCCTGATGTTCAGCCTGGAGGGAGAGTATTTTTTTTCTCCAGAGTTCAACATCTTCAAGCTTTGGCAGAGAAGCAGCTGAATACATTTTCAGTCCAAGTTTAACCTCCAACTTTTTATCATGAGTTAGTGCTACCTCCTCCTCCTCCTCCTCCTCTCCCTCCTCCTCTTCCTCCTCCATGAATCGCTCCAAAAAGCCACAATTTGAGTTCTGCTGTGAAAACATAGCTCTGTTTTCAGCGCAGGCCCCGGCCTGGAAAGCATTTAATGGAGGCGTACATGTTTCATGTAAGGACACAGTGGGTCTATTCATTTTCATTCACTTGTTGAGTGTAAGAGCAGAAGCACACCACAGTATGTAGAGGAAGTGTGTGGTGTGTAGTGGAGGAAGAGACTTGTTTATTTGGAAGTGTCAACAGCCGCTCATTCATTCTTTTGCCTTGTATTTCTGCCCAGTAAAGATTAAATAACTTTGGACATGTGTGTGACTTTATAGTTTTGTATTCACGCACCTGTTTAAGTTGTAATCATGCTAGTCTCTTGGTGTACCTTTGCTTTTCAACTCTGTCAGTTGGTGTCGGTTTCTCTCTCAGTGGCTGGTTTGGTCAATCTCAGGTTTAAGGAGTCTGTGAGGCATTTTATAATATTTAAGGGGTGTTGCCATAGTACAAACATGAATATTAAGTCATAATGGCTACACAGTTGCCTCACCACAAGAACGTTACCACTTCAAATCCCAAGATGGGCAAGATGAGCCTTTCTGTGTGGAGTTTGCATGTTCTCCCTGTGTATGTGCATGTGTGGGTTCTCTCAGGGTACTTTGGCTTCCTCTCACAGTCCCAAAACATGCTCACTAGGTTGATTAGTGATTCTAAATAGCCTTTAAGTGTGAGTGTGTGAAAAGTTGTCTGTCTCTATGTGTCAGCCCTGGGATTGACTGGCGTCCAGTCCAGAGTGTATCCCACCTTTTGCCCTGAAGACAGCTGTGATAGGGTCCAGCTACTCATGATCCTGAATAATAATAGTAGATGAGTGGATGAATGATTGAAAATGAGTTTTTCAACTGAGCTTGTGCAGAATTTACATAACTCAACACCTGCTGGCCAGACTAGCATTCAAACTCCTCTAATATTAACCAGACTTAAGCACAATTGCCGACACACTTATGGCCCGCCTACGTCATTATGAAGTGATATCATCAGTGTAAGCTCAATGGTGAACACAGAGAACATTGTTACAACTTTACTGACATTTTTGGCTACTGTTAAGTCATATGATATTCAATCATGTACAGGCTGCGTCCACAAACTTGTGTCCATGAATGAAGTGAACTGCATTGAAGCCAGGAGGTGTATTGTGCCTAAGCACTGTACGATTGGCCGGGGTGACTGCGCCCTCTAAGAAACCAACCCCCAATTCACTGCCACCGACTCCTGCTTGCATCTATTTTGCTGCAGGTCTACTTTTGCCTGAGAACGCTGCAGAAATGCACCAACCTCTGCAGAGCAGATCATACCAAACAGGAAAACAGACACAAAAAACAAACAAAGTCTCCGGTCATTTCAAAATAAAGCCCCACGTTCTGACTCACAATCTTAAATCTCATCCTTGTAGATAAGCACAGCTCCAAAGATGCATACAGTGTGAATTGACCCACGCAAAAATTGACACTGACATTCAGCGATGTGCACTGTATGTGAGGATTAGGGGTTAGTATTTCAGATAAAGGCTGAGATAAAAGTTTTCAAAAACATCAGAATGAGAAAGATATAGGGGTTTCTTTTGGGCTCCTAATTTTTAATATTTAGCTGCCATGGGGGTACTAGACAGAGAATTAAGCAAAACAAACAAACAAAAAAAAAAACCTCAACATCCTCACCTTAGACACAAATTGTACTTCAAATCAGAAATGATAATTATCTAAAATCAGTCTTCCTCAAGTAGTTGTCTACAAGGAGAAAAGTACAAAATGATCTCTCTTTCCAACGCTGCTCTGTTCCTTTTAACGAAAATTAAGCTTTTTCCATACATCACAATCACTGAAGCATGGGGTGACTCCCTCTCTCTCCTCTCTGTCTTCCTCACTCTCACCCTCTCATCCAGGCTTTCATGGCCACACACAGAGGACGATAGATACTGGAGAAAACACACCCATATACCCCTCACACACATACACACATTTAGCTTGGACGCCCCTCTCTGTGAACCATTATCATTACCAGGTGTTGAAAAGAAGAGATATCATTGCTGGTGATTCATCAATCATCACACTCCCCTCATATGTACCTCCTGCTGCCAGAATTCTCTCTCTTTCTTTCTCTTTCTTTTTTTGAAACAAGAAAAAAAGATGTAAAACATTTTGACCACCTGTGCGCTTTGGCTCCAAACAGCACCAACTCATTTTTCACTTTTACAAAATGTCAGGAATGAGATAGATAAAAGGTTCTGAGTTTTTATCACCACCAGAGAGGGGAGTGCAGCACAGGGGTTACAGGATCTAAAACATTTAGTGTCAGAGGCTCAAATGTGAGAAATATATGCCCATAAATGTTACAACACACGGTGTACAGACACAGTGAGGGGGAGTTTTCAAGGAAGAAGCTTGACTGGTCTTTTTTCCTCTTTTTAAATGGTAAAAAAAAAGAAAAAAAAGAAAAACATTTCAGCCACATGTGCAGGTTCTTAAGGTTTGGTGAATCAGCCAAATGAAAACTACCACCAGATTCATGTAGAAATGCAGGTCCACTATTCTGGATCTTTGCAGATTCAAGTGGATGCAGCTTAAAGTAAATCCATTGAATAACCTTATGCAGATGATGATGGTATTGGAGGATATACTTTGGTCCTTATTAGGAGGAAAAATCACAACTTTTTAACCTCTTCTGAGATCAAACTGAATAATTCCAGGTGCTTTATGGAGTCTTTTTTTTATCACACTGGGCTCACATGTGTTCAACAGGAAAACAACTGCTGAGTAACAACTCAGGACTTTGAACATTTGTCTTGAAGTCTAGCATCCCACACAGGGCATCATGGACTGATGTTTAAGCAAAAATGTATGTGTTTCTTTAAGAACAAAACACAACAAGGAGTTTTCATATCAAGTTCTCACTCAACTTGTACTCAACTGTGGACAGATTTTTTTTTTGCTCTACACTCAGTATAAGAGAAACACAAGCATGTTTTTCTCACAGACAGTCAAATTATTTAGTTTAGTTTCGAGTATCAGGCTTTAAGAAATCTACTCAAGGACTGGGACAGGTTGCTACTTGTGTTACAAATGAGGCGAACAACAAGAAGGGACGAGGACTACAGAGCAGATTTAAAAAAAAAAAAAAAAAAAAAAAAAAAAAAAAAAAAAAAAAAGTTTATAAAAACCAAGCAATAAAACCATGAAATTACATCACAATAAAAAACCATAAACAACCCCCCCCCCACACACACACACGCACACTCACACATACACAGGAGGGCATCTTAAACTGTGTCCAGCACCTTTATAACGTAGCTTTGACTAACATTTGCACTCTGAGAAATTACAGGAATTGCCCCTCATTCTGTCTGCTTCAGCTTTGACTTTGCCCAATATTTCTTGCTTTTACTGTACTTTCCTATATTTCTTACATTTTTATATTTCTAACACTTTATGAATGGGAGTAACTGTATACTTAAAAAGCGATTTCCCTTCGGGGATCAATAAAGTATTCTGATTCTGATATGGTACTGACTATAGCACGTCTATCAGTCACTTGTTTGATGATGGTTTGGATTCTATATTGTGAAAAAGGAATATGTGAGGAATATGCTCGCTTGATGAAGCTGAGCTAGCATTTCTTTAACAACACAAATGTGTCTGCCTTCAATCTTGTCATTCTGACTCCTATTCTCTGAATAAGTGGTGTGTAAGTGTGCCTTTTGAATGATGAGTATAGCGCTTCCAAACTCAGTAATAGTAACAGAATCTATTTCACTTCGATGCTTGATGTTCACAGACTGTCTTGGCTGTTCGCACATGAAACACCTCATCAGTTATTCAGCCCAACTGGCTTAAAAAAAAATTAAGGTCCAATATGTTTTTATGTAAAGGCTTTTCTTTCTTGTAGGTTTGTATATTTCTGAATTCATTTGGATAAACAGCCAAGTCTTGCAATCAGATGTGGAATGGCCTATCTGTTTTAAATAGCACTGAAATAAAAACTAACAACCACACAAAGCTCTTGCTTGGTGACAACCCTTGTGCTAAACTCTTCCTGCTGTGGTGTCACTTCACTTCCAAAGACAGCCCGTTAATCAGTCAGTGGGCCGTAAATCAACATTCAATTCGGAAACACAGAGAAGCAGAGCAGACATTTATTTATATGAAAATGTTACGGATGATTTCTTGTACCACTTCACCCCCGTGTCCGTCCGCCACGCTACGCTCCACTGGTCTATTTATCAAAGTCAGCAGAGAGAGGAAAAGGAAGAAGAAGACGGGCCCAGACTGCAGCACGGCCAAGTATCACACACACACACACACACACACACAAGCTGTTTTCATTCAGAAAGTTAGCATGTGGAGCCCCCTCCTCGAGTCCCAGGGCTGGGAGAAAACACGGGTGGTGTGAATTCTCAAACGGTCTCCAGTCCAAGAATTTGGCCGACGCTTTTCTCCATCAAGGCATTCCAGGACAGACAGATAATTCCACTGTTTCCTCTTATTTGCATCCTGAACAACCAAACTGCTGCTCCGCGTGTGTGTAAGTGTATATTCACTACAGAGCACAAACTTCACAGGCAGAAGGTGTACATGTGCAGGAGGATGGATGTAGCACTGAAACAAGTTGTCAAATTCTTTTCTTAAGTTGAAGTACAAACAGTGGGAAACACTAAAGCATTCCAATCTACAGTGAGAGCACTGAACTGGTCATAAAAGGATGCAATCTTAAACTGATGTCTCCACAGTTTGATTATAAGTGTAGTCATTTTTGAATTCCCATCAGTACTAAAGTGCTCAAATTGCGATCAAATTCCACCAGATCTGTGTCTGGTCCGTCTCTGCTCTGTCATACCTGAGCTGATGAGTTTCATTCAAATCAGCATGCTACTCAGACTTGCCCCTCTCTGTTTCTTTTTGGCTGCTTTTCAGATACAACAAGTCAAAGCTCTCTGCACCTGAACTTAGACTCAAGCATTGATGCCCATGGATGAGTGAGAGGAGGCCTTAGGTTATTGGTTAATTTTTCTTATTTTGCTAACTTTTTCTATATCAGAGCCCATATTACCTCTGTTAACACACTGTCTCATCCAGCGACAGGTCAGGATCAAATTTTTGGTAATGAACTCCAACCCGAAGACGACACACCTGTCTGGAGGCCACACAAGGTTCACCCATTGAGAGGCACAGTGGTGTACATGATACTACACAGGTTGGACTCCACTAGTTCATTACAAATATTTGCCATCAACACGTGGATGGAGGCACTCCTGGAGGCAACAAAGGTGAGGAAGCAAGAAACGAAAGTGCAAGCTTTTTCTGCAAACCTTGCAAAAATTCACCAAGGACACACATAAATACATAGGTTCAGTTTAGATCAAGTTACGTTAAATTAGGATAAGTTACATTGAAAAAAAGATACTATTTTAACCATCCTGCAACAGGGGAATTCATGGAGTGTGTAAAAAATCCTGCGAAGCACAGAATATTTTTTCTTTTTTGAGAGAGCATAGAGTGGTGAAGGTTTAACTGTTTATTTTCCTTTAATGCATCTTGTCACCATGTATCTTTGTGTTCCTGACATCCAGGAGAGTTTGTATAGATGCTTAAATATTTCTTTTTTTCTCTGTGTGTATGTGTGTGTGTGTGATGTGTTGTAAATAAGTGTGTCTCATAGTCTGGCCGTGCGTAGGTGCCTGTGGGAGGGAGGGTTAATTAAGCAGCATTTCTCTGCTTGTGAGCTGCCAAGTACCTGTCCCCTTGACCTTGTCTTTCCTTTTCGTCTCCTCTTCCTAAATGTGGTCAACACCTGTAGTAATAGTGCAGACAAACACTTTCACACACTATTTCACACTAAACATATTGATGCCAAAGAAACAGGCTCTCGTGTTGTCTACACCGGATATAATGAGCTCACTCTTAAAAGGACTTTTGGGCACTAACATACCCCCATACCATCACAGATGCTGTTTTTTGAACTTTGCACTAAGAACAATCCAGTCTGTCCTTTTCCTCTTTGGCCAGGAGGAAACAACACCCATGATTTCCAAAAGCAATTTGAAACATGGACTCATCGGACCACAACACACTTTTCCACTAAGTGTCATTCCATCTCAGACAAACTCAGGCCTAAAGAAGTTGGCCAAAGGCTGGGAAGTTTTTAATGCCACTGAAGCCCTGGTAATTGCGGTAATCATGTTAACCCTAACCTCGCCTCATTCTTGCTTGTGATGGCTGAGCCAATCGTGACACTCACCTGTTTCCTGTTTCAGTGAGGACATTTGCATTAGAAAATCAAGCAAATGTTTTGCTGCAAATTTTAGGATAGGATAGCTCTAAATTGGCTTCTCATTGGCCTGTCTCTGGTTAACAACAAACTTAACTGTTAGAGTTTTTATAATCTTGGTTCACAGACCAGAGTTGTCTAAAACGACTTTTCTTCAACTTGAGAATGGCATATTGACTTAGCACTGCAACAGATAATGACTCTGAAATTAGTAATAAAGGCACTGTAGCATTCAATCTAGGTTTTCTAGACTTCATGCATTTACTCTCGACATTTTCTTGTTTCTATCTTTAAACATGGTTTCTTAAAATAGCTTGTTAATGCTCGAGGCGTCCACTTTGGTCTCCTCCTGTCAAATATTCCATGAATGCAGAGCTAAGCCGCAGCGAACAAGGACACCCTCCCAGCTGGACCTCCTCAGTAGGATAACGCACAATTAAACACACAAACATAGACTGCACACACCCACACAGAGTCAACTGTGAACAAAAACTGACCGTCTCTTATCCCTTTCATAAATACTGCTACTCCAAAGTCAAACCACGCAGAGCTGGCACGCTACGATAAACGCAATAAAACAACATAAACGGTAAAATAAATATCGCCACAGGGTGGCCCGACAATATTATGAGAGGCTGGTTTTCTCAGACATAGTAGAGGGAAGATATGCAGGCGAATCCAGAGTTAAAGACTAACATTGGACTCTATGCTGTTGACTGGTTGATTAGTGCACAGCACAACACATTAACTTTGTTAATAATTCATATCTTAATTTGTTTACAAATGAAATGTGGGTTTTTTTTCATCCACATTTGAGCCAAATTCAGAGTTTAACGGTGCTCATCTTCAAAGTGATGATAATGATCATGTTTATGATGAGGATCCAAGTTAGACCTGAACAAAGGTAAATTGACTGTTTTCAGGCACTCAGACTCGACGTGGACACTTTGGTGAGGTATGTTGGCAGAAAACAGGTGACACGCAGTTAGGGTTTCCACCTCAGACAACTGTGACGTGCATGACACGCGCCATAACCCGCTGAGTCACAGGGACGCCCCCGTCATAGTCTTATTTCTAGGTGGATAATTATACCCATAATTTTCACGTCTACTGTACATTGCTTCGTTTTTTTCAACCATCTGGAGTGTGGGCAGAGGTGTCACAGACCTGCATGTGACCACAGTTTATTTGAGACTTCTTCTTGTTTAAGTATGGCACTGAAGTGTGCAGACGGATCAAAAAACCATGAACAATATCCTGAGGTTTCTATATACAGATCAGAGCCAGGATTAGACTGCTTCCTGTGCGTACACCACTTTGATGCTGCTCAACTACACACATAACTTTGATGCTGCTCCACTGCACATTCCCAATGATGAAAATTGTTTCTTTTGACCTTCACACAGAAATAAGCTTGTACTCTATTAATATTAAGACAACCAGAAACTGCCTGTTTTCCATGAACCATCCCTTATATGAGCTTTACTTAACCTAACTTGGAAGATGTGATGACAAAACTGCCTCTCCCAAACTATTATTACATAGTCCATGTCAATCTTTTCCTACTCTGCTTCATTTAATCAATCCACTTGTGTAACTATCACGCAGAGATCAATCATTTTTCTCATTCAACTGAATAATTGTGCTCACATGATCAAGTTAAAGTACAAGGCTCAAGATATTCGAGGAGGGAGGAAGAGTCTGAGGATGGTGGGAGACGTAGTCAAATTTATAGTCGATTTCAATACAGCCACGCCAGCTGTTCATCTACAAAACTCTGTCTTGGAAACAGAACCAGAACCAGATCATGGAGCCTAAAGCCTGGTTTTTGTGTGATACATCAGCGAGGTCTGTGTCACGGAGCTTCAAAAATGTGTGACTGCAGGACACGTGGATTATATGGGAGGCGAACCTGAGCTCCAAGTGTCTACAGCGCAAATCCACAGGCATTTATTTAGTTCATCACACAGAGACTACTGTGATAATCATGTGATGACAATTACTTGCTGTCACATTCAGAAGGGAAGAGGAATGGGCAACAAAATAATGTTGTAAAAAGTGAAAAAAAATGCAAACTTCTACTCTTGTTTAGTTCTCTGGTAGACGTGTTTGTGTTCCACCACCTCCTGCTCTTTGGGAATAGGCCAACGAACACCATGCAGAGTAAAAGAAGTAGAAATGCCACATGCATTCTTTCGTGCGGATCTTGCACATCTTTTTTCCCTGTGTCCCATTCTTGCAGAAAGCATAACACAGCCTTAAGTTTGTTTATTATATAGTCTATGTGTGGCACATACAACCTTAGTCATCAACACAGCCTGTCACTGCCTGGTCCAGGTCTGGCATCTAAGAAAGAGGCCACACAGATCAAGAAGTTCACAGGTAGTTTATTTAAGTGAGATATTCAAGGGAATCAAATAACTAATGTAATGCAGGAGCATGGAAATAATTACTCATGTTTGATGTATGTGGAAGAATGAAAGTTTTGTTTGATGCTGGTGATGCATGCAGAAAACCAAACAAAATCAGGATGACAGATGAGGAGGCAGGAAGCCAAGCAGAGACCAAGTGCTCAGAGAGGCAGGTTTTTATGCCGTCTATGAACCCGCCCATCAAAGCAGGTTAAACTGGGATTTCCCTGCTCATGCTAGGTACCATGTCAGCGCTGAGAGGTGAAATCGGGCAAGCAGAACAGGAGGGGTCATCACAAAAAACTGCCAAAGTATGCTTTAAAATAATTGTATGAATCTGCTCTTGGTTCTTGGAAGAGTTCAGGGTACATGTTAGCGGTGGAGAAATTTGATTTGACACAAAAACTCCAAAACAAATTCAGAGGACACAAAGAAGCTTCCAGATGCATTTTTCTTATTTTCAGATCCTCTCTGCTGTTGCGTAACATAGGACATTGATTAAAAAAATGAAAAACAGTGTTCTGGTTTCATCCAGCCACATGCACTCCTCGTTAGCAGACCTTTCACCTCATTAGAGGATTCCATCTCTGGTTTGTGTAAACCCAACCACAGCTCTTTTGTCTCTCTCAGCTGAAATGTGACCATTTCCTGATAGAATCATTTCATAATAACGTTTCCCAGCTCTTCATTCTCAAATTTATTTAGACGTAGCTTGTTTTTTATAGTCTTCTAGCTTCAAAATGCCAGGGAACAAAAAGTTGTATAACATCAAAAGCCTTTCGGTTGTTGGCATGAAAAGATTTGTCTGAGCTCCCCGAGAGCTGACAGAAGCCGCTAATGTGGAACAGAGCACACATGAAGCTGTTAAAGTTACTGTGTCGGGGATGACAGCAGCAGGATTAGAGCGAATTTGAGAAAATAGAGAAAGATTAAGAGGAGAAGTAATCAAATAGACTTTGACACAAAGTGATTTATCCATGGCGCAACCTCCAGAGTTGGAGAATAAAGAGAGCGTAAAAACACTGCAGTTCCTCGAGTGGACACTGGGGGCTGCCATGGGATTTTGAGTTCAGATTTTCAGCCTGGTTCAAAACTACCTCTGTCCCCAAACTCATTTAAATGTCTGTGGTTGCCAAACAGAGGTGAGTGCTTTTTAACACACCCATTAAAACAAAGTAAAAACGAGGAAAAATATGTGCAATTAAAAAATAAAGTTATTGGTTAATGATAGACTCAATTCAGCTACAGTTATTTTTCAGTTGATCGAAGTTCAATTGAGCTAGCTTTTCCAAAATTGTGATAATCATAAGAGGATCTTATTCAATCAGACAAGAAGTTCCTGTGGCACATTTTGGCAGTGTTTCCACAGAGGTGTGAAATCCTGTGAAGGTATCATAAATCAGGCCAGTAACGTTGAAGAAAACTAAAGTTATCTGGACACAGACCAGTAGAAATGGGTCATGGTGAAGAGGTGAGGATCTTAAGCCCGAGCTGGATTTGAACACACTACTTCTAAGCTACGTTACAAACTTTTCTACATAGTTTCCTTGTTGTCAAGTTTCAACTAATAGCGCGAAGTAACTGTTGGTAAATACATTTTCTCGTCATGTTGTGTCCAGTGGGAAGTTGTCTTGAACTAAGAAAAGTAGTCTAAAAAAACATCCAAGCTCCAAAAATGTGCACGCCTCGGCATGAGTCGTGTGGTGCAAGTGCCTATGGGAAAAAGAGTTTTGATCTTGTAAAAACACTAGCTTTTCTATGTAATCCCCACAGTCCCTGGCACCCCAGAGCTTAATGTATTTCCAAGTTCCTGTGGTGGAAAAGCACCTTAAATGACTGTTCAGAAGCTAATAGGTAATATTACTGAGACTTTGTCCTTGTGATTTATGAATTAACCATCGTAAATGAAAGACTTAGTCCAGTCTAATAAATAAGCTTAAGATGGTCACACATTTTGGAGGTGCCACATTTGCTTCTCCACACCTTGTGTTTGTGTAAACAGTAACATGGACAGAGGTGGGAGATGGTAATATTTAAATTATTAATGTGCTGTCTGCATGCCAACTCCAAGGAACCAATTTTGTCAAAGTTTTGTTTTTCTTCACTGCTGAACTTTTTTTTTCATGTAACATAAAGTGAAGTGCTCACATTGGTGTCAGCTTTACGTGACAACTTGAACAATTTTTAGCACCGCTTGCCAGGGATTCACTTTGACAGAAAGCTAATTAACAACTTAAGAAAACATCTACACGACACTAAAACATTGATAGTGCTAAAGTTAAAGTAAAAGTGGTATTGCACAGTATTTGGTGGGTTGTCATGACTTATTTGTCCTGGCATGTGGAGCTGACCCTGCAGCTGTCTGATCAGTCTGTGGTCTGACGCTGAGATACAACAGCTTTAGCTGATAGGTGCATTCACAGTGTCCGACTGACCGAGCACCTGTATTACTCTAACTGTGCCAAGCAACCAATTACGACTGAAAAAGTAGGAGCTGTTCATACATCACATATTTACAACATAAGATATACTGCCTTTCCAGTTCATTGAATACAATAAACATTACAATTGCTTGCCCCAGATTGTTTTAAAAATGGTAGACTGGCAGTCGATATTTCATTCATACCATTTTAATGGAGCTAAATTCTCTTTTCACCTCTTTTAATATGTCGTTGGGGATCACCCTTGGTGCCAGTACAGGGAATATTAAACATGAGACCTCTGTGGCACACATATAATAACTTCCTGCAATCCAGTTAGGACAAAGAGCAACAAAAAGAAACAAAATCACTTCCTCTGGGACTTTAGCAGTCGTATCAACTGTCAAATGAACTCCAGTGTCGCTCATACTAGGACTTAAACAGAAAACAGGTATGTTTTGTTGAATTTTATGACATGTGCCCTCACATGAAACCTGAGCTTGCTGAATAAATACAGCGTAAAGCCATTTTCAACAATGCCCTCCCGTTACCTGCTGAATAACAGCCAAAAGTCCATGTACACAATTATGTCACTTCCTGCATGAATGTGAACGCCTGCCCTCGAATCTTATAGTTCAACTGACTCAACGAAATATTGATGAACGTCCTTCACCTCATGGCTTCGTACTGTGGGAGCAGATCTTTTTTTAAAGAGGGAAAAAAAATGTGAGGAAGGACCTTAAGGCTGAAAGTTCAACCAAAGCAGACTGTAAAGGAAGCAAGTGAAAGCAACTGAGGGTCTGCATCAACATCCAGACTCCATCTGTAGCTGTGACTGTATAAACCACATGCACTTATGTGTAAAGCAGAACCAATCGAGCTACAATAACTCAGGTCTGAGTGAATGATGGTTCAACTGAATGAACCCTGGCTTAAGGAAACACCAAGAAAGATGGTGAATTGTGGGAAAAGCTTTCTAAAACCAAAGGGGAAAAAAATACTTTTCCTGTAAGTTATGAATGACTTTGTGTGTGTATGAATCCACCAACCATTTGAAGTAAACTCAGATAAAACTTGAAGTTATTTACAGCAAGACTATGTGATTAATGAAGTTGAATGTTTGAAAAACATGAGGAGGAAAGTGAATAGCAAAGGTATAATAAAACTTTTACACACACACACACACACATAAAAACACAGCTCACAACATTTACATACGTACTTGTGATTGTTGGCCTCGAAACACACACAAACACACTGGATTGATTTCTTTTCGGGTATTAAAACTAATAGATATACTATTTAATAGATATATAAAATACTCAAAAACTATTTTTAATAGAAAAAAATAGCTAAAAATATTATGACATTTTCACAGTGCATGAGTACAGTCATAAATACATTGGTGTCATCAGCAGCATCCTGGGGTCTTTTTGTTCAAAGCTAAGGTTGCACAACCCAATGCCAGACTACCACGAAATCTGTGTCCATCCTGTCTCTGCTCTGGTGTGGTTTGGCTCTGCCCTCCTTTGCCTGTCAACACCACAAACTGTTTAAAACATGGAGGTAATCTTCATGATGTCACCTGTTAGTTTCTGATACAGACTCTTGAAGCCCATTGTCAGCAGATGCCATACTGAAAAAGCTTTCAAAGCGTAACTTTGATCATACTTGGATGAGGTAAAGAGGTGGGCATTCTCCCTGTTTTAAGACAACTACTGATTACCATGCCCTTGTAATGCCAGACTCAATATTACTGTTTTTGTGTTAACCAAAATGCAATCTGACGTCTCCATTGAATTTTTCATTCTGAAAACAACCTGGTGTTTGGAGTTTTCTGTGCCCGCCTTCCTAAGTAGCTCAGCTTTAAAGAGCTCTGGTCCAGTGCTGTTATGGAGCAGAAAAGTACCAAGACTGATCTGATGCTATTCACCCATGAGTGACTGCATGTGATGATTTTTCTTTAAGGGGACTGCTTTTTTACAATGTCAAAGAACTTCTACTCACAGCTCATAATGCACCATAGCAATTTCCTGAAAGAAAAACCAAATGTTTCAAAATGACATCTCTCCTAAGGTTACATGTCATGTCAAAAACTGTCAATATATCATTACAGGTTCTTTTTTTCCACTTAAAACAACAAGTTTTCAAATCTGGAAACAAAGACGTGTTAACTGAAACGTTTGATGTTGTTGTGAGTTTATAGCTTGATGAGATGAATTTGTATCAGACTTCAAGAACTGATTTTGGCCAGTCTTAAAGTTAAGTTGCTGGTGGCACACTGGAATGTTTCTGACATTATCAAAGTGATTGTATCAGAGCTCAGCCCTGATTAGGAATATAATGCTGCTTTTGGGAGCAAAAATAGAAATGCACCTCAAATTTCTACCTTCTCAACCCTGTGAAATGTTCATAGTACAACCCTAATTCCTAAAAAGCTTGGATGCTGTGTAATCTTATTGATAAATATAGAATCCAGTGGTCAGCACTAATATTGATTAAAGTGGTTTTTCCCCTAATGTGTGGTGAAGTGGTCGCTGTAATGAAGGGCAGAAGTCTGCACAGAGGCCTTCAGCCCTCCTACAGAGTGTAACTGTTAAAGTGCAGGCTAAGTGTGTTTTTATCTGTTCATCTGAACTTTGGCTGCAGCTGCTGTTCCTCAGAGATTTGCCCCAACAAAGCCTGCTTTATCCCATCCTGTCAACAACGTTACCCCCCACCTCTATAACATAGTGTTGTATTGTTGAACTCAGACCTTCAGCATCACGGTTGGTTATTCAGGAATTTAAAGAAAGGTTCAGAAAGTTCAATTCCAAATCAAATATGTGGGGTCAGTATGTCGGTGTGTTCACTGCTTACATAACTTTGTTTGATTTTTTCAGTCTCAAGTGTCCCACAGTGGACCACACCCAACAATGCCCATTTCCTCATTTTCCAATCACACCTCCCCTGCTTTGTGGATAGATGAGAGAAAAAAATGGTGACATCAGATAGTAGGTTTATATTTTTTCTCGATTCTTGTGAGTTGTGATCAAACCTGAGAGTCTAACAATGAAACAGAGAGCCAGGTTATCTTCGCTCTGCTGGTAGGACATAACACAGAGTCACTCAGACTCTCAGAGCACCGGTGAGTAGCACTACATATAGCAGGCTACTAAAGTACAAACTGAGTTCACAAAGTTTGCTTGTTGTCACGTTATAAACTGTATTTCTATGTAATTGTTGATGAAGACATGACCTCATTGCATTATATCTGGTAAAAAGTTTTATTCAACAAAGAAGTGTAAAAAAGGAAGATCTGCTTTCTATTCATTTTTCCAAAACAAACTTGAACAAACACATCTTTGTTCATCATGACAGTGGGGAGCTAGAGCTCATGGGAAGTGGAGTCTGAAACACTAGCGCTAACACTGGCTTTTCCAAAAAGTCCTCACAGCTACTTCAATATCAATTTAAGTACAAAAGCCCAACCAAGGTTTGAAATAACCTTATACACGTTAGACAATAATGACCATACAAAAGGTTGAGGAATTGGGGTCATGGGTGCTGCTCAGGCTCTTCGTGGACACCGTGATGGGAATCTTAGCTCTATTTTGTGATCATGGCACAAAAAATGGTTATAATCAAAATTTTTACCTTTTCTGAACATGCAAACAAAAGCAAACAACAACTCAACTAAAACTTTATTTATAGAGCACATTAAAAACAACCAGAGTTGACCAAAGGGCTGTACAGACGACAAAAAACAAAGCAGCACATATGGCTAAAACAACATCAAATGAAGTGCAAGATGCTGGGGTTACTGCAAAGGAGTAAATTTTTCTTAACTTGTTCATGTTTTCAGTGAGACGAAGTCATTCACACACTTCCACTAATTGTAGTTTGCTTACATGTTTTATAGTTTTCAGGTGGGCTGCAGACTAATCTCTGCTCTTACCTTTGCTGGACCTGTAATGGCTTGTCTTTTGTTTAATCCCCACTCTGATAGGTTCCAGCAAACATGACCCTAAAAGCAATTGAGCACGTAAAGGCAATCTTATTCACTAAAGGAAGGTTTGCTGATTTAATTGTGAGCCACATTGTGCTTTGCTACAATGCCAGCAATTTGTTTTCAGCAGCGGATGGATCCGTTTGGAATCAATCTAAAGACTTTCCAATAACAATTGGTCTGAAATGGTTCATGAGTTACACGCTAAATTTATCCACACTGGACAACAGTGAACTCATGTCTGAGACTGGATTAACAACATCAAGCATCCAAGAAATAAGGAATGATAATAATGGGGCATTTTACCTGATTGTTGCTAAGCTGCCCTGCCAAACATATACCATCATCACCGGCAACACTGCCAAACACATGCACACGCAGACACACACACACACACATGCACACGCAGACGCACACACACACACACACACACACACACACAAATACTCATCAATACACATCACTGCATTCCTACAGAGAGACGTTCAGCTTTTGGATTTCTGTGTAATTCCCAGGTGACTCCCATGATGCCTTGCACCTGCTTCTTAATGAAGTTGGTTCTACTTCCTCTGATAAATACTCACCGCCCACCGTCCAATGAGGAGTTGAGATGACCCCAAAAGAACATTTGTAAACTATTGTTGCTCCTGTGCTCTGTACTGGCTGTAGAAAAATTATAAGAGGATATCAAAGGGTTACTTTGCTGAGCCGCTGTTTTGACAGCTGAGTCCTGCTGTTTTAAATACATCAGCCAAATCCAACAATCATGATGCAAATGATGCACTGTGACTGCATCGGTAAAAAAAATAAGGATGGTTATATCAAAACTGCAGGTTGCAAGACTATTACAGAGGCTAATCCCAATCCATACATAAAGCGTCAGAGCTGCAGAAACTCTACCTTCACTGCAAGCCTATTTTTGCCGAAGTGCACTGCAGAAACGTGTCAATTGCTGCAGAGTAGGTCATGCCAAACACGGAAACAGACACAAAAAATGAACAGAACATCCGGACATTTCAAAATAAAACAACATGTTTTAGCTCCTGATCTTAAATGTTACAGAACTTGGCCTTCACTTTGGAGATGGTACCAGGGTTCACTCCAAATGATGCAACAACTTGGTTTTGCAAATTACCAGCTTGAAGTACCATTCGGGTCCTGCCCAGATCAGTGTGCCAAACATGGCACACCCATTCTTAGAGCAGACACCTACAAACCACTGAAGTGGTGGTAAGGAACACATTCCCATTATCTAGCTCAAATAACTCATCCAGTCTGAAACAGTATCACAGAAAAAAATCGGGAGTGTTGCTGTGACTGTAGTGGTCTCTGGTTCAGACGGTGCATGAGCCGAGCTCCATCCTCTTGTTGGCTTCGAAGGCTGAATTAATCAATCAGTGTTTGTCATGCCATAGCTCAACAGGTAGATAAGAGATAACAGAATGGACTTTTTGTTGGGGCACTTTAGTATGAGAAATCGGAGGTGAAGTGTGAGAGCATGTGAAGCCAATCAAATGCAAGTCTTACAGCTAATGCGTCGATTTACTCAGTCTCATTGTTAAGGGGGATATTAACGTAACACTACTTAACTGTTACCTACATTACCTTTTAGCTTTGTATCCTGTGAAAACTTACCTTGAGCAAACCTGTCCTTTACTTTAAAACAAACAAGGGGTTTGATAAAAACCAGTCCACTTCAAAACCACTGCGTTTACTGGAGGTCTTTACTGGAGGTAGGAGCTACGTGAGAGAAGCCCAGAGAAAAAGAGCTATTTCACCATGGGTTGGGAGACGGGTGCTGGTAAATGAGGGTATGACAGCAGGAAAAGGTGAGATAGGGAGATAAGACAGGAGAATATGAGAGACAAACAAGTCAAATGGAGCATGAATGAGATGACAAGATATAAAAGGAGGGGTAAGTTTTTGGTCTGGGGCCCAGCATCTGTAGTTGGTGATTTAAAGCTGTGTAGAGATTTTGAACAGTTTTCGAACAAATGAGCGTCCATCTTCGGTCACGCTGGCCGGCCTGTGAGCCTGGACACCTACACCGGCATGTCCCTGAAATACAAAACTATCAACCTTGTAATGCTGCTGAATTTTTTATAATTTGCACTCTTGAGGATGTGTATGTCAAGTCACTATTTTCACCCATTTGAACATAATTTAAATGATTCCTTAATCATAACTGTTGCATTAATCACAAACACCTAAGTGTACAGAAAAGAGATCCTAATAAAGATGATCAGCTCCTGTTCTCGCTGTAACGATGCTTCCATTGTGCCTGATTTCGTAACATCCTCTGTTGTTGATTCCTAGTGAGTGCGACCTCTTGACTCTTACCCAAACTAAACACAAGCATTTGTTTCCAATGAAAACACAAGCGGAACAATTCAAAACAGAGGCTCGCACCAGCATTCTTTGGTTTCTGAGATTAAGATGAAATGCGTCTGTGTGCCATCGATTGCCACAGAAATGACTCTGTTTCTCTTCTTCGCTTGTTCTCAGCAGTAGAGAACAAAAGGACGAGGATTATCTGTGAACTGAATCCTAGCTTTCAGTTTAAACATCCTGTTGTCTGTTTTCTAAACAAATGTTTCTTTTTGTGAAATGTGTAGACTTTTCTCTTTATTAGCACCATTAAACTACAACCCAGTTCCAGAAGTTTTGAGATGCTGTGTAAAATGTTTATTTGAACAAAAATTGATGGTTTGGAAATCATTTGAAGCCAGTGTTTGATTTCAAATTTCAGTGTAACAAATGTGAAAACAGCTGGGACAGGGACATGCTTGCCATTGTGTGTCTTCAGCTCTTTTTTAAGATCACTCTGAAAAGGTTGATGAACATAGGAGACCAGTTTTCATAATTTGAAGAATGAAATGTTCCAGACCTGTCTGTTTTGGGATCTTAATTGTTTGAAAAGAACAAAATCTCCCTCGTTAATTGCCTTTTATTTTTCATTTCTTTAAAGGCAGCTAGTCAGGACTGCAGGTCAGTATAACACCTGAACTCTTCTACTACAGAGCCATGCTGTTGTAAATCGTACAGAATGTGGTTTATCATTGTCTTGCCAAAATATGTAAGGTCTTGATAACAGCATATGTTGCTCCTGAGCCTGAATGTATTGTTCAATATAATGGTGCCTTTGCAACAGTGCAATATGCCATAGACTCTTCTGATCCCAAATACCATCAAGGATCATGGCTTTGACCTGTGAGCTGATAATGAACTGGGTACTCCCCCTCCTCTTTAGAGCAGAGAATGACTTGTTTTTGAGTAATGTTTCTATCTGGTTTCCTCTCTGAAAGGCGTTGTTTTAATCTGCTTTTGTGACTCCAGTGACAGACTATGTTCTTAGAAAAGTTTTCAAGTTAATTTTGAGCCCCAAATTTGGTGACCTGCATTTCTGATCAAGAGTGCTTCGACTTGCTGGATCTACAGGAACACAGAAAAACCTACTTTTAATTACACTGAATGGCTTTTTTTTATTTTTATTGTTATGACAAGGTCTCAGATTTCTTGTTATACCACATATTAAGTTGATTCTACATAAGCAGCGGGCAGTTTTCATTTGTGATTTGGATCTGTTTTATGGTCAGTCTTTCATTTTTTATTTTTATTTTTTGGTACAAAACTATTGCTTGCACATTAAACGTTCTCTCTCTCTCTCTCTCTGGTCTCCACGTTACCTTGGTCTGAAAAGACTTTGGAGATGATTTGAACCCAGTGTTGGATTCCTTTTGCATGCTCTTTGGTAGTACCTCTATCCCACCTGTGCACCTTACGGATCTATTTTTGTCTTCCATCAATTTTATTTTGCAGATATAAAGACTGAAAGATCAAAGGCACACAGAAAAACAGAAAACAGCTCTAGCAGCCTTTGTTCATAAACATGAGGCATCTGTCTGAGCACTATGCTGTATGAAATGAGTGAAATTATAGTGCAGAGCCAAAATTGCACCAATTCCCATTTCAAAACCTGGATAACATCTGTTTATAGGGAATAAAACACAATAAAGAAAAATTGAGCACTTAATGACATAAGACAAAAAGGAAATGCTATAAAAAGGAGTGTTGAGAGCAAAAACAGTATATTTCTGATACCATTAAGGCACCAGATCAGACTTTCTTTTCTTCCTTTTTAAACAGAAACTCACCATGAATTTGAAAAAACACAGACATTGTGTTTGACAGTGTAATGAGAAGAGTGACTGGCTTGTTTGGAGCTGGTGAAACACAGAAAACAGTGATGTAAATATTGGACAGTTTGGTCACAAAGTGCTTCTGCTCTGTTTGGAGAAAAGTGACAGCTGTGAGGACAAGAACAGTTCCTGTGTTTTCTTTTTATCTCAGTCTGCTTCTTTTGCATGAATGACTGTCTGGAACGGTAAAGATTCATTTGGCTCTTTGTGGCACAACTCCATCCAAACATCAGTGGATTTTAACCATGACCAATTGCAAATGAACAGGACACATCAGGTCATCTATGACATCTCTTAGTGTTTGGAGAGAGGATTTCAAAGCATGTCCGTCACTTTGATCTGAAGTCAAGTTCTGCTTCTGATAAAGTCTTTTTCCTGCACAATAACTACTTGAGGGTTTCTCCTGATGGAAGATGTCACCCTTGGGCACAAGAGTATGTTTCCCAATGTACAATTGTTTTAGAGAGGTTCACCTAATGGCATCATGAGATATTAATATTAGCATTAGCATACAGAAACCTATTTACCAGGAGAGAGGCATAGATCTACCGTCTTGTGATCACATCCCTTAAGTTTGCACAGTCTTTGAGTCTTGTTAATGTGGTCCTAAGCTTAGAGCCTCGTGGTTAGTTTGCAGTTCCCTGGACACAGCTGTTTCAGAGCTCAGTGTGATGCAGACCAAGGCACTTTGTAAAAAAGTTCTCTGGTTTCACAAGAATTCATCAGATGCATGATATGAATTAACTTCACAATGGGAATGAATAAAATGTTCAGTAAATATCGACTGACCTCAGGCTTAGGGTGTGTGTTTGTGTGCACATGCTTGTGTGAGCTCCAGTGTTTTGGTAAAAGTGTCATAATATTATTATGGGATGGAGATGCCAAGACAAAAGCGGTGTAATCTGGCCCTCCTGTCAAACACACTTAAGACCTGGACAATGAGAGGTAAACTAGCTGAGGTTAGCGTGTGTGTGTGTGTGTGTGTGTGTGTGTGTGTGTGTGTGTGTGTGTGTGTGTGTGTGTGTGTGTGTGTGTGTGTGTGTGTGTGTGTGTGTGTGTGTGTGTGTGTGTGTGTGTGTGTGTGTGTGCGTGTGTCTTATGAGGAGTATATGAGACTTTCCTGTGGTGTTGAAAAGGTGTGGTGGACCACCCTGATGAGGAGCTGTCTGTTTTGTTGTTGTTGTTGTTGATTTCAGTACTTTTGAGCCAAACGTTTGCTCTGACTCAGAGCCACTTCCACTTTCCCAGAAACAGGTTTGGAAGAATCAAAGGTGCAGCTGTATGAATTGTTTTTATCAAACTCAATTTAAAGAGACAGATGAGAGGATTGAGCTCGTACTGCAACAAGTTCAAGATCAACAACTTCTAGAGATCCAGATTGACTTCTGCAGACGTGCAGAAACATGCAGCTGTTTTATGAAAGTCAGTAAGGCCTGTATTTTAAATGAATATTTTGGCAAAGTTCTATTTTTTTCCTTTGTTTTTTATGCTCAGAATGGTTTTGCATGTTCAGATGCTTGAAGAATGTCACCATTATAACAGCTGTGGTGATAGGTGGCATACTTTAGACGAGGTTTGTTCTGTCACTGTCATGTTTTTATGCTGCCTTACCTGTGCTCTCTTCTTGGTCAAATAAAACCCATAAAAAGCTGAATGAATCTCTCTGAACTTTTAGTTCTGTAGTCAGAGTGACGCCTCTTGTGCAGACCTGTCAGTACATAATGTCAGCAGCTTTTCTTGTACTGCATTGATGGTCATTAAACAGACTTTACATCCCACAATAAGCAAACTAACTGACCTGTGGCTCAGTCTCACGAGTGCACAGCTCCAATATTCACGTTCTCTCTGACCTGCTGTACAATAGTAGAGCATTAATGTAAGGTGCCTTTGGGAAGCTGTGCAGAGAGCTGAGTGTTAACATGAGCCGAGTGCTGACAGCTTGAGGAGGTCATGTAGACTCGTTACCTGAGGACTGGCTGTGGGGGTTTGTACCCAGCTTCAATAAAACGATATGAGCTTTTTCTGTCTGTCTCACTTCCAGTTCATTGTCATCCAGCCCGAATTTAATCATTCACAAATCTCAGGCTGTAAAGGCCCATTTTTGCTCAAAGATAAATGTGGATCCCGATATTTCTGCACGTTTCCATAAGGCTCCAACAGCACAGTACCACTGGAAACCATGGGGGCAGTGTTGCTGTTATTACCCAATAAATAGCTCTAGTGAGACATGAAAAAGAAATAAAAATTGATGAACTTTTTGAAGAAACTTAAAGTGACCAACTGGCCGGATAAGCAGGTCTTTGAACTGTAGGAGAGAACCCATGCAAACACCCCACAGGCATAGATGCATCTATCTGTCCAGGGGAATACAGTCTTTCACTTTTTAACCTCATTTTCAAAATGCAAAAATTCCTCCTCTGCTCTTGAAGGACATTTCAACATTAGTATCACTTATTTATAAAAGCATTATCTTTGACTACTTCCTTAAACACTCTGCCTTTAAACTTGTTATCCCCTCTCATGTCTTCCTCTTCTCCTTCCTCCTCCTTTATGGAGAGGGTAAATTAGCTCCTGCAAAGGAAAACATGGAATAGGCAGTGGTGCTGTGTAGCTGTCATGATGTCATTGAGTCCCTCAACACAGCTTAAGTTATTTGGAGCCACTTTATGGCTCCTCTGTGTGTGCATGTGTGTGTGTGTGTGTGTGTGTGTGTGTGTGTGTGTGTGTGTGTGTGTGTGTGTGTGTGTGTGTGTATGTATGTATGTATGTGTGTATGTTGCTGCTGAAAGAAAAGTGTGCATGTGTGTTGTACCGAAAAGGGGGCTTATTTTTTGAGTGTGTGTGTTTTACGACAGGCCGGGGGCTCAGTGTGCTTACCTACCTAATAAATCCTGACAAGCTCTCCACAATAACCTGGATGAGGTTTCTCTTTGCTCTCACTCACACACTCCTTCAACCAGCGGCCGGACTAACCTCTGTGCTCCGCTGCATATTATACCTGCCACCTACTGTTCCCTCAACTTCTGGACAGGAGGAACACACACACACACACACACACACACACACACACACACACAATCTTTGTGCTTTAAGTTCACATGCAGGAGGAATATTATTGCTTTTACCTACCTGCTCACTTTACAAATCTACTCCAATGAACATGCTGGGAGGAATACTTCAGTATGCAGCCAATAAAAGGCCTCCATTCTTTTCTTAATGTATCTGTACATCATCTAATTCATCAAGTCTTCATTTGTTTTTTGCAAAGTGACACGTTTGTTTGTACAAAACACCCATCTCTATTCATTTAGAGAGGGATAGTTGGAGCTTTGTTTTGTCACTGCTGCTGCTGATGTGGTTGCAAAGAGCTGCTGGTTAAGCTCAGGAGGTAGCGTTCCCATTAAGAGACTTCACTCCTTGATGCACTGGTCACAGATCCACTCTTTGACTCCGCGGTAGTTCCCCTGTGTTCAGCAAAACATCACAAGGAACATACATACCTGAATGGATTTTTTTCTTTTTTGTATGAGGAGCTGAGATTAATGATCTGAGACAGATTTGACAGAATTGAGCTTCTTTGGACATGGACATATGTTGATGATAATCTGAAATAACAAGAAACAAGACCGCAAAGCCTTACCAACAGTTAGTTCTGTCAGATACGTACCAGTCAGTGATCCACTGGCTCAAAATTGGGTTGAACTTGACAGGTTCTGACATACTTTTTGTATGTGTTTTGTTTTTTTGGACACTTAGATAAAATAATGGAAGGGTCTGCTCTGCCAGACACACTGTGGCAAACATTGTGGCTAATTCAGTGTGTGCGCCCCTCACTTTTTCCACAGAGATGTGAAAAATGAAACATTTCTCCAAATCCTCAGTGGGTTAGGTAGACTGTCAATAAATGCATTCTAGTCACACATGACTCATATGGTGACAATATCCACGGAAGAAATTACTTATAAAACTCATTTTTACATTATTTGGGATCAATTTAATGTCTGTTCAGCTTTTCTGAAGTAGGAGATCATCCTAAACTTTGAAAATAGTCTAACATGATGAACACATATATTTTACACATTTATTCTCAATCGCAGAAACTAAATACCACCACAGAGCCCAGTGATACAATGTTAAGATGTGTTCTTCTCTTTTAATTAGAAATAAAGATAATTTCTGTCACGGTTTGATAGCACTGTTTTGTCACAGTCTTATATGTATTATGATCTTTCCTTTCCTCATCAGTCAGTAGGGACAGCACCACAGTGTGCGCACCAAAGTTTCTTTCTAGTTCAAGCTAAGATATTTTGAGTAGTGAATGATGAAAACTAGATTTAAAATCAAATGCAAGAAATTAGTCTGTGGTTACAGGAGAACATTTTTAATCGCTGGAGGAAATATAATAATAATAATAATTTTGTCACCCTCTCACCCTTTTTCCATCTCTCTCCCACCTCTGTGTTTTCTCCCCACAAACTCTCTTGCTCCCTCTTTCGTCCTCTTTGTCTTCACACACATGAACAAACACGTTTGTAGACAGCAGCACACATGCAGAGAATGCAGTGAGGGATGAAGTCATTATCGGCTCTAATAGGTGACGTGCCAGCTCTTTCCACAGCACTGCAGGGAAATAACATGACAGCAAAACAAACGACGCCATTTGTCATTCTTAACACCACCTGTAAATCAACTCTGTGTGTGTGCGCGTGTATCTGCGTATGTGTGTGTGTTTAACAGGTTATTTGCTCTACATTTGAAACCAGTGGAAACTTTGAACCGTACACATAACTGACAATGTATGGAGAGCATACACACACTCACACACACACTCACACACACAGCGTTCTGGAGTTTCACACTCTGCCCATGTTTTGCTTAATGCAGGTTATTCACACAATATTACCAGCTCCAGTTCATATTTTCCACTACAGAGCTAAAGAGGCTAGCCAAGGCTCACTCAGATGTTAATTTGTCACAACATGAACCCAACACAGCGGAGAGCATCCGTCAGAGTTTAACACACAGCACCAAACAGAGCCATGAATCAACTCCATGCCAGCTTTCAGCTCTAAAATAGTTTTGAAACATTTTCTGCTTTCTTACTTTTGTTCACAGCATCAGCTGTTTGGCTTTACTCCAAAAAAATCACTTGAACCTTGATGTTCAAATTACATAGCTTTTGACATTATGTTTGATATCCACGAAAAACATACAGAGACCAAAACATTTGTCTCTACATATTTCCTTGAACGAATTAAGCCCTCCAGAGTTTTCATACCTTTATTATCTGCTAAAACAAACCTATTTGTGTTGCATTCACGCAGAAACCTCTGGTCTACACTGCATAGATTTCCCTCTTGACAACATTCAATCCACTGCTCACGAGGAAACAGAGGGTTTTTAAGATACACACAAAAAGTCCTGCAGGTGCAGTGAATGCATTTGTATGACAAACTACCATAAATTGCCTGGAAAATGTTGCTTATATGTTTTTTTTAATTAAGATTAAAGCAACAGTTTTTACAGTGTAGCTGTGTGACTCGCCTAGATAAGAGATAAGATAATCTTTTATTTATCCCACAATGGGAAAATGTGTGTTGTATCAGCGGGAAAGAGCATAAATTGCAAACATAACGGGAGCAAAATATGTACCTTATCTTACATTTAAAAAAAGTTAGATTGAATTTTTATTATGGCCACAGCTGCACTGTGAGTGATCTTTTAAGCTGGGCTTGAGCCATTTCAGGAGTTTGTTTCGGGTTTTTGTTTTACGGTTTTTTTTTTGGCTTTTGTGCCTTTATTGGATAAGAGAGAGGAGAGTGGATAGACAAGGAAAGGGGGAGAGAGTGGGGAGCAACATTCGGGAAACAGGCCGCAGGTTGGATTCGAACCTTAGCCACCTGCTTGAGGGCGACCCCATGGTGCGTGACCCATCCACTAGGCCATCTGCGTCCCATTGAAGGAGTTTTAAGCAGGTTGTGAAACACAGTTGTTGCCCCTACATAAAAAATGACCATAAAATCAGCAACAAGCTGGATGGTTCTTTAAAGGTAAGTTGTGATTCCTGTATAGTGACCCACACGGTCAGTGTCAAGTGAAGTGATTGACTGCATGCTGTAGAGACAGCCTTTGAGTGACATTTCTGACTTTTTAGATAGAAAATTTCCCAAGGAAAGCAGAAACGAATCCATACTAGTTTTTCACAAAAAAAGGGAGCAGGCCTAAAGTGGGTAATGATTCTAATGGAAGACTTACCATAAGAGTTGAGCTCCTTGATTGTACCACCACCTCATTAGTTGTTTCATTTCTATTAAAACCACATTGTGATTGAAGTAAGGCAAGGAGCTGCTACATGATACAATGTTGTAAAACATCATTGTTGGGCTGAATTCATATGTCAACATTGTTTCCTGTTTTCATATGGAATCAGTGGTCTCGTCTATGAAAGAGAAAAACATCTGTCATATTAAATCCATTTTCCGTTGTTATGTCAACACAATCTTTTGTTAAAAAGTAATGTCACAAGAATTTTAATGGTAGAAATCTTCCATCTTCTAACAATGGGGATTGTTGAGCAGCTCAAAAGTTTTGTGAAGTACTGTAAATCATACAAACTTAAACAGAGGAACAAATGTTTGAACTCCCAATGTTTCATCAACCCTCCTGAAGAAGTGAGGTTTTCTGGAGTCTGGTGGTGGCTTTGGTAAGAGCTGCTGTTTCTGCAAGTGTTAATCCTCTGTAAACCCTCAGCAGCAGCTGGACCTGCAGGAGGAGAGACATAAAACTGAGAGCTGCTCGGAGTAAAGAGTCTAATGGGACCGCCAATGAAAACCAGGCTGAGGCCATGAAACACAGAGCAAACAAGGAGCCACTCAGCACAGCCCCACACACACACACACACACACACACACACACGCACACACACACACACACACACACACACACACACACACACACACTCACTTACTCTTTTCTGGTAGGGCCTGTTCTGGTGAAATTAGTCCCAACAAACAAATAAAAACAGAAACAACACCATTGTCTTATTTTATTTATTTATTTATTTATTTATTTAATGTCGAGCAGCAACACTTCAACGTATTGATATTCTACTTCATCATTAGCCTAATTTATTCATATTTTTATTGATTTTTTTTATCTTCATGTGTGTGTGTGTGTGTGTGTGTGTGTGTGTGTGTGTGTGTGTGTGTGTGTGTGTGTGTGTGTGTGTGTGTGTGTGTGTGTGTGTGTGTGTGTGTGTGTGTGTGTTTGGAACAGTCTCATTTTTCACATGGGAGCCTCAGGTTCATCAAGGGGAGGGATAGATTCTCCAGACCGGTCCATCAAACAGAAGACGGTGGAGCCCTGGCAACAAGACTCGCCCACAGCGCCAACAGCCCTCTAGAGGGCTGGCAAATCAGAAGAAAGAGGGCTTAGGTACCTCGCTGAGACAGCAGCTAAAGCATTTGAAACAGAATTTTTTTTAAAGCCAGAAATTATCTACGAGTTGTAAAGGGGGACCAGAAGTACAGAATAAACAAAGCCTGAAAAGAACATTTCCCTCTCTTTAAACCCGCGACAGGAGCCGACACTTCTGCTATTGAACTAAAAATGGACTAAAACCTTAAATCAGCCATCTTAGGCTTCTGCAAGATATAAAACTTCATGATAGACAGTGCCAAGGCCATCCTTTCAGAGAGCAGCAGGTATCAGTGTGTGGTAAGGGAAGTTGTAGAGATCAGAAAGTGAGCCCAGCGAATGGTACGCTGCAATGAGGGGACCTAAATGCTGTCAAATCTGAGATACTGTCCTAAGACTTTATGACAACAGGAGACATGGGCGTCCTGCTGCATCAAGTAGAACAGCCAAATCAGCTGACAGACAAGTCACAACAACATCAACAACGTGTGGTTTTTCTGAGGAAAACTACTGGATTTGTATTTAAAACATGTCAAGACAAAAAAAGAAGAAATCACCCTGGTTTAGTCACAAAACTCTCTGTCTTAACCTACACTGACAAGGCGATGGGTGCAGAGTGATGGCCAAGAAAAGTGGATGAACTTTGGTGAGATCAGAGGGAGACACTCATGATTTCTTAAAGAATTGTTGGGTTTTTCCAATGTGACATTTTCCTTACCTCTGGTCTGATTACTTCATCGAGAGACTCAGCACAATTTGTTTCAAAACCTACTCAAAGACCAAACCTGAAACTACAGGTCGTTCACTCATCGTTCCCTCAATAACAACAAATATCTTACAAACCTTCATTCTTTGAACCTGTGATCCTTTTCTAGCAAAGTTTTTTCTTCCTATAGGACAAAACGTCAAGTCTCTGAAGTAAAATGATTTTAAAGCGGCCCTGTCAATTATTTCAAGTCTTTACAGTCGTAAATACAAATGTTTTTTTCTTTAATGTGGTCATGTGGAGAGAGCAAGATCACTGCCACTGAATGTAGTCATAACCGCAAAAAACAAACATTTCAGCGTTTTAATTCTTCTTCTGTGGTTAAACCACAGTGGTTTGGCTCGTTCTGCAGTTTTAAGCTTTAAGTGGGCTGTTACTGTGGACGCCTCTGGGGTGTGAGTTTGTACACGTAAGTTTCATTCGAGTTCGTGCCTGGGCTTTCAGAGTGTGTTTGTGTTCATGCATATTTATACATATGTGTGTGCGTGTGTATGTGTAGGTGCGCGTGTGTTTGGTTCCTGAGCTCTGGGAGTCTATAAAGCAGCTCTGGACATTCAGAGGGTGATTATATGTTCACACAAACTTTACAGAGGTGAGGTCACCTCTGCACGGTTTGTGAGTGTCTGACAGTGAATCAAAGTGTGCAGCCAACAACAACACAGCATTGCATGAAGGGTCAACCTGCTGGCTCTTCACGGGCCTCACTCCTCCTCTCTTTCTCTCACCATTTCAATCTTTCTTCCTTTTTCTAATCCCTCCTTTGTTTCCTCATTTATTCATCCCTCTCCCCCTCTTTTCCTGGCTCTCTCTCTTTATTTCTGTTTTATTTGTTTACCTTAATTTTAGGGTTACAGGCTGGCCCATGCAAGCAGATTTAGAAATCCTACCAGATGTTAAAAATGTGCAAGGATCAATTTGAACTGTGAAAGATTTTAAACCAACATGATGGAGATGCTCTCTGAGCAGATTGAGGGAAGTTCATTCATTTGCAACACAACTCATACCACAGAATAATCTGCCACAATAATCTTTAGAACAATCACTGGGTCCTGACTTTTGTAAGGTTGGGAGGAATTGGGCAAAAAATCTGGGTGGTTTTCCTGCAACGTAAGCACCTGTTGACCATATCATGCTCTTGCTCATTTGAGTGAATTACACAATAACCCACCATGTATTGCAAACTGTGATTCACTCATCTAGCCAACAAATGCTGTTTCAGAGTAAACTTCATCACAGTTTTATGTTTAAAACCCTTTGAAACTCATTAAACAGTTAGCTGGAGATGGGTTTTGTGTTATTGCCAATGCTTTAGGATGAAACACAAAGGTAATGTTGTTTTTCATGGAAACTCAGAAACCGTGATTTAGCTAACTTAAAAC
Organism: Thalassoma bifasciatum; assembly: GCA_008086565.1. NCBI lineage: Eukaryota > Metazoa > Chordata > Actinopteri > Labriformes > Labridae > Thalassoma > Thalassoma bifasciatum. The sequence continues at coordinate 192,409 of RPOG01000301.1, read as the reverse complement.
AGAAACTGCCTGCAGACTTGAACTTCCTGAAACATCCCAGCCACCGCTACCATATAAACAGCAACCCAGAGTTTTCAGTGGAAACAGTGAAGCCACGCTCCGCTTTCACTAGAGCCTTACACTTTTGTTGTGCCATGACCATGCAAAAACCAGACACCAACAGCTACTACAACAGAAACAACACTAACAATGGCGGACTACCATGTTGTGCTTGTGCTGCTGAATTTACTGCCTCTCAACATAATGTGCATCTAATGCACCATGTCTGAAACCAGCAAAAAAGCATTCAGTGTTAACATCAGATGAGCAGCTAACCTCTCCTTTGGCCTCTAAACAGTTGACGTGCATATGGCCCCTCCAGTTATATCGCCATCTACAGGCCTGGCATGCATAGTTCAGTGTTTTCCTCAGCCATTCCATGTAACCAAATTTTTCACTGAGTTTTTTGTCCGTGCGCAGTTAGAAGTGAGGCAAAATATTGTGAAGATAGAACGAGGCTTACGAATCTTTCTTCCTTGTGGAACTGAGATGCTCTAAACCCTGAAAAGCACCAATGGACCCTTTTGACCCCTTCCTGACAATCCTGGCCAAAAAACTAGGCTTGGTTTGTCACATAATTCAATTTAAGAGAGTTGCTTCTTTGGCTTCTTGGACACACCTTTATCAAAACTGAAAATCAAAGAATCACTTGCACAAGTAAAAACAAAAGTGTGGAAAGCCCCTTCTGCACCACCAGCGAACACATGAACTCCAGAAGTTTGATTTTCGAGCAGAATCAATTCATTGTCAAAGCCCGATCAGCTGCAGTTTATTAGGTAATGATTCAAAAGCACAGATGATGTAAACCTATCAGCCAGAACTGTTTTACAATGACTCATCACTCCATTTAATCCTTATAAAGTCTTTTTCTTTTATTTTAAGCAGAAGTTTAATAACCTGCATAAATTATACAAGTGGTAGCCCAAATAGTTTCCTTTTCATATTAAATCCATCTTCCGTTGTTATGTCAAAACACCTCATAAAGACCCATGACATCAGCTGCACTTTTCTAAACACTTTCTGAGGACATGAATCACCCTGGAGAGATGCCGTCTCATGACTATAAAAGCAAAGTCTTACTGTGACCTGGGAGTCTGCAGCTGCAGAGATTTAACTCCAAAGCACAGACAAGTTCAAGCAGTGTGAAAATATATTCATTAACATGTTTATATGTTGTTCTTCACTTACTGCGCAAAGTAGTACAGTTGTGGTTGGGGTTTTTTGTTTTTGTTTTTGCATATTGCTGTCAGTGCACCATAATGCAGAACTGCCGCTTCTAAATTTAATTTCTCAGCGTAGCAATACTTTTAACCTGCCTGTACTCTTTTTACAGCCTTGTACTCTCCATGTTATGGTTTCTCATGATAACTCATAACAACTCCTACAATGCATTGTCCATGGTGCTCTACATAACACTGTAGTCCTTTTACGTGTGTTACATGAGGATCACTTGTCAATTTACATCATAGTATGCAATATGTACCACATACTGTAATCATACTGTTGGCTGATGTGTTCACACTAGAATAACCACATAAGGCATCCCGAGTTTCCTAGTAGCATGAGATTCAAATGTTATTCTTGACTTTCAAAGCTAAAGCTTTGGTCTAATTTCCTCCAGTCATGATCCAGCGTGTTTTCATCTCTAACAAAGTAAACCGTGCACATTCACTGAAGCCTTCATTAGGATCTGGGTTTCCAGGGGGACCAGCACTAAACACACATTCTCCTGTTCATCAAGTGTAACTGAGGTTTTCCATTTGTTTGGTTTTACTGTGAAGGTCATCACTGATTTGTTTTCCTTCTTCATTAGCAGTGAGCTGGCTGCAGATCTGCCGCACTGGCACCATCCATCGCTTTGTTTCTGAACCTGGACTGACAGATACTTTCAGTTTATATGAGTCTTTAAACTGGCACTGACAAACACACGCACACCAAAGCACACACGTATAGAAAGTGGTGGTGTTTACTATATTTGTGTGTGTGTGTGTGTGTGTGTGTGTGTGAGCATACGTGTGTGTGTGTGTGTGTGTGTGTGTGTGTGTGTGTGTGTGTGTGTGTGTTAGTTTTGGCTGTGCTCCTATAGCAGCTATAATCAGGGGCGTCTTTGACATGTCACAGTTTCCCCCACCTATGACCTGCCCTCAGCCAGGAAATACAGAACAAATCAATGGTGCCAAAGCTGTTCATGTGTGTGTGTGTGTGAGAGAGAGAGAGAGAGGGACAAAAGTGCAAGAAAAGAGAATAGATTTTCTTGTTTAAAGCTGACTCAAAGCAAAACTTAAGCCAAAGTAAAAACACAAACTTTTTGATTTATTTTGTCCACAGTGGAGTGTTCTTGACTACTTTTATTCTCTGAAACATCATGCTTCATTACCCAAATGCCATCTGACTTCTGGCCAGTCCTGTTTGCTCCTCCATCTTATCAAACAGATATCTCACATTGCCCATTATGAGAGAGGGAAGAATTATCTGGCTTATATCTCTTTCCCAAAGCCTCTGTTGTCTTGTACCAGCACTCTTCCATGAAATCATTTGCCTCCTCTGCATCCATGTGCATCTTCAGTATCTAGAGTTCTGCAAAAATCTCCAGCAGCTTGGTCAATGAGCCAGCATCAGCCTCAGCAGGCGGAAGAAGATAGAAGATAGTGGATTTGCTGCACAGTTACATCAACAGTAACCAAGGAGTGCCAGCTAATATCTGTAATCATGCAATAATAAGGTCCTACTCTCTCTGTAGATGCCCACCCAGGGAGAGAAAACATCTAAAAATTTGGTAAAAACACATAACTAAATAATTTAGTACTAAAAGAAGGAGAAACCCTTACAGGCTACATGCACAGTTTATGTGCATTACACCAATTTCAGTAGAAAAAATACTGTGTAGTTATGTACAATTACACTATGAACTAAAAAGTTATGGCCAACTAAAAATAGTAATGACCAAACTTCTTGTACAAAGACCAAGTTTTGGGTTTATGCTCTCTAAGTAAAAATGCACACCAGGCAAAATCCCAGGTCTCAAGAGGTTAATATTGTTTTCAAGTGATACCCACAAAGCATGTACCATATGGTCCCAGATGTCTCTGACTCACACACACACATACATACATACACACAGCAGATTCGTCAAAAGTTGGTTTGACTCAGATTTGATATTCATAACTGCATAATGTGACGCCAACGCAGCACTTCTCACATCTCACAAAGGTCAATCATGCAGGAATGGAGAGAACAAGAATCAGATTTATCCTCTACCAGTCCTCTGTCAACAAACCTCCAGTGAACATTTTTGAACACTGGAAGTGGTGTTCAGCAGTTTTTCTTGGCCTTTGGTTTGTTTTAGTATTTTTTGTGTGCAGGAGACAATGCCAGCAGCTGATTGGAGTGAAATAACAGAAATGGGGAAAGCAGAGAAACTGGACTTCCTGCTGGGCTGAAGTGAAAGTCATGGATAGATCTCGACTTGTCATCCCTTGAGAACAAAAAAACTGTCGAAAAAATGCCATTCTGTCTATTCAAGTCACACTCTTTTACCCTTTTAACCTAAAACTTAGATCTGATTAATCTTAATCAGGCAGTTGTTCACTGCATTCAGACAGAAATCAATTCAATATCGACAACTTTATAGACACAATCAAGAATGCTGATAATGCAAGAAAAGAAAGTCTGTTTCTGATCATGTTTTTGTTTTTCTGATGGTTTTAATTCACCAAAATGATAAAAAGAAAAAAGGCAAAGCTCTTTTCATTGCCATAAAATGCAGCAGCCATTGGGCCATTTGAGCCATGGTGTCATGAACCATACTTACATTAAAGATTGTCTCTACTGCAGTTATACTACAGTGATTTCGGGGTTATATAACTTGACTTTGCAGAGTTCATACATTTTTAGTGTTTTTGGTTTTATGTTAAGAACTGAGGTTTGTTTCGCCAGAAACTGAACTTGAAATGTGGCACAGCACAGATGATCACTACTTGGGTTACGAAGTTCTTCACTGAAGTCTCATGAATCCATGCTCGACTACTCCTCCGCATGTAAATGATGTAACGGTCCATGTTGAACTGGAACTGAACTGTAAAATTGAAATCAAAGATCATAATTTTGAATTTCAAAGGCAAGAGGGTTGAATTTTAAAGTAGATTCCATACAATCGGAAAGCAAATGAATTATTTGTTTTAAAATTAATTTCTGTTCTTTCAAATTCAATATAATTATTCAAATCTCTCAAGATTTGACAAATCTCAGCCCATATTAGTTTTTAGGAGGATGGGGGGGTATTCTGCTTTTCCATTTTTTAAAAACATGGATAAAAGTAACAATGCTGAATGTTCATACCAAATTTGCAGAAGTACGAACAAATTCATATGATGTAGAAATCCTTGAATCAGTTTGTAAACTGGTCAAATTCCAAGGTTAGTAAGCTATTTTTATTTATTGTATTTTATTTTTTTGTAGAAGTTATTTTTTTTAGCTTTTTATTCCTTTAATTGTACAGAGGAGGACAGTGGACAGAGAAGGAAAGAAGACAAAAGTTGGGAGTGACGAGCAGAAAAGTGGCCTCAGGCTGGATTCATACCAGGGCTGCCTGTGCAAGGGGGAATCTCAACCACCATCTGCGCTCCGGTTGGCAAGTTTCTATTTGACTCAGCCATTACCTTGTGAAGCAGCTTCAAGCTCACCTTAATGCTCTTTATTACATATTTCTTTTTATTTCCTTTTTTTTTCTAAGAAAAAAAACAGAAACTGAATAAATCTTCCAGTACTATCTTGTATTTGTGGTGCCTGAGCTGGGAGTAAGAACAAGCTGTCAGATCTCAACCCTAAAACTGATTCTTAACCAAGCTTTGACAAATGTGGACAAGAAAACTTCTGCAAACATTTCCTCGTAGTTTAATCAGCTATACCTCAAATGCTGAACAGACTGTAAAACCCCTCGAGGCAAATTTGCGATTAGTGAATTTGGACTGTGTAAATAAAAGTGACTTGACTTAACCTGACATACACACACAAATATAAGGAACACATGCGGAGCTGCAAACAGATCACATTTTTACATGTGTAAGCCGAAACACGTAGAGGGATACAGTAGAATACTGTGGCCTTAATGTTTCACACACCAGCTCTCTGCACTGCCAGGAAACACTTTAGTGAAACTTAGAACTTAACTTCGTTGACTTTTCACTCCTCTGGGTCATTCCTTCACCTCAAGGCCACNCCCCCCTCTCTCTCTCTCTCTCTCTCTCTCTCTCTCTCTCTCTCTCTCTCTCTCTCTCTCTCTCTCTCTCCTCCTTATACAGATGGAAACATTTCCAAACCTTCCTGTCGGCACATTACCGTCTCTACCTGTCCGCTGCTCCAAACCCTTCTTGTATTTCCTCTGGTCAATGTTTTTCTAAGTGAGTGCTCACAGAGGATGAAATATCTGGGCAGCTGTAGCCATGGTCAGGGTTGTGGGGTTTATGGATTACATGATATAAAGAGCTGATTATAACCCTTACCTGACCACAATGGCAAGCTGCCAAGATTGTACGGCATTAGTAAAAAACAAGACTCACCTGAAACCATCAGGAGATGTTAAAATAACAGGGAAAAAAAACTATTTGATTAGTAAGCATGGAAAACATTTTGGAACATGAGCACATACACACATCAGACTGCAGTATCATTTATGTTTTCTGATGTGGATCTAACCAACCTTTAAATTTACCTTTAAATCTACCTAAATGCCATGCAGAAGAAGATGGAAAACCACTTCCTCTTGTGCCTGAGTTGATCAAATCACCCTCGGATACACAGCTTTGTTTATTTCATTCTCCTCTCCATGCTGCTCCTCCTAGGTGACAGTTTGATGATCCATCCACTTGGTTTTGGCTCATGCAGCCCGTTTCTCATCTTTTGGGTTTTGACCCTTCTTCGGTTTTTAAACCCAAATTTACAGACATTTCATTATTGCTTCATCTTTCAAGGGGGATATTACCTACGTATATAGCACCACATGTAAAAGGAATGTCCACTCCAAATATATTAATGTGCTAATGAAAGTCTCATCTCTATGCTTCTTTAACTTCAATGTTGAATCTAACTTTATTTATATTATTACTATTCATAATGTTTTTGTAAACATAAAACACAGACAGTCCCTCTTTTTCTAACACTTGTACCCAAACACACACACACACTCACTCAGAGCAGCTGTGAGTGTTAGATCATCAGTTTGTACAGCAGGCTGGCGCCCTGTCCTGCGTCAGAAGGTGTTAGCTGTAACATTAGCCAAAGGGGTGAAGGAAGGAAGAGCCAGGACTGCAGAGAGAAGAGGAGGAGGAGGATGGAGAGAGTGAAAGAGAAACAAAAAGAGAGCGTGAGGTGGAGTGTTAGCATAACCTAAAGCTTAAATGTGTCATTCCTGCTGTTGTTATAGCCCCACAGAGTTAAACACTCAGGAAATCAGGCTGTCTTAGCAGGAGAGCCGCTGTGTCAGCACGCACTCACACACCTTTTAACTCTCCTTCAACATGACAACATATCGTCATATGTGTGTGTGTGTGTGTGTGTGAACAAATCCTGTCCTCCCCCATGACGTCTGACATTCGTGCTTTAAAGGGCCCATATTATGCAAAATTCACTTTTGAATGGTTTTCTAACAGTAATATGCATCCCCAGCCTGTCTACAAACCCCCCTGAAATTAGAAAATTCAATCCTCTCCCTCTCTTACCTGCTCCACTCTTCAGAAAATGTCTGCTCAAACAGGCAGATTGGAACGAGTGCCCTTCATGACGTCATGGAGGGAAATAGCTCCTCCCTGATTCCTCCCTTCTCCAGCTTGATTGGCTACCTGCACAAGATTTGTTAGTATCGGCCCTCCCTGCCTCCAGAAAGGCCTCTCTGGAGGCAGGGAGGGGCGTGGCTTGCGCTAAAGGAGGAACAGCCCACAGATACAGCATGTCCTCAGTAGAGTAAACTGGAGAGAGTTTCCAGGCTGGTTGAAATGAGAGAAAAAAATGATTTTTCAGACAACAAACTTCAAATTGACTCCTCTGGGTCCTTGAGACCTGTATTAACCTGCTGAAAGGGAGCATAATATGGGACCTTTAATGCTGCTATTTATGACGTACATGAAAAAGATGAGCGATACCCAGGGATGGCCAGTGTATTTTCCTCAAATGTTTCAGGGAAGAGTTTTAATGATCTGTTTGGAAATTTGTCTAAAGTTACTATGTAGAGAATAAGTGATTAGAGATTCTCTCTCCAGCTCTGCTGTTGGTGTCTGGATTGCAGGACAGGGGATGACTGGGGTCCAGTAGTTTCTTGTGTCAAGTGCTGTCTTTTTTGTTTCGTGTTCAGTCTTGTGGATTGACCTTTTTTCCATGTGTCCTTGCCTGGTCTCATTCTGAGTGATTCTTGTGTTTCCTGTTTTATCTTGTAGTTCTTGCTCCCTGTGTGTCTGATTTAATTTACTTCCTGCCCTTGTGTATTTTGGAGACAGTGTGGAGTACACCTTAATCATCTTAGATGAATCGTACCTGTGAAAATAACTGTCTCTTCTCTCAGCCTGCAAGGACAGCAAATTTCTGACCCCATCGCCCGATGATCAAATAATTGATCTGACTTCTGAATTGATCTGTAAATTTAATTTGGAGATGTTTTTATTTGTATCCAGGTTCCTATTATATTCTGCATCAAGTGCTGTAAACACTGAAACTCTAATCATGTGTTTTAATGATCTCAGTGTTTTTCTATTCTTCAGAACACTCTCTTTCAGAGCTGAAGCCATGTGGAAACAAAGCGCTCACACTCTTTAGTGAGACGCTCACTTACTCCTCGCAGTGGGAGCAGATGATGGAACAGACACACACCACATAAACACTTTACTATGTGCTTTTGAGCTGAGACAGGGCCATCACTCACTGTTTTGTGTGTGTGTGTGTGTGTGTGTGTGTGTGTGTGTGTGTGTGTGTGCACTCTCCCATTAGTCCTTGCATATGTCAGTGTGAATGTTCATGGTTGAGTATAAATACATCCTTGACCTTTGTTTTCTTTGCAGTTTTTCACATATGGGATACTGTTAAAAGTGGGCTAGCACAAACACACACACACACACACACACATACATACACATGCATTCACACACAGTGTAGTGTTGCAGGCAGGATGGCGTGGTGGCAGCCATTATTTATGTCTGCTTTCTTTAGCGAGGTTTCTCACAGGAACAGGAGCCGAGCAGGAATCCAACGCTTCCTCTGAGTCTGCCATTTATCACTCTTTATTAACACTAAAACACACTTACACACATAATACACACACCAAAGACACAGTTACAGACCAGACATTAACACATAATCAGATATCCGTACAGACACATAATACATTTATTATCCATGCAAGTTAATGTGGACAGATACAAACTCACATTAGCCAAACAAAACTCCTCTTGTCGCTCCACAGCAAAACGACTGCTGTGGGGTTTTGTCTGATGGCCATTCCATAAAAAGTGACCAGAGTAACTTGAGCAGCATGCATAAGAGATGTGATTTCATCATTTGTGAAATAAGAATAAAGATGAGATTTTGTGAAAATAAAAAATAAGGCTTGCAATTAGCTTCAATCAATCAGTGTGAATGGTTTTCTGCTCTTATGTTCAGGCCCTTTGCTGGGCTGCTGATCTTTCCAGGATGTATCTCGTCTTGGGCCCAATGACAGCTAATATAGACTCCAGGTCCCCGTGACTTGGAACAGGAAATCTGGTCAAGATAATGGATGGATCTTCAGCTCAAGCCTGTACTCACTATTCCCCTCGGATGGCAAAACTGCACTCTAAAGTGTTCTCTTGGGAGCCAAAACACATGCAAAGAGGGCCATCCTGGGTGGCAAAACCCACTGGACTGCCCCCTTGGCTTGTGAAAACACAATGAACTGCCCTCCTGGGAGGCTTTTTTCCCTTCAAAAAGTCTGTGCACACCAATGATTTTAGTGTTGCCTGATACTTTTTGGAGTGAGAGGCAGCACTGTTGGGAGACCTTTCAAAAACACAGACTTCTTTTTTGGTATGATGGCAAGCTCATCTTACATCATGAACCAGATCCTCTCATAATAATTTTTTAAAAATGGGTAAACTTAGCAACAGCCACATACGAAGATAGACTGTAACATGTTAAGATGATTCAGTGTCAACCTTTGATTCATGGTGCATGTGGTTGTTGGTTAAAACAGCTATGGCCTTGGCATCAACATTGACTGACATAAATACAGACAAATCAGTGTTATAACAAGGTGCACAGTTTTATTATTTCAGTTGTCTAAAATTGAAACAAGGACTTTTCAAAATTTGGACACATTAATGTTATTTTTGTTAGGGCTGTGGAATCTACTCTCTTCTTCCATTTTAACAAGACTTAGTGTCTTTCACAAGAGTTTAAACTCTGAAATAGTTAAAAAGACTATCAAAGAGATGAAATGTGTGATTCATTTGGCACATTTTGTCCAGAGAAGAGGAAGACTGTTGGGTGTTTGGTGGCTTCCTGAATGGTTTATTTAGTACTAGATCAAGGTCATAGATGGGAAATGGTTTGTGTGTGTATGTGTGTGTGTGTGTGTGCAGGTGAGGTCACAGAGGGAGTGCAGCATCTGACCGACAGCCAAGGAAATAGCAGTGGCTAGACCTGACGTTACCCCGCTCGGTCGCGTCCCATAACTCACAGCTGAAGTATTATTGTAAGTGTTCACGTTCAGCATCAATCTGAAGCTGTTGAGTTCATTTCCTCAGTTAGGTTCAGGTCCCAAGCACACTGCTGGCCCAGAAAACTTCACTTGACCTTTTGATTACCCCTTTCAATCCCTTTGTTCTCTCACAGATTTGGTTTGTACTCAAGGCTCTCTCCGTCTTTGACATCTTCCTGTTTTATCATCAGTCACCATGTGTTAATCCACAGTGATTGATTGTGTCTACAAGCACTGACTCAGGAATCAAAAGGCTGCTCTGGGTCTTCTTTTATACATGCCAGGAAAGTTCATTTTATAATTTGAAAATGAGGGGAACTGGGCAAATTGGAGTAAATCTGAATGTATTAGCTGTTCCCTGAAAGTCGGCAAGTGTAACAACAACAGTGTGCTTTCCACATGCCATCTATCTGTCTGGTGAACTGCAAACACATTTTCTGCTCATGGACAGAACTTGGAGCTCAGGTCCCATTCCCTGTGCCTGTCGTAATACCACTGTATGAGTGTGTGTGTGTGTGTGTGTGTGTGTGTGTGTGTGTGTGTGTGTGTGTGTGTGTGTGTGTGTGTGTGAGAGAGAGAGAGAGACGTGTTACACAGATTACTTACTATTAATAATTTCAACCTTAATGACTGTGGCAAGAGAGAACTTCTATTTTCCAAATGAGACATACTGAAAGTGTCCAGTGATGCAAAGGTACCTAAAACATTACCTCACCTGTCTTACCCTGAAAACACTGACATTTCTGAACCCAGGCTGCCTCTGCTGATGTTCAGTTTGTGTCTACATTTTTTTTTAAGTTTCTCCAATGATTGAAATTCTGGTAAGGTAACATTTAGAGAACGGACAGTTTAAACTTAATCCACCTCACTTTAACCATCTCTAGCCCTGCTTGATGATTTTAAGTTGCTTTTTGTCCTACAGAGATGTTAAAATTTGAGCAGTTAACCCTTTTTTTGCCTCAAAAGCAATCTATATTTCAAATAAATATAGAAACACAGATGAGCTGAAAAAGGAAGAAAACTTGAAAATGAAAAAAGGATGAAGGTCCCATAAATCTAACCTGCCGTCTCACCAAACACATAATAAACAAACAAATGTGTCGACAACATTGCAAGGTTAGGCCACACATCAAAAAAATAAAAAGCAAAAACATTTTGTCTAGTTATTAGTTTTTAAAGAAGTCGAATAATGTAGACTTAATTGTAATGTAGAATTCATAAAGGTTTTAATGGGTTACCTTATGTGGCTCACCCCAAGAAAATGATGAAAAGGTGGACCTACCAAAACCTTGCAGCTCTAATTAAGACAATTCTATGAGAAAACACTCTACCAAAGCTATAAATTATTGATGTAGCTATTTTGATGACCTAGAGGAAAGTATTATACTTTTTGAAAAATTAAAAAAAAAAAAAAACTGAACTCCAGAGACTGTAAATTACGTCTGCTCACCACTGTCTTATGTATGACTCACTTTACTGGTTTCAACATAAATCCAAACGTCTCTATCACTGGTTTCTATTTATTTTCAGATGCGTATTTTTTGATTTTCCAACATACTTAAAACAATTACCTGTCCTGTTTTCATCCTCATATCCTTTAGGACATTTGAATTATCTCTTTTTTTTTGTTGATCCCAGAATACGCAGAGATTGGCCGTCGGTCTTTTGGTTTGAGGGCTCCTCATGACTGGAATAATCTCCCCACCTCTCTCAGGGCCATCTCATCCTTCTATATTTTTAAGTTGAACTTGGTTGTGCATCTAAACACAAAATGTTCTTGTAGTTGAGCTTTTTGAATTTCTAAATTCCCTTTTTTGAGCTATTTATTTGTTTTGTTTTATTCATGTATTTATTTTCATATCATGCTTATCTATGTTTTTATGTATGTGTATGTGAATTTATCACATGTTTGAATAACTGAGTGGACTTGGCTGTGAAGGTGGTGGTGAAGATATTTTTTTTGTTTGTTTGTTTGTATTTGTATTTGTGGGACCCCCTTGAAAACCAGATGCTGCATCTCAATGGGCTTTCTACGACGGAGTATTAGGGCCACATTGAGAAAAGAAAATGAGGGGAGGAATTTTATCCCCCTCTCCCTCACCCAGTCGGTAAAGTCGAAATGTCGAGAATAAAGTCGAAATGTTGAGAACAAAGTTGAAATATAATGTCGAGAATAAAGCCGAAATGTCGAGAGTAAAGTCGAAATGTTGAGAATAAAGTTGAAATATAATGTCGACATTTCAACTTTACTCTCAACACTATATTTTGACTTTATTCTCGACATTTCAACTTTATTTTCTCAACACTATATTTTGACTTCATTCTCGACATTTCAACTTTAGTCTCGACATTTCGACTTTACTGACTTAATGAGGAGGAGGGGGGGAAAAATTCCTCCCCCCATTTTTTTTCCCTCACTGTGGCCCCAATACCCCGTCGTAGCTTTCCCTAATTAACTCAATTCAAATTTAATTCAAATCCATTTAACAAGCGGACCTTTTCGTGCTTAGCCTCTCTGTGTACCCGGACGGCATTAGAGGTGGGACAGATTCCGTTGACATTGCTGAGCAGGAGGAGGGGACAGGACCAGGACTGGACTCTGCTGTTACCAAACCTGAAGGATTTACTGCAGGGAGCTGCTTCTTGGCTGTAAAAGTCGGATTCAGCGGAGTCATGTACCGGCGGCCGCTGCAGTCTGCCGTCAGAAACTTTGTCCATGTTTCCTCCAGAGCCGCCAACGGAAAGGTAACAGCGTTAGCCAGCGTTAGCCTAGCTCCATAATTGGATTTAAGATAATCAAACTTACAAACAAACACCACCAAGTTCATGCCACAAAAACGAGAGAGAACAGATCACAAAGAGGGACTGCTTATCCTAATTTACATCCCGAAATGATTTATGCACTATCTGTCGTTTTGATTTGTTTGATGTATTATGAAACCACTAACTCATCAATCTGGTGTGTAACAAACGTTACCTGTGAGGGAAACTTGACCACGCAGATCAGCCCTTCATTCATGTAATTTCAGTCAATATGAAAGGCCACAAAACCCCTCAACTATCTCCTTGAAACATGTAGTAAAGTGACCTAGTTTTTCCCAAACCCCTGACATAACATGACCTAACACCATCAAGATAGCATCTCAATTAAAGGTGACAACAATGTACAAATACATGTGATATTAAAGGCTCAAATGACTTTTATTCATAACAAGATATTGACTTTGACTGACAAACTCTTAAGGTAAAATACAGATAAATCATAGAAGCTGAGATCAGGTGGAAGATACAAAGGGTCTGAATCAACTGTCAGACAGATGAATAGAATAAAATCAAATGCAGGTCAGTGCGAAACAAATTAGACCATGATGGAAAGTGTCATTATTTACAATAGTTGTCTGAAAATGAGAAAATTTATAACATCATACAAATTTCTAGTGATGTCTGAAGAAAATTTGGATAATTCTATTTTACTAAACTCCCGGTCAGACATAAATTAACTTTTCCATAGTTGTGTAGTGCTTTTAGATGCATTAGAAATGCTGTCCCATACGTTGATGTCTGATCTTTCCTTTGAATTCATGGTGAAATGAAGAAAGTGAGGAATAATCCTCATTACATAATGTTCTTTACACTTACACTTAGATCCTAATGTTTTAACCGTCCGCACCAAAAGCAAAAAAGCTATTTGCTAGATGCATAGTCTTCTTTGAGGTTACATCACGCATTAGAATTTTTAAAAAAGCATCACATTTACCAATAAATCAAAACTAAACAAACAAAATTTATAATTCATGTAAACTATAGAGGTTTATCGATTATCAGTGTGGACAGTGGAATTGGAAAATTCTATCATCAAAAACAATGCTTTTATTTAGTGGATGCATCAAAGTGCTATCACATGTAAGATACATCGAAAAATGTATTTTCTTTCATCCAGCTGTTGCTGTCTTACATAATATGACATCACACCTCTTAGCTCGGCTTTGATCCTCTGTTAATGATTCAAAAATCAATGGTGCTGCTGCTGCTGCATTTGGTCCTTGCAGAAATAAAACAGATTTGAATGTTCTTGTGGTGGAACTCTGTTCAATAAAACCAAAAAGAGAAGTAATGAATTGTATCCCTCCATGACTCCTTGTTGACATTCATTGTCTTGAAGGAGACCTATTTTGTGACTATAAATGGAAAAGTCTGAGGGAATCTGGCACTGCTGAACAGACACAGCCTAGTGATTTTTTTTTTCATTCTTTAATACTCACCAGGTCAATCAGTTAAAAGTAATCTACAAATATCTGTTCAGAAATCAGAATTAGAAAAGAAAACAACCTTTATTTACCTCTGAGAGGCAGTTTGGAGAGCAACGAGCAGCACATTACGAGGAGCAAAAGAAGAAAGTCCACAAATGGAAGAAAATACACATAGGTGGGTTGGTGGAAGCAGATTGTGTGCACTGACTGAAAACCTGCTGCCAGAATAAGTAGTGGCTGTGGAGGTTAGAAGGCAGATATGGAGATCATGTGCACCAATTAATATATCAAAGATTTAAAAAGGCAAAGGATTTAGGAGTGAATGAATAAAGTCAGCTGGAAATGACAAAGACACTGCAGTATTGCACCAGGGAACATTTTGTTCCGGCACATGAATAATATTGCACCAAGCTTAAACTCTAAGTTGTTGTCACTGTAACCCCTTAGAATTCAGGAGGATAATACCTGTAGGAACATATCAGATTTTCATGTGGCTTAAAAACTCTATATGTGTGTAACTCTGTGTTCCTTTTGTGCCACTTTCTCTGTTCTTCTATTTCTGTCTCCATCTTCATCCAGGTGCTAGATAAAGAAGCCTGTTTTAGAGCTCTAGCAGCTTGTCAGCTTGCCAGAGTCCCCTCTCCTTGTTTAACACCATGTCGGTCACTGCACCTGAACACACAGGTAAGAAATCTGCAGATGCACAAACATATTGGGTGAAATAGATTTGAAACATGGATGTAGAGCATTAAGATCTCTACTTTAAATAGTCAAAAGATGTGTCACTTATTTACAAACCTAGATTTACTTTTGATGATTCATGCAGTTAGTTTGCTTTTTCTTTTGTTTTTGTTATTCATTGGATAGAAGATTAAGTAAGAAGGGTGAGAGAGGACCAAAAAACTACAATTAGATTTGCTGCAAATAGGGAACTGAACAGGACAGTCCCCAAAACCCAAAGTGTCCAGTTTTGAATGACTTGTTTTTGTTGCCAAAGATGTTTACATGGTCAGATGCCAGTCAGGAGTGCAACCAGGTGTGGGGGCAGAAGTTTCATGCTGTTACAGCTCTGATGTTGCGGTTCTGCAGGTAAACTTGTGAGCCAGCAACATCATACATTTGAAAAATTCTCAACTTTTGCGTTTCACCTTTAGCCAGTTGATTCACACTGAAACATGTTTAAAATTAAATCACCTCACTGATGGCCACATGTTGTTTGTTCCACATGAGGAAAACGCGAAGAGAAAACTGCATCCTCAAGCAAGTTCTTGACAAACAATGACTGAATACTTGATCAATCATTAACTTTCTGAGAGGACACAAATGCACATTTTCAAATTTTTGAGGACATTTCTGGATGGTCCCATTTTAATGAAGCTCTGTCATTGAGAGAGATCCCCTTAAACCTTCATGAATGATGCAACAGTTTGAAAAAAAACTAATGTGACAAACTTAGTGATGCTCTCTGGGTCAAAATGGACAAAACCACCCATCACATCTTGTTGTCATGTTGAGTGTGTTGATGACCTTGCTTGACTGCTGCTGATCACCTGCTATTATGAAACTGACAGCAACAGCTATCTCTAATTCTGAAGTTTATTTTTGATAAAAGTTGTCATTCTTGGAATATTTTATTTTTTCCCAGTTATTTTTTGGGCTTTTCATGCCTTTAATTTGACAAAGGAGGACAGAAAGGTTGTGAGAGTGTGGAGTGACAAGCGGGAAACAGACCACAGGCTGGACTCCAACCTGGGCCACTCACACAAGGGCAAACCTCATGGGGTGCAACCTAGACAGCCAGGCCATCTGCGCCTTGGAATGTTTTATTTTCCATCATTCTTTCAAACCTATAATCTCCTTTAGAAAGCATTAAATGCAACATTATGTACTCTGCAGATCAAACACTTAAGCTGTGGTAAAATGTGCCAAGATGCCATTATGGCTGAATGTATATGGGTAAAGGTGTGTTTCACTGAGTTTTGGGTGACTCATGTAAAAAAAAAGTGGAGAACTGATTTCGAGCTCTTATATTTATTCTTGCTCTATCTTGCTAACATCTCCTAGAGATGAAAGCGGTAAAACAAGCCTGGAGCTATCCTGAAAGCTTCTTTGGCTTGCATAAAGCTCATCATGTTAACCTTGCACAAGAGGTAGTGGATATTCAGTATGCTTGTGCACAAAACTCACTAGACAGAAACATGTTTCTTATTTTTATTTTTTTTGCCTTGCTTTAAATTTTGAGCTGCCAGAACACAAACACATGCATAGCAGGCCATACATGCTGTAATCCTGTACTGTTTTGAGCAATTAGCATCATCATCAGTGTAAAAAATACGTAATGGAACAAACCAGCAAGAAAAGTCACCAAAGTTGTTTCGAAGCCAAACTTCTGTGAGCGCTAATGAAGGGTAACTGGGGTCATAGTGGCTGTAATAAAACTGTCAAGCATTAAGACAACATGCAGCTTAGAATAGGTCAGTATATTAATTTACTCAACAGCTGCACTGGTCAGTAAAGGCCACGCTCCCCAGGTGTGTGCTGTCATACTGAAACTGCGTGTGCCACTGATTTAACGAGAGTCCGAGTAGAGAGAACATTAAGCCTGTTTGAGAAAGGATGTGTCACATCTGTCAAGACTGATTTCACTCCTCTTTACTCTCCACTCTCAAAATAGTTTTAATGTCACTCTTCTGCCAATGCTCGCCATATATCATTTCTTATTTCCTTGTCACTTCTACTCTTCTGTGTAGCTGTTATCTCACTGTTTTCTTGTTACTCTTGCATCAGCTCTGCAGCGTGAAGGAGACGCCCCAGCACACAGAGGAGGAGGTGGGAGCCTTCACAAAGCTCATTGAGGCCATGGGCTTCACTGGACCTCTCAAATACAACAAATGGGTGAGTGAAGGCTGTAACTAGTTACAGCAGAAACAGTGAGTCGGGCTTTATCAAATAAGCGTTGGGTGTATCAGCCATAAACAATGGGTCACAATAAAAGTGAAAATGTACTTACATAATAGAGAACTTGAGCAATTATCCTGAATCTGTGGATCTCTGTAGATGTTCTTTGCACTGTAGTTCGCCTTCCAGAAAACATTGTCACCATACCTCCAGGTTACAGGTGTGTAACTTGAAAAATACAAACATGGGAAGCTTGTTTGGCTCTAGGGAAAGAGTTTGAGCCCCACACACAAACCCATTTCTTGACACTCAGGTTGCTGGTTCTCCCTTTGATCCAAGATCTTTCCATCTCCGGCTTAATAAAGGCAAAAGCCAAGCATGCTATGTTCAGATAGATTACATACATTTTTAGTTTTGAACCGTCCTAAGAATCGCAATTTAAACTGTGTATTGTAAAAGTGTAGAGATAAAACATTTGTAGGTTCATCCGGTCGTTAGCTTTTCCAACTTCTGTGCAGTCCTGTATGTGGTTAAGATTATAACCCAGGCGTCATACATTCATGTTACTTACCCAAGAATGAACTAGGTGATAATGTTCCTGAGGCCAAAGTCAGATCCCTGTTGTAAGGGTAATGTGAACATGTTTAAACAAAATTACAGCTACACCTTCCCCCTGTATTTAACCTGTTAGTTGAGTTAAAACATGTCAACACCCCGAGGGACTCAGATGAAGGAGGGAGTCATAGATAGAAAAAGAGGACACACATCTATGTGACCTTTATCCTCCTTCCTCTATGAGTGTATCAGTTTATTTTTAGAAAAATAACCCAGTTAATACTTTCTTCAATTGGATTTCAACAACAAATTCCTGATCTCAGTTTACCCCCCACAGTGAGACTGATAAGCTAATTCAGTTGTTTGTAAGGGAACAGAGCACGGCTGCTCCACAGACTCTAAAGGTTAACCGTATGACTCTTCTGTGTGAGTGTGTGTTTGTGAGTGTGTAAATTTGTGTGTGGTCAGATGAAAACATAGGGGTTTTGAAATATGAGCCATCAGCCACAAATATTCCCCATCAGGTCTGCACTGTTGCACTTCACTACTGCACCAACCGTACTTTGAGGAGAAATTTGTTTTTGAAACCAACTTTGAAAAGGAAGAGTCAAACCTTGAAAGAAATGTCTTTATGCAGGATTTGTGCATGACTGGAAACAAAATTATCAAACTGAAGAGTGCTATACAAGCATTTGACTTAAAGGTAGGGTCTGCAGGAACTTTGGTCACAAACTGGGTTTCCATTACAGATTCTCGCAAAATAAAAGCAATATTCCTAAATTTTGACAAAGTATATTTGCGCTTTGAATGTGTTTCCATTGAAGATTTGTCAAATATCATCCCGCGAGATTTCACTGCTGGAAGATGGACACTCAAAACCTGTTGCGTGTAGGTGTAGTGATGTTTACATCGGCTGCGGTTGCCTTGACAGTTTTGAACAAGAGAAATCTCTCCTTTGTCTAAACGTAGCGCGCCATGTTTACTCACAGAGAAGTCATGTGAACAGGTTGCAGAAAAAGTGTTTCCATTGCGCTTTTGCGATATATTCGAATGTCGAAACGTCTGAAAAACCACTTCATGAAAGCGTAAAAACTTTTTAGCGATATTTCAGTACTGTTTTCGAAATACAGGTGTTTCCATCACCATTTTTTTATAGCACTATTTAAATTTTGCACATATCCAAGGGTAATGGAAACGCACCTACAGTTTGTGAACAGCATCCAAACTGGGCTCCTCCTCAGAGCAGAATAAACACTGTGTTTACACATTCATGACTGTAACAGTGATATCAAAAAAGTGTTGGTGTTTGAAACACAGAGCTTTATTGCTGCTACTTATGGAAACTGGGCGGGTGCAGTTCACGTCACCTCTGCTTTATGTTAAACTGTTTGAGATTCTCTGCTCTGCTGTGAGGGTCAGTGCCCCAGCAGCATTGACACACATACATATGGAGCGGTGTGCGCAGAACTAAAAGTGGAACTCCTGAGTGAAGAGGGACAATGGAGGAACATCTAAGAAGATTGTAATTAGTTACGTACGATGTTAGAAAGGTACACAGTTGACAGGGGACTCCACCATGCAACAGCTGAATAGCTACATAAGAGGGCATGGAAAGGGAATAATGTAAGATACAACAGTATACAGCCTTTCTGAAAATCCAAACCAGTATGAAGTTGGCCAACAGTATACCGTGGACACTGAGTGGCAACTAGGCATCACAAATGTGCCATTCTAAACACAGACACAAAATTAACAAAGAAAAACGCCAAAGGTATTTAATTTAGCTTCACAGACTTTTGTGGGTCGCTAGTGAAAGTTGAAAGTGATTATTTTTCTTTTTCAAAAGACTGTCAGATTCAACATGCCTTATGGAGCACTGCTCTCTCTATTGCATCATTTATTAAAAATTGACACTGTTGACTGGTGATAAGTTCATAAATCATGGAGGTATTTGGATACTTGTTGGACTGTGAGCTGGATGGTTAATATGCAGGAAGCCAAGCGCTTAAGCAGGTCATAAAGAGCCAGTTAATATTGCTCAGGGTTGTGACTGTTACTTGCATCATACCCTTGTAGTGAGTGTGTTTTCCAAGAATTCACACATCAGTGAAGCATAAACCTTTACAGCTGCAGCAGAGAGCTTCGGTTATGTTGATGGTTTTCATAGAGATGGCGTTTGTGCGCAGGAATGTGTGTCCTTGTGTCATGTAGTGCTTGGCGACAAGCTGGCCTGGCAGAGTTTGGCAGCAGCGCTCACACGGCTCTGACCTCATGTCCTGTTTTTTCACTGACTGGTGTTGACGTCTGTAGGTTTGATTTCTTTATGGAGTTGTTGTAGTTAAATTTGCGTGGCCTGCCAGAACCATAGTTACTGACAGTATGGCTACAATTCAAGGTGCACAAAATGTTCTAAGATCTCAAACATAGACTTACGTAAAGAAAGAAGCTCAATTTCAGACATGTGATAGTCTTTAAAATCTACTTTAAAAAAAAAATATCATTTAGATACTCCATCATTTTATCACTGTTCACACAGCTCATCAGTCTCCAGAATCAAACCTTCAACTGAAGCTTCTGCTGGACCCTTTGTTTTGCTAATTCAGGAACTTATTGACCCTAAACCCTGCAACAGGTATGACTTTATGCTTTCAGTATTTATATTTGTTATGTAACACATTTTTTCCTCTCTTGTTTTCACAGAAAATCAAGATTGCTGCCTTGCGAATGTACACATGCTGTGTAGAGAGAATCAATTATGACGACTTCTTTGAAAGTAAGTGGAGAGCAGCATCACTGCAAGAAATACACTGCATCATAAATCTGCCAACACTTGGCACAGTGAAAGCCGCTTTTACAACTTGAAAAGATGGAATTAAAGAAACTGGGCTTGAATTAATGGTCATGTCTGCTCAATATTTGTGATATTTGACCTTCTTTTCACCATCTTTAACCAGCTGAGAGAAACCCAGTTTATAATTACTTCAAAACTACTTTTTTTATTAACTTTCAAACTTTTAAAAAGATAATTGTAACAGAGAGAAAAAGGATTGATGGACACAAAATGAATATTGTCATTTTGGTCTCTTAATTTCTTCATATAAAACATTTTTCAGGGCTAGTGAAGTGAAAGAGCCACACTAAGTCTTCTGAGATTTTTTAAAATTCATGTTGACTAATATTATACTCTGGCTTTAAATTAGAATTTTTTACTATTAACAAAGATTCCCAGCGAATGGCGTGTTTTTCAAAGCCAGTTTTCTATAAAAACCCAATATTATTTGATAGCAAAGAACTCTTCAGGAGGTAGGTGTTTTTGTCGAAAGATAATTTTGAAAATATGTTGGAGACTTTCAGTGTTTTTGTTTCTGATGGAAGAAAGAAAATCCTCTCTTCATACCGAGAACTCAAATAGACTGCTGCACTCTTCCGGTCCCAACCGCTGTCAGTCAGACGCTGATCGTCATTCAAGTGGAAAAAGAGTTAATTGGTGTTCAGGGACACTGTCTCCACCTGCCTGACACATTTATTTGACCATTTATTGCCTGGCACACTGAGGTGAACATGAATGTTCACTAATTCTAACTAACTCCTGCACATGCACATACACACACACCCCTATACACTTGAAATCTGAAGCCAGCTGCATTCGCATCAGTGATGATACACAATTCCCCACATCACAAGGTTGTTAAACCTCTGTTTTGCTTAACAGTTGAAACCTCAAGTCCAATATCATGTTCTTAACCCTGCGTGTGTGTTTCAGAATGCTCCCTCCCCGACACACTCAACTCCTGGTTCTTGGTAGCCCAGCTACACGTATGGTGAGTTACACACACTTTACCTTCAGTCATTTCTCTCTTTCTCTTAGTTTTACTTCCATCTTATTTGGTTCTTTCTTTGTGCAGGATGTGTTTGGTTCGGATGCGTCAGGAGGGCAGAGCGGGGAAGTACATGTGTCGCTACATCGTGCACTCAATGTGGGAGGACGTAGAGCAAAGGAGCAAAATTTTGGGGGTGAGTTCTCCTTGTGTGTGTGTATGTGTATGAGAGGGTTAAAGTTGTTGTGCTGCCCCAGCAGAACTTGATGTTTACTATCAGATCATGACGCAGAACCAAGCCAATAAGATCCCATGATAGCTTTCCCACCCTGAACACATATTGTACGTGTTCTACTTGAGTCTGCACGTATAGCCTGATGCGCAGCATGCCTATGATAACACACAGGGTCACTACCTCCTAAATATAGCACACTTAGCCTGATGTCTATATTTGTATGTATATACTGTGTACAGTGTTGTTGAAACACAAGTGACCCTTCGTATGTCCTCAGCCCAAAGTTGTTTGGTTGCTTGTTGCCAAATTTGCTGAAAACAAAATTGAGTGTCAGCAGCTCATGCAACATGGCTTAAGCAGTGTTTATCAGATATTTCTAAGCTTACAGTGACACAAAGTTTTCAACAAAGACTCCAGTTTGAGGTGAAGGGGTCTTGTTCCTGAACATCAAGTGTCAAGTCTCCAGGCAGACATTTTTCCATCAGCTGCTCATTATTTGCAGCTTGTCTTCAGCTTCCAACATGAGACAAAATTGGAGTTGAGTGACACCATCTTTGACAGTATTATTATTTACAAACAGACACAGATGTTGGTCTCAAAGATTGCTGAAAAGCTGAATTATCTTCAGACGAGAACCTGGGTTGGTGCTTGTATATTTAATCCTCTGTGCTCAAGGGACAAAAAAAGCACTTTTCAAAACAAAAATTATGTCCATGTCCTGCAGATTCTACATTCACAAACAGAGTAGATTACAGCAAATGCTAATTAACGTCAAAGTAACATTATAAGCTCATCACCCCTGCCTTTTGCTGATAAACAGTGTGCTTAGTGATGGACTGATAGCAAGATAGCTCTGTTGTGACAAAGAGGAGAGCTTTAGCCTGAGAGGCCTCACTCAGGTAAAGATGTGAATGCAGTTGTGCAGTACTTTGTGTCCTTCCGTGTGATTTAGAGCAGCCTCAGCAAATTTCTGTTGAGAAAAGCTGTGTCTTCAAGTCGGTTTTTCCCCAATAATAACTGAATGCCTTTTGTTGAATAAATATTCATTATTATAAAAATATTTCTCCTTTGGACCCAAGCAGCGGTGCATTAAGTTTTATCCGTGACATTGCATGCTACAAAGGATGCAGGTTTTGTTTATTTAAGGTTTGACATCAGCATAATTGTGCCAACTGTTCTTCACCCAGAGAGTTTGTTAAATCCCCAGAGAGCAAGTCTGGCTGTGGTCGCCTTGTCCACAAAGCTGTTCTTCTATTCTTTCTCAGCAGAGCAGCTCCAGGAAGTGTCACTCATTGGCATCACAGACCTGAACGTTGGCTCTGCTCACATTTAGCCTTCAGAAGGGCTTTTTTTATGCAAAATAAACTGGAATTGACTCAAAGTTCAGAGCAAATCACACTGGAGCTACTTATGTGTTGGTAAGAATAAACTCTAAGTAAACAATGAATTCATTACACTCTTGACCTTTAATATAGAGGGAACTGTAAATATTGTTATAAAGGGGATCTGAAAGCACTGAAGACAAACTTTGGATCCAGGTAAATCAACTGTTATTGAAATATCACCAACATCATGCACAGCCAGATAAGGGAGTGCCCCTGATCATTTCATGATCAATGAGAATGATTGGAAAAATACATAAAGTGCCTTTAACAGACACAAATAATGCTCATATATCATTTATTTATTGGTTGGCTGTCACTATACTGAAATAGCATCAACAAATGTTAAATCAGTGTGTCTCTGTAGACAAGTAAAATTTTGGCATAAAGGTGTCAACTAGTATCAAATGTGGTCAGCCTATTTGGTGCACAAGGCAGCATTATGAGCATACCTGCTACTGCAGTAGAAACAATTTATAAAATCCTCTGAAATGAGATGCAGCAATATTTTTCCATATTTCCATCCTCTGCCACAGTGTACTCACAGGGATGTCAACATAGAGGTATAGGAGTTTACGTTAGGTTGTCAGGAGGCAATTATTCCACTTTGATCTCTTAAGCCCAATCTGATCTAATCAGATTTATGACTTGTGTCAGTCTGCAGTCAGACTCAGTAGTACCAATGATACTACTTTCAATTCTGTTTGAATGAAGTTGGATTTTCAAATGATGAAATGATTTTTTAAAGTGTGTTGGACATGTCAGATTTTGGGCCAGGATCCCTGAAACCTGGTGTGAGTATTAAAAAAATCTGCCAACGGGGCGATAAAATATTCTTGTTTAGTTTCTTGTATTAAGACATCATTCTTATTTCAAGAAACTCCATGAGCAAACCTCTTATATTTTACCCCATTGGCAGATATTTACAGGCAACTCAGGGATCATTTTATTTTTTCACTTGAGTCCAAGTGCCCTTATATATTTTCATAGATTGAACGAGTGGGTGGCAGCTGAACAATCTGAATTCTCATGATCACAAATTCAGATGGTCGAGCTGCAGCCAGGGTTCAGAGGGCTGTACATATATGAGCTCTTTAGTTGTGCTCACTTTGTTTTGTGTGACAGAAAGAGGTCAGAGATGAGAAATCACAGTGCTTTGTGAGGTCATTTGTAGTGCGTGAGTGTGTGTGTGTGCGCCTGTGTGCATCGGGCCGAGCTCAGGGGGTATGTGCGTGTGGGTGTGGGGGGCTGTTTTCACAGCTGCATATGTGAACTTTTGTGAGTATGTATACCTGTGTTTATCCCCGTGTGCTGGCGCACGTGACTGCAAAAAACCCAAGGAAAAAACTCAATTAGTGTAACCCCCCCCCCCCCCCAAAAAATCCATTCTCAGTTCTGTCTGAAATGCAATCCAAACACCTGCAGCTCATTGGAACCATTCATCAAACAGTAGGGTGTAAATAATATCATAGATCAAGATAAAGTAAAGATATGGATGAGTTCATTTAAATTTAAAACCATTGAAATTGTGGGAAAATGGCAGGTGAAAAGGGAACAAATGATAGAGAGAAGAAAATAAAGAGAGGGGAAAAAGTAAAGCCTCAGTCGTGACCTTTCCTAAAGGTGACTCAGCAAACAGATGAACACTGACCACCTTTGTGAGCACAGAAGTCGTATGTTTTGAGTGGATGTCTGTTTAGAGCTCCGACACAGGTGAGGTTTCTCCAGAGGCTGAAACCTAAAGATCAAAAACAGCTCAGGAGAGGGGGACGCACATTGTTCCGAAATAAGCTCAACAGCAGAAGCACATGTTTTTTACAACACACACACATCCAGAAATATCAATCGGAGCTGCTCTAAGGTTTCATGTTAATCAAGGTGAAGAGCAGTGAAAACACCATTCATGTTCTCCATGTTCAAGATTACTGCTGTAACCAAAACTCTGCAAAAATACTCTTTCTTCTCTGCTTCTGTCCATCTTAGTTACTGAGTTTTTGCCTGAACTTGACATTTATTTTACAGGATGAATGGTCTGCTTTCAAAGATTAATTAAACTAATGCTAATGTACGGGTCATTTTATGGCATGTGTTTTCAGCAGCATGGGTCTGCAGCTGTTCACACAATTTGTCTACATACAAGTGAACAAGTCAGCAATAGATTTGAATCCTATCAGATGAGTTCCCTCCACCGAGATGATTCCTCCTGACTTAGGGTCAGTGGTTAGTGAACAAACCACTCAAAGCTGGGATAATTATTTAATTAAATCTTGAAAGACAGCGTGTGTGAGTGGGTGATTAAGGACAGCAGCTCACGGCTCAAATAGAGGAGTCTCAGCTCTGGCTGCACTCTATTTCATGTCAACTACGGACGTCATCTCACAGTGGCTCTGGTTTTAGTCCGGGAACACAAGACCAAGAAGTTCCTGCTCCTTTGATAAGCCTCTTTTCATTCATGTTGGGCTGTAAAACCTCGAACCTGTTGACATGTGGTTTTGACACCATTTGTTTTATTATGAGAAGCACAGGGTGTTTTTTGTTTTTTCCGTGCACAACTTCCTGTCACACTCAATCTTCCCCAAGACAGTGAATACTGTCAGGTATAATGTACCTGGTTACATCAGCCCAGATAGGCCTGTGATAGAATTGTTACCAATTGAAACTCACTGACTCCAAGCAGAAGTGCCACACGCAAACTAATTCATAACCTTTAAGTAGAAACAATGAACTCATTGCTGATAAAGGCATATAATAAGGACAAAGGTGTTGAGTTAAGAGCTCCTGTGTGACAAAATACAGCTAACAAATAGCTGCAGATCTCAGGTTCTTTTTTGCTTAAGTCTCATTATTTAAAGTGTAATTCAAACACTTTTATTAATGAGGCTGATCTTCTGTAATATTTCATTCTTAATCTTCTGTCTCTGCTTTCCTTCATCGTGATTTACCTTTGTACTTTCCTGTGTTACAGATTGATGCCACCCATAGAAAGGAAGCAACGAAAGCGATGACAGAGACGTTCTACGCTGCTATATTTGGATATGATGAGGTGAGAGATGAGTATTGCGATGCACGGGTACAGAGGCACCATATAACCATCTCATAAAGCTTTCAATGTTGTATTGAGAGTAGGGCTCAATCAGTGTTGTTCTAAGACCTAATGCTTATCACTCTTCATGACATGATACTGTCTCTAGGATTGAGAGACAAGGATAGAAAAGGATGGACAATGATGGACGACGAGAGATCAAGAACAAAAAGGAAAAATTAAGACAGTTTAATAACAAATGATAGATGAACACTATCTTTTTAACCAGAAGGTGAAGATACAGCTCAGTTAGCGCTGTCTTTGTTTTAGTACAAGTAATGCAACCAGCCTCAGACACTGCCTGTGGTAACTGGTGTCACTTTTTGCGACCACAATGTATCAGGACCCCAAGAAAAAGACGTGATGATTTAATTTCAGCAACAGCAGTCGGTGATTATTTACCATTTTGCCAGTTGGTTTCAGGAAGAAAAAAAAAGCACTAACACCATAGCTCTTTGTGGTAGTTAAAAAAGTAACTTGAAGTTTTAACAATGACTCAAATCTCTCATCAAAACTCAACGTAATGTGTGAAGACTGGGTTGATAATTTGGTGAATTTGTGTGTTTTAGGGAATCCTGTCTGATGACTGTGTGCTGGCAGCAGCTCTGTGGAGAAATCTCTTCAACAGAGAATGTGAAGACCCCAAACAGCTTGAGCTCATGGTGGAGTACGTACGCAAACAGGTACGTTTGTTGACACACTCGCTGTATTTTCCCTACATGTTGTCTTATCCCTCCTGAACTCAAATTCTTCAGTTTTCCTAAACACACTGTGGTTCCTTCCTCTTCTTCTGTTGCTTCTTAGAGTATATGTGGAATTAAAAGCATTAAAAGAATCTAAACTCAAATCACATGAAATAAAACACACAGAGCCATATACTGTCTAAACATCTTTGATGGCAGGACCTCTTTCTAAGAACCACCTAGCTCTCGTTTGATGAATTGGCTTTTGGCCGGGTGATTAAATCCAGTTGTTATCAGTATTTCACCAAATGTTGATCAGGAGCATTACAAAGCCACCCAGTGCCACAGCCCAGCTCTCATGCTCTGCACCCCCACTTTCTCTGAAAACTTCCCCTCTCTGCTCACCTCCTCCTTTCTCTCCTCTCTGTATATTTTCTTTCCCTCTGTGAGATTGAAAACACTCTCCTGCTTTCAGAAACACCTGCAGGCCTCCATCTGCTGCTGGGGCCATGTGGTCCTGGACCCCCTCTCTCCTTTTAACTTCACTTCCTTTCATCCGCTCGATCTCTGCAGCCTCTCTGTGACTGACTGTTTACATCCAGCTGCTGCCTTTACCTATAATATTCATGTTACCTCCACACGCCCACCTCTGCTCTGTCCTCTCTCTTTCTCTCTCTCTCTCCCCCGCACTCACTTTAATGAGCCGAGCTGCTGTGAGACACACACACTTAAATGCACACACACGCACAGATGCAGGTGTGTCAAAGGTCATGGAAGCAGTGTCCAACTCAATCAGCCAATAAAGTGTCCCCTGCTGCCTGTGTGTGTGTTACGTCAGAAAACAAACAAATGACACACTCAGCTGTGGTTTTGTGTGTGTGTGTGTGTGTGTGTCTGCCTGCTGGTCATGAAAGTATAAATATACTCTATTCTGACTACCTTAGTGTAACATACAAACAAAAATACACAAGGAAGGATAATTGTTATTAGGCCATCACTTGGGTAATTCACATAACATTAAAAACAGCTTCAACACACACACTTAGCACGCACACACACACACACACACACACACACACACACAAACACTCGCACGGATGCAAGCTGTTGATTTCATTATAAACTCATTTAAGCAGATTATTGACATCAGCACTGCCAAGCAGCTTTAGCAAACGGTTTCTCAGATTAATTTGGTCATTGAGTTGGATACTGGAGCTGGTTTTACAAAAAGAAAACAGACCTCAGAGCAGAAGAAAGCTAAACAGGAGAGTGATAGAGCACAGACTGAAACACAGGTTAAGGTGTTTGTGATAGTGTTCATTCTAATCCAAATGTAGCAATTGAACATACGAAGCCGTCTCTCTTTGCACTCCCCGATCCCCTCATTATCTGCCTCTCTTCAGCTGCCCTGTTCATTAAGGGTGAAGAAGTCTCCCAAAAACTGAGTATGAATGAACTTAAACTATGTTTGTCTTCAGAAAAACACTCAAGCCAAACTAGCGTGTGCAAAGATCTTGTTCAACACTGCACAAGAAGTAGGGTTAGGTATCAAGAACCGGTTCATGTTAAGAATCGATAAGGAGTAGTTATTATTGTCACAGAAAACCTGTAAAGCTGTTTTTAGTGTGCAGAAAATTCACAGGGAGAATAGATAAAGGAATCAAGGAAGAATCAGATCAATAAGCAGAATTGATGAGAGCGTTGATGCCAACAAATTTCATCAATACCCATCCCTAAATGGAAGCGTTTGAAGCACTGTTTCATTGACGGACTGTCTTCACCTGTTGCCCAGCAGAAAATGCACTGTAATTCTTTCTGATTTCCTCTCCTGAAGTCCAGCATGGTCTCCTAATACTCAAATATTCTCATTAGACCAAGCACTGTTTTAACCAGTGACTTACAGAGGCCAATTTTTCAACATGATTTATAATAGACAAAAATGTAATACTATCAAAATGTGGACAGCAGTTTTCAGTGTTTTAGGCCATAAACTCATTTGGGCTTATGGTGAGAAGGTTTGAGGTCCACTTCAGGAAAGAACAGAGTCGTAGCCCTGACCTTTGACCTCCTGATTCAGATGCCTCTCATGTTCTTGAACCTGCAGGCTTCTTTGTTTTGAACATTTGGAAAAGACATTTATCTTAAGCATGGTTGTCCCTTTCTGTACAGATGCAGTACATCGACGCTTTAGATGGAGAGGACCTGCTGCTGACAGGAGAAGTGAAGTGGCGCCCTCTGGTGGAGGAGAACGCTCAGAGCATCCTGAAGGTGGCCACACCGACGTACAATGATACCGGATTGTGAGACTCCGAGACAGACTCCTGTTTCCTCTCATCCAAAGTCCTCTTCTCTGACCTCCTCCCTCTCCAGTGTCCCTCCCTCCTCCCACATTTTTCTTTTTTCCTTTCTTTAATCATGCCGCCTCTTCCCCTCCTCTTTCTCTCTTCTCTATCCTGTTCTCTCTGTCCTGTCAGGAGGGGTTTTAAATCTGACATTAAGTCTGATGTCTGCTGTCTTTTTTTCTCCTCTTGTACACCCAAGCAGTTTTTCCTTTCTTCCTTCAGAAGTCTGTTTCTGGAGGTCCAATATAGTCCGGCTAGAAAGTCAGGGATCTTTTTCACACACAATCCTTCGCATAAACCCAGAAATCATCAACAACAAGCCAGCCAAAAACCAGGAAATGCTATGCATCATCATCCTGAAACATAGTCTTGTCGGTTTTGAGAGCCTTCTCAGACTGTTGAAGCGACTCTTCAGAGAGAAACACAAAAAGAGAACAACACACTGTATTTATATTTTCTGTTTTTCCATGGATGCCACTCTGTATATGTAAAGTATTTTGTATGCCTCCATGTTTACGCTTTTTCCTACAGAGGTTCAAAACTTCTTTCCTTCACTGTACGTTACACAAGGTTTCACTCTGAATTATGAAGTTAGGAGCCATGAAAAAGATGCTTCTAGAAGATATCAGCAAGTTAAAGGACTGTCTTTGTAAAGGGATGATGAGTGTCTCTCTGTGAGGATCCGCTGTTTCTCTCTCTCTGTCTCATTCTGCTCTCAGACCCGCACAGGAAGCCGAGCTCTTACAGACTTGTATGTCATCACTGCTTTAAAACAGTCAGATTTGTTTTTGTTTTTAAAAAGACAATTAATAAAGTGTTCTCTGGATGTAAAAATGAACGTACTGTTTGGGTTTGTTTACTTAACTCACCAAAATGCTACTTTAACTCTTTGAGTCAACTTTCTGCAAAGTCTCTGTTTCCGGTGAGAATGTTCTCATGTACCTGTCTCGTGAACTGAAATGATAATTCTGTCAAACAAATGGTGTAAAGGTAAGAAAGCTCTTTGAAAACAGCACAATATATCTGATACTGCTCAGAGTAATGAAGAATTCAGCCAGCTTACAGCCCTCTTTACAGGTCAACATTGATATATGGAGGTCACACATCAGTGCTATTGTAAGTAGCAGAGGAAAGAAACAATCTGAGTACAAGTAAAGTATCTTCCTGTCATCCCCAACCGGTCGTCCGTTCTCCTCTGACTTTTGGCATCAACAAGGCATGTAGTCTCCCAACTGGATTTTTACACTTTTGTTTTACTCTCAACAAATGAAAAAAAAACAGTACAAGAGTTATTCTCATGTATTTTTTAAAGCTTTTCTTTTTCTCTCAGAGCTCCTTCATATTGGTTTTTATCATCATCAACTTTACTGCTATTGAAAAGTATAACACATTTTAGATGTGTTGCATGTACATGAATTTTCATATCTGAAATCCTTCTTATGGCAACCTTTGCATTATTCCTGCAGAGGGCGCCACACTCCATTGATCCTGAGGGAGTGACGGAAACCTTTTGTTCCTCCTCTCACAGCTGGTTGAAGCCCACAACGGTCTGCTGAGCTGAGGCAGAATCTGTTCAGTAATATTACTACAAACGCTGCAAAGTCAAGGTGCAAAAAAAGGAAATAATTTTTCAATATATAAAATATAAATAAGATATTCATGAACCCTTACTCCTAGGAAATAAAAAAAAATAGTTTTGCAGCACCCAGATTAATGATTCCGAAAAATGATCTTATTGTTTTAACCAGCTCATATGCAAATGCCAAACATACTTACAATGAGTATCCTTGCAGCAAAGTGTGCAATGTCTGAATGAAATCAGTAGACTTTTGTTTTGTAATGCAGGTATTCAGTTTGTTTTTGTTTCATTTTATTTTAGGGAAATGTGTGAATTTGACATCAGTTCATTGCTGTAAGAGTCACAGAAACACACCTGATGTAGATGTCACCTGGTGTTCTCCCATGATTTCACTCTTCTTATTGTTTTTAGTCATGACTTGACCACTTTTCTTTGATAGTTATGACTTAATTAAGAGATGGCCCTTTAAGTCCCAGTTGTCTGCCGGTTTAAAGTAACCACCTGTCCTTTCTATCTTGTGAGAACACTAACCACAGCCTTCATCTGGATGTGAAAATGACTTTAAATCAAGAAAAATGGTTTTCTTTTTTCCTCTGCTCATTTGACTCGGCTGTCTGCCTCTGTGATGTTCGCAGCCAGTGGAAAAATCCTCTGACCTTCATCCCTGTCTCAGGGTGTTAAACCTCCTCTCTGCAGAGCGTTTCTAGCAGCTGAGTCCAAACAGTGAGGCGGCTGAAACAGGAAGTGGTCAGAGTGAGTCATCTTCACAGGACGATGTGCCACAGAGGAGCGTCTTTGTTTCTCGTTCAGTGATTCAAAACAGCTTTTCCCCCTCAGTGCTCGGTTCTGTTTTACTCTGCAGTCTTCTGCTTCTCTTTTTGCTCCCATGTCTTTAGCTGGACTTTTTTCTGGACTCCTCAAAATAGCTGACACTCAATACTAAGGTTCTAACAACCTTTGCAGGTTATTCCAGCATCTCTTCTCTCTCAGATAGCTCCATCATTCCATCCATCTATCCATCCATCCATCCATGTGTGCCTACATCCAACCACTTTGCACTCTTCTCCATACATTTAAGCTTTCAGTATATTACTATTTTATCAACAGTGATACATAAATGAAACAAGCACATGAGCACACTGATAAGTATCAATGAGTTTGAGAGTCCTTGGCTCAGGTGATTGCTCCTGATGTCTGTAATAGTCTAATGATGCACATCTCTGCATCTCATTCATCAGAATGTGGTGATTACAGACATCGCCCTGTCTGCAGGTCTTTGAGTTTATGCCTCAGAGATACACACCCTACATCACTATGTATGAAATGAACACAGCAGCAGGCGTGCTGTGCAGACAAACTGTCAAGGCGCTGATGTTGCAAAACAGTACAATACTATGCTCAGATACACATCTCCTATTCCACTCATCACTGTATTGTACAGTGGTTATGTGTTAAAATGTGAAAGACAGTATTGAGGGAGGGGTTGAGAGGGAAAGCCTTTCAAACCTAATTAAAACCTCGTCAAACAGCTGAAGTCTGGTTGGATCAGAAAGCTTGTATTGTTCGTGTTGCGTAGCATTACATTTGGCGACCCCTGTGAACAAAGATGGTATCACTTTGTTGATCTTGTCTGGTACCTAGAAAGGCATCGTTTTTGGATGAACACTCCTTCCTGCCTTCTTCAACAGTTTAATGTGTCACTGACTGAATATTTGCTGTGGGAAATGTAGAGATGTATGTTTTTAGCATACTGTTATTAATGTCTGACAACATCCCCTCAAAGAGTTTCAAACTTAAAAAATGCAAAGATATTATATAAGCTTCACTGCTGTTGGCCTCAATTTCTTATATAAGTCACACAGAAGCATCAGGGTCAGCTTCAGTCTATTTGACAGCTTAAAAAACTTGTCACAGAAGCTTTAATTGAAAATGCATCATAGAATAACTTAAGCACAAATTCAAGCCGAATCTTCAGCCGTTTGGGTAGCTCATCTGGAAAATAACAGAAATATACAGCTGATCTTCAGCCTGCATTTGGTAAAAGGAGCAGGTGTTCATTTCATTCCCCAGACAGGAAGAAAACTGGTTCACCTACAAGGATTCATTATGGAAGATCCCAGGGTGACAGAGTCAGTTTCTGACATCTGGGTCACAGAGAAGAAGATTTAACCTCCAGTTTCTCTGTAGATCAGAGATCAGGATGTTCAGGCAGCATCATGAACTGTGTTTTAATGTTTTAGTGAGATTTCTGTCTTTGTCCGATTAGTTTGAGTCAGGAAGTCCTTCACTGTTTCATTTTTTGCCTACTGGTTTCATTAATTCTTTTATTTCTGGTGAATCAGGTTTTGATCTGGAGTGAAACATTTTGTAAGAAGAAAAACAAATCTCTTGTTAAATGTTTTGGCACTAAACTGCAGGATTAAAACTTTATTAAGAGTCTAAGTTATTCAAGAACATGTAGATCTAATGTGTGCTGCTGAACATGTTAGAACAGACTGAATTATCCAGACGTTCATCAATCAGAGGATTTTACTGCTCCAGGTGCAATGATGATTTTACAGCTAAAACACAGAGAGAGAGAGGAATCCCTCCCTGAGAAAGTGGGGAAGCTGTTTGTCCTCCTGTAGTGCTCATGTGAAAATACCTCGACTTGCAGTGAACCTGCTGGAACAAGAATCCTGCAGGTGACATAACATGTTTTTGTGTCTCTGTGCTCAAGTTCATCCTGCATATTTTAATTCATATTCATGTATTTTTACCTTCTCCTGTGTCTTGATTTCATTTATTCTCTCTTTTTTCAAAGCTTTTCTTTATTTCTCATGTCCAGTCTTAAATAACCAGAGGTACAAATGTTAAAATGCATTGAACATTATACTTTTTGGAATAAAATATTTGGATATCAAGTCTTCAACAATCTTGAGTGTCCTGCAGTCATTTGCATCTCACCCTCAGGTCTGTGGTGAAATACTTTGGTATGGTGCTCTGTCAGATTTATGACAAAGATGCCAGCTGACATAAGTCTGATGAGCTTGGGTACCTCTTCATATTCCAAAGTGTCCTTGGGCAAGACACTGAACTCCACACCAGAGCTATGTGAATAAAACAAGTTAATAATGATGGCATAGCTTACACGGCAGCATCTGCATTCAGTGTATGAATGTGTTGTGAATGGGTGAGTAGGATATGTAAACTGTACGTTAAACGGGCATGATGTGAATTATTCAAAAGAAATCATTGTTAATTTTGTGGTTTATGTTGACTTCAGACTTTTTCGTTCAGCTTTGTGTTTCTTTTTTATTTTGCAGTAATGTCTAGTTTCCTACTTCTGATGACTTCATTCCCTGACCTGAATGGGTTCCTTGCCTTGGTGAGTGTGGCCCTCACCATAACTATTTGCACAAGTCCCCCCATTACTATATAAAATGTCTGTCTCCCCTCTATTTTGTGTCCGTTGGGTATTGTCTGTGCATGGGGAACAACTCTCCTATAAAGACTTCTCCTGCCATATCTACACAATCTGTAGCACGACAAACCAAAGGGATTTAAAAGTGTCCAACATGATGTCAAATACAGATATTTAAAAAGATCATGGTTCATTTAATTTTTCTTTTCAATAATTTTAACTCTTCTTCTGTATCATGATATTTACCTGTGTTATGAGTTCACTGCAAGAAGTCAATGTCAGTGTCAGCTGAATTTATGTAGCATATTTAAAACAGTGGCCCACCCAAAGTGCTTTCCAGCGAAATGCACAGAAACAATGAAAACAATAAAAGCCATAAAAACAATAAAAGCATGATAGGATGTAAACAAACAAAAAAACAATGTGAAGTGAAAGGGTAGTGGTTTAATGGAATCATGAAGGTGTGTCAGCGCTCATTTAAGCGTGAAGGACAGCTTTGTGTTCCTCTGAAATTTCTCACAATCTATTTTCCTGTCACTTGTTTGTACACCTGACAACCCAAAGGACAATGGTACAAAAAAAGAGCAGCATTAAGCTGCCCACTCTAAACCTGATGACAAAAGGTCTTTTTGAAAGGTCTTTTTGAATCCCTTTAGCATCAACACCTCAAAAACACTTTGTACAAATAACCACAGCTATCCACCTGCTGTCTCTTTAGCTGATAATAAAATCATAGGTTTGTATATGCTCATGTATGTGGGTTATTTTGAGCAGGTTGGCAACAAACCAGTTTCTCCAGCACTTACATTTTATTAGGCTGTGTGGTCCAAATGTAAGAAACAATCAGATGGAGTTGTCTGCAGTGGTCTATCTGCTTAGTGACATTATAAAACATCATGTGACCACGGCTGTAGTGCATGGGTGTTATTTGACACGACAGGTGTCGGCCTAACAGTGTTTGCTCACAGTATAATAACTGGTTTGATATGCTAATCATGTCCACACAGCTGGGACAGTTTTCAGCACACAGTGTTTCAAAAAGCAGCTCATGACTCAGTCAGTTAAGACATCATGAATTTTCCACACAGCCTCCTCAGGTTTACTGCAAAAGCTGTCTTCCCCACAGCTTCACAAAGTGTGTATTATTTCCTCCACTTTGTCTCTCATTCCTCTGCTCTGTTTGAGTTTAATGCACTACAGAAATATTGTTCACTGCCCCTTGGACATCATCAGTCCCAGGGTTTGTGGCACAAACTACGCAAGTCAGTGATCAACGTTTGAGTCACCCACTACAACCTACATGTCTCCTCCAACACGGTGTCCCTTCTCTTCTCCAGGTCCCTGTTTTAAAAGTGTGTTCACACAGCCCAGGTATGGAAACACAGTGTTCTCCTGGTGGGGTACATACAGTCTATGCCATAAGCAGAGCAGGACAAAGTGTGCCTTTATGCAGAGTGGTAGATGTGAGGGCGTGGATGGGTGTGTGCTCTGAAAGTTTTGCTAAAGCTTACACCAACAGTTCATATTTGCTCTTTTCAACAATGCTTGTGTGTAACTCTAGGGATAATAATCTTGGTCAGTTGGATCAAAAACCAAATACTGGACAGGTTGTTATGAATGTAGGTTAAACTAGTTGCAGTTACCATGTTAGCTGTGTCCCTCTGACGCCTCCAGACCCTTTTCTGGGACTTAATAAAGGAAGCTAATAACACAGCTTCAGTCTCTTTGGCTCATCTCTATATTCATGAAATCTATAAGGTAGTCTTTATCTAAAGTTGCCTTATAATAAACCTTCAGGGGATGGGGTGTGGTGTCTTTGGGTGACAGCAGCTGGCTCTCTGCCTGATATCAACAAAACCAAATAAGTCACTCAAATTTGCATGTTGCCTCTGGGGTTCTTTGTCGATAAACTGGATAAATAATGTGCTCTTTGTGGTTCATGGTACTGACATTGTGTCTGGACTCCAGCCTTTTTTGATCTAAATCAAGTTTCATGTTACAGTTATTGCATTTAGCTTCTGCACATTACATTACAGTGTAACTGTACTGAATTTTTACATTCTGTACACTGTACTTTAATTCATGTGTCTACCAACTTTTACCTTTACTCCACTGCCTTTCCTAAATATAATGTGTACTTTTTCCTCCATTACATTTCCCCTTTCCCTCTCCGATACTCGTTAAAATAAAAAATAATACCAGTTGATGTTTAAGTTGGTAATGTAATTCCTGTTTGTGATGTCAACTGCCAAGCGTGAAAAAGAAGAAGTTGTTCTGCTTCTCTGGGCATGTCACATTATTGATGCTATCACTGAAGTACCTGCTGCAGGCTCAGCTGCCAACCTTACTGTTCCGGTAGCAAATGACAAGCACGTCGACTACAGCGGGGAACTTGGTGAACTCTGTAGCATAGACAACGTTACACACTACAAGCAGTGACTACCTCACCAGACATGCAGAGGCTGGAAACATTCTGCGGTTAATGTTAAATTTCTTTCGTTGGTCTGTGTAAGAATCATTTGTTTCTCATATAAATGAAATAATGAGGACTGACATTTAGCTGTGACTCTCTCTCTCTTGTGCTGCAGAGCCACACTCTACTATTAATTCAAAACTTGTAACTACAGCTCTGAGTCTTAATGACCGAACAAAAGAGCTTTTGTAAGTTTTATTTTAATTTCAACCTTTTCTTTTGTCAGGGAGAACAAATTGTCTTTTGGCTTCTCTGGAGTCTCACACTCTGTGGTATGAGCTGTAACCTTTAGCTGCTAACCAGTGCCACTTCATCAATGCCGTTCTGTCAGAGTGTTGGAGCTGTGGGTGGAGAGTGACTGTGAAAGTCTGTCTGTGCCCAGGCAAAGAATATTCACTCCAAACTTAACAAGCTTCAGAGGACACTTAACCGAACAGTTTAGTTCACGCAGGAGGCCAGTAACACGCTTATACACATGAAGGATTTAGAAACAGAGCAGGATTCCCTTTAGTTTGAGAGACCAACTTCATGTCTGTGCAGCTCACCTGTAGCTACAGTTAAAAACAGGAGGAAACAGCACTCACTTGGTGCTCTGCTCTCGGGGTACCTTTATATCTACCTTATTGTTGTTATCTACATTTTGTACCCCAATGTCTTTGAAGGTGAAATACAGAAGCAACTATTTGAGATTGTGTGTGGGGGTTTGAAGTGTCAGACCAGCATTTTGCCGGTTACCATGACCTTCTGTCGTCCCAGCAGGGTTCACAGCCACTTCACAGCAACTTAGCTGTTCCTACTTGTTTCCATCTTCTCTATGCAGGTTACAGTCTTTACAGTTTATTTTCTGTTGAGAAGTTTCAAAATCTGTCAGAAGGAATCAGCAAAAATGAACAAATTTCAAATATGAGCAAGAAAGTTGTCCTTTTGACCACTCTGAACTTAGAGTTCAATTTGCACCAGTTGGCAAGTATTTGCATGCTAATACGCCAAAAACAAAAATAGATATAGTAAACGACAAACCTCCAAACATCCACTTCATGGAGACAGGGTCCAACTACATATCCTCAAGGTCTTCTCAGTATTTCAGAGCTCTTATATTTAACAGCAGACTCTCTTGGAGGCTCCACTCTGGCGGCTAGAATACGAACGCTCTGTTGCGGTACGGCTGCACGCCTGGTTCGGCAGGTAATGAGTGGTAGGCAGCAAATCCTATTTTTTCCAAATGCAGGAGCTTTGACGCAGTAATTCACTTTGGGGACAATCGAGCAGGACAGAACGTTGTGATCCAAAACCATAGAAAAAGAGCCTGTGACTTTCACAATAAAACTAATCGTGTTAAATTCCAATCGTATTATGTTGACTACGACTACAAATGGACATAATGAGCGGAGACATGCCAGGAGTCAGCAGGTTTTATTGCCCAACATGAATGAGGAGAGATTTTTCAATGGGATACTCTTCAGTCTTGCAATTCTAGCTGTCAGTCACTTAATAGGACAGAACATGCACCAAGTGTGAGTTGATGAACACTGTAGACATAAACGGAGCAGAGCTAGACCGCAGATGTATCTGGTGTATTTGAGGCAGAGGCTTCCCTCCACAGTCAATAGGAAGTGACATCATAGATGAAACTACAAACTACAAAAAAAAATTAAAATTGAGAGCATTGCCCTCAAAGTTATGGTGAGTGGACGCTTCCTTTTTTTCTCTTTTTTTTCTTTTGTTTTTTGATTACCTGAATTAGCGTGATTCCTCAA
Organism: Thalassoma bifasciatum; assembly: GCA_008086565.1. Taxonomy (NCBI): domain Eukaryota; kingdom Metazoa; phylum Chordata; class Actinopteri; order Labriformes; family Labridae; genus Thalassoma; species Thalassoma bifasciatum. The sequence goes on along the minus strand of RPOG01000301.1, from coordinate 154,195 downwards.
TACTGTTATGTTTAAAAACAAACAATAAAATGCACATCCTCCATAACACAATATGAACTTTAGGCATCTTTGTGCGTTGCAACTCTCGTTTTCATTTTCTGGAGAGAGACACACAAATGTTTCACTTCTGACAGTCCTCTCAACCTTGGTGTCTGTTCTACAATGGAGGTGGCTTCCTGTTCAGAGTGGAAGAGTTGTTAAACTAGCTGAGAGTGGAGGTCTGCAGCTGGACCCTTTTCGAGGGTTTGACCCAAAGCAGGGCCAGCTAATGCACTTAGAGATGCACTGTCTGTGCTGTTGTAATGTTGCATGTTTTATAAGTGAGTCCTTGTTATGAAAAGAGGAGGTACCAGCACAGAAAACACTATTAATGTGTACAACCCCTTATTATTTACATGCAGTTTCTTAGCTTGTTTGTTTTCGAGTTCCTGCCATTGCTTGTTTCTATTGGTGTGTTTGTTCAACTTTGCATGTGTTTATGAATTTGCAGCCTGATAAAATGTCTTTGGCTGCTGTGATGTTGTTGCCGTTGCTTGGCTCCTCTGTACACATTCAGCTTCAGAAAGCTGTGACAGCTGTTCACTTAAAAGCCTGTTTTTCACTTTTGAGGCAAACATGACTCTTGCAACAACCACAAGCAAAGCAATGACATGCACAATGAAATAAAGCATCCAAACCTGCAGCATTTGCCTGGATTGTAGCTGCAGACACAGCGTGATCCTGTCGGGGAATAAAGTAACACGTGGAGCTCAGAGACACTCAGGCTGTTACTGGCTGTTCCAAAAGTGTGAGCGTGTCTGTCCCTCCCTCCCTTCTGCACACTGCTTTGAGATAATAGTCAATCACATATTTTCTCATTTGACTTCCTGAAGAAATAGAGAATAAGAGGAGCGTGGCACTTACCAGGAATATTGATCGCATTTCACAGCTGTTCACAGCTGTTCACAGGTGCTCTTCTGAAATTCACTGATTACAGCAATTCAACATCATTTGATCTATTCCCGCCCCCCTTCCTCTAACTTGCCAATATGGTGACCATTAAGTGTGAGAAATGTCTGGTGTTCCCCAAGTTTTTTGACCATTTTGAGTGCCCCAACTGAGAAATCAACTAATGGAGCCCCCTAAGGAGCCAGAAAAGAAAAGGATCCTCATGTGTATGAGAGACTAACCCAAACTGACATTGCAAGCCTATAAGAGGGTTTCCCATGTTCATGACAAATTTTCTCACTGTCATTTTTCATACAATGATTGACTGTCATGAGACCACAGAGTTCCTACATTGCTGACCTCACTGATGAACTTCTGTTCTTTCATGTTGGACTGTAAAACTTCAAACCTTTTGACTCCTGGCCTCCACTTATTTTGTCAGTTTGTTGTAGTAAAGCTGCATCTGGTGTATCTTGATTGTTCTAATAGAGTCTAATCTTCTACTTTCATATTGTGATAAGGAAAAGGATTTTTATCTATTTTTTCTGCCCATGTCACTTCAGAGACTCTGTAGAAACCCAACCCATATGTAAGGTTGAGAGCAAATCTTTTTTCCCCCTGCTGCTTTGGAAATCAATATTTAGCATCACTTGTTTTGATAAAGCCTGATGTTAGAAAAAATGAAGCTGATCTTTTTCTTCTGTGACCATTTACCTCAGGGCTATTCTTGTCCTTTATCAGTGACTCTTTCAAATTGTCCTCATTGACTGTTTTATCGTAAATGATGGCTGTAATCCTCAAATCACAGGTCCTGTATGTTTCTGCTACTTTCAGAGTCCAAAGTTGGAGCTGAGATCAGTTTTTCTTTGATGAAATTCTGTCTTTCACAGCTCAGACGGCTCTCAAGTTCACAGCGAGTCTGTTCTCGTCTCTATTATGTAACTGTGACTCTGTCGACTTCTTGGTGACGTCTCCGCGTTTGTTGTTAAATAAAGGTATGTATGTACAGGCTTCCACTTTGACAACAACAGCACACACTCCTACACACACACACACACACACACACACACACACACACACACACACACAGGTTTATAAAATGCTTGTTTCTTTTCAGGGACACAAACACAATGTGTCCGTTCAGCAGCAGAATAGAGTTTCACTGAAGAGAGAGCCAACAGGAGGCGGACAGAGAGAAGAGAGGCATTGTGTGTGTGAGTGTGTGTATGTGTGGTGGGGGTGGTGGGGGGAAGGTTGAGTGTAAGAGGGGGGGCTCAGTATCAGCAGGTTGAACCTGATCTGTCAGGTGTCAGAGGAGGATGCTCTTATGTCAGGGTGTCACACAAAGACACATTTGCATTGCTGCACTTACTGAACTTTTCTGCACCACAAATTTTCCTTGACCCCTCGCAGTGCAGTTCTTGAAAATTTTCATGGCAGTTTTTCAGCTTCCAAGTATTTCCTTTGTAAATGTTACATCAATGTAAACACTTAGCTTTTATCAGAATATCTCAGTCTAAATTGTTGATTGTATCTTCCACTTAAACTATGTTTATTTCCAAAGAGTCTTTGTTTCACTGCCTGTAAATGTGTACCTTCTTGCACATCGCTCTTCTAAGAAATTCTGTAGCTTCAGGAGCTCTGTGCCCAAAATGTTCCAAAGTTGCTCACCCCTGTCCTTCACAAAGGGAACATCCGATAATGACGCACACCAAATGTGCCTAACTGCATACTAAAACCTGTGTTCGTGTTTGGAAAAGAGCTTCTTAAAATCAAGAAAACAATATTGCCCCAGTCTGCAGCAATGATCGCTCCTGTTCTGGTTTTCCACCTGATTTCTCACCAAAGGGGCCAAGCTGACAAGGATCTCCTGTAACAATACTCTTACTGTTGACAAGTATCTGATCAAACCTCCACTACAAAGACGAAGAAAAAAGCTTCAAAAGGATTAAATTTCTTACGCTGAAGCTGCATATTTATGCTGTTCACTTGGAGGAGCTATGAGGACTTTAAAGGTGAAATAGTCCCACTTTTATACATTTACCCTTTTATAATGCACAACTTAAAATGACCCTAAACTACAGCGCAAACAGCGGGTGATAGTTATAGATAGATAGATAGATAGATAGATAGATAGATAGATAGATAGATAGATAGATAGATAGATAGATAGATCATGGGGAATGGCGTCTACATTCTGGAAAAGTACAACTTATTAAAGCCACAGATGTCACAATCCAATCATCCTCACAGAGCCTTTAACTCATATTATATGTGTGTCTGGCTTTGTGTTGTGTTTGCACAAGTGTAAATATTACTCAAATCAAAAAAGCATATATTTCTTTAAAGACTCAAGATTGAAAATGTTCCTTATGGGTTGTATCCCTAAAGAATTGTTCTCAGACCTTAAGTTTTCAACTTGACAGCGTCGCTTTAAAATCTTGACTTTGGTGTTCTTTTAAAATTTTCAGCTACTAAGAAAAATAACTGATTTTTTTGAAGTTAATCAAATATATTTATTAGCTGGTTGGAAATTCTACTTAAAACTGGGAGGAGAAAGTGATAAATAATACGTTACACCCACTTTTAGGGGCCATGTGATGTAACCACATCTCTACAGGGGCCTCATGTCTCACTTTTAAATGACTCCTCTCCTCATTCTGCCATCTATATGCAAAGTTTGTCAGTACATTTTCTTCCCTATGCCAACACCCCTCTCACGCACACACATACACAGACTCACGGGGGGGGGCTGTGAACATCTCAGACTGGTCGGCTTGCAGTAGCTTGCACAGTGCTGGCAGAGAGAATGTGCTGATGCAGCAAAATCTGGGATGAGTTTAACAAAAACTGACATGAGCTGTGAAAGAGAAAGTTTTGACAGAGCAGAGATGATCGGGGGGACGTTTCATCTCCATAAACCAACAAAAAGACAAGAATTATAAAATATCAATAAACTCTCCTAGAAATGTGTGGTTTAAAGATTTGACAATGCAATCAGACAAACATGTAGATATTGGGATTTGAACACTCTACGTGTTCATCTTATATAAGCTGATATTTGTATGCTTGTGTTTCTGACTCTCGGAGATGTAATACCAGTAAAAGAAGAGCTTTGTACCATCAGCACACAGATCCTGTGTTTTTATAGTTTGGCACTAAGATGACAGCTGGCATTTCAAGTATTTGATTAACAGCCAACAGTCAAAGTGGGTGTTGCTCTTTTCCTGCCAATGTCAGGTTTCCTTTACTTCGATAGCTTGAAGTTGAAGCATAGCTAAAGATCCTGGGCTTGGTTGAAAGTAGGCAAAACCTGGAGCAAATTACTGGTTGATGCATGTCTTGACTTTGGAACAAATCACTCATAAAGTAGCTTCAGGTCTGTCACATTGGCTTGACATCACAAGGCTTTTTGAGTGATTTCACTATTGCAGACAAATTTCCAATATTGAATTAAAATCCTAAGAGTTAAGGTTCACTACAGGTGTTTTCATATCTGTAGTTTGTTGCCTGTTCTGTTTCAGATTTTTTTAAAAAACATTATTTGATGCTTCATTTTACCTTTCAGTTCATTTTCTATTCACACTCCAAGCCTCTTCCCTCACTGCATGAGTAAAAAAAAAAATCCTGGTCATATTTTGTTTCGTGGGACGCTGGCTCCAATACACCAGCCCCCCGTTAGCCAGTAAACTTTCCTAAAAAATGAGTTGTGGGTTGACTCGGAGCAGTGAGGAGGTTGTTGGTATTTGGTTGAATGAGGGTATTGTGCAATGACGCTACTCACAAAAATACAGAAGAAGAAGAGCTCACAGAGCTCAACGATCAGGAGACTTGTCAGTGGGTTAAGCTTTCTAGAGGTTAGACTCTTATTCTTAACATAATCTGCCCCAGAGCAGGTCAGCTGTCAGACAGATGTAACCATGAAGAAGAGTGAGCTATCTTCACAGCACTTTCAGTTAACCCTGAAGTTACACCAGAAATAAAACCCTGTTTCATGTCAGGGGTGGGCAATATGGAATTTTTATTTTTATTTTTATTTTTTTTGCCATATCGACCACCCCTGATTTCACCATATTGTACTGGGGCTACAACCAATGTCTTTTTTTTTTTTTTGACTAATTTAATGACTTTTTTTTTTTTTTTTAGTCCATTAATCACAATTGTTTATGTCTTTTCATTTTCAGTGACTTAAGAGTGCACACCTGATGAACTTAACCTGTACAGTGTGGGCTTTAATTAAATCCACTGGATAAACATCAAAAAAAAAAAAAGGTCTCCCATTTCTCTAAGGACTTTTTACCTGTGGACAAAGATGGGCACCTATGTTAAGGGAAGGCAGAGAAGTCTTCACTCTCAAAAAGTTTCACAGAGTTTTGACCACTTCATGTGCTAGCAGAGCACTGTAAAGTTTGGTTAATGCTTGATGCCTTTGCAAGGTCTGCACAGCTCACCCCCTCTTGCTGTCACTTTCATGACAAAACTTTCTGAGTCCTGCACATCCTAAAATTTCTGTAACTTTTTTGAAGGAGTCGTGGGGACAACATGGAGGACAAACAGGAGCTCCTAATGTCTAAAATACAAAAATACAGACATTTATATCATTCAACACAGTTATCACTGACAGCCATGTGGTGAACAGTTCCTTCGAAAAATGGGTGACAAAATGTAGCAAACAATGTTAACGAATGCAAACTTTTTCAACTCTAGTTTAGTTCTTTGATAGGAGTGTGTTTGAGATACGCCGCCCTCTGCAGTTTGGCACAGGCACCAAAGTATAAAAGCCACAAACGTTCTTGTGTTGATTCAACGTGTCTCATGTCCGTGCGTCAGGTTGATGTGGAAAGCCTAATCCAGCCTTAAGACTCTACCTGATGTGAGGCTTTTCTCTTCTTTAAGTTCTTCAAAGTCTGTACAAGTTTTCTTGCTCAACACCTGGTGCTAACTTCATTCAGATTTGTTATTAGGAGCCGGTCTGACAGCAGCTTTGACAACAAAGAGGAAACATTTTCAGAGGCATCTGATAAAGATGAAGCGGCTTTTGTCAGACATCAGTCATCAGTCTTATCTGACAGATCTGCTCTTTCATAATCCTGCTGCTGTTTTTGTGCATCATTTGAATGAGAAAGGCTGGAATGAGATCTCAGTCGGTGCCAGCCGAAGCTAACAATGCAGCGACTTAACGTCACTGCCAAACTGTTGAGTAATGTAGTTACTCTAACACTCACTCAGAGTCTTTTCTCTCACTTTATTCATAGCTCTTAATACTACAAAGCTGACATTAATTTACCAATTACACCCAAGATGTTAGATTATACTCATTAATCTGTGCACTGTTTAGTATGATGAGACGATTATTTTCAGATCCACAGAAGGAGATATCACCTTTGCCCTTTATAACTCTTGATGAACTTTTATAACAGTGAAGATGTGAAGTTTGATCTTGATCCAAATCACAAAGTCTCTTCAAAGGGTCAAAGATGGTTTATGAAGCACGTAAATCCTCCTTATCTCTACAGCAGCCTGTGACCTCAAGCAGTAGCTACATTTTCTTCAGCTTGAATAACTTCATAAATACTCAGACTGCTCAGAAAACTGCTTACTCCTCGAAAATCTGTTTTGTTGTTTTGACCTCATTTCAGATATTTCTGGTCTCCCACGTATAGTCCATTATTTTAGACAATGGTGTTCTCTCACTTTCATGAAACTGCTTGTGTTTGTCCCTTTCCTGTGGCAACAATGCACCCTGGGCCCATAGAGAGATCTAAGAAAGAAGGGTTTCCCAGTTTGGTGAGGAACACTGATGTAGCCTGCGCACACAACGACTCAAACCAGGCAAACGTTATCGTCTCATTCACAGAAAAAAAAAATTACCAGTCTTAATTTGAGCCACACTTACCCAAAAAAGGGTCTTCTTTTTAGATACCAAATATTAGGTCTTGGTTGCTAGTAATGTGTAAAAAACATCTGCCAATTCAATATTTAAGAACATGTGCAAGTGAGTCTGTGGGAACAGTTTGTGACAGAAATAACTCAGCAGAGAGCAAAATGTAGTGTTTGTAATTACTTACTGTGAAAGGAAATTTTCTGTTAAAAAACTACAACTCTTTCTTTGATAAATTCAAAACTCAGAACAGTTTCTTTGCTACACCTGAATTAAATTGCATAACAGCAGCAGATAAGCTTCATTTTGGACGTGAGGTTTAAAACCAGTCCCTCCACTTCTTCTGACACGGTTAAATTTCTGCCTCCAGCAAAACCCCCCTCTCTCACCTGCCATCTTTAGCTGTTTGACACCTGCGTTGCAGTATTTTTGTCGTTTTCTGCCTCAGGAGTTTTCCATTTCTCACACTCCCCGAAACTCCCAATTCTACATTTTCTCCATCATGTTGGTTAAATATAGAGCGCAGTCTGACTGAGTGGAAAGTTGCTGAGCACACGAACTCAGCTACTTTCATTCACTTTTGATCCATAACTTGTATTGTGAGATAATCATGAGACTATCACTTCTCTGTTTGGCTTTCTTCTGCTCTCCTGTCCTTTTATTTTTTGACAATCCAACTCCAGTGTCCACCATTACGACAAAATTAATCCTAGAAATCCTTTTCTACATAAAAAGACAAATCCTGCTTCTCTCTTGGTCAATTCACAGCTAAACTTTGTCAGGCGCCAAAGTGTTATCAATTGGATTATTTTTTCTACATGCTATAATTTCATTCCTGTTCTCTGAAGAAACTTGCCCTTTACCACAGCTCGCATCTTTACCCTAACATCAGTGTCCCGTGCCCTGGACAGATGCATGAGCTTGCCTCTGTCTCGTTTAAGTTGGTTATTTCATACATTTGTCAGGTTGGTCCCATGGTTTGCATTTGTCATGAAATTATTCTTTTAGTAAAACCTACAGTTTGTGGTTCATCCTGGCAGGAGCTGATGCTGAACAGTGCAGTGTGTGGATGTGCATGAAGCAGTGCTTAAAACTGAAAATATTATCAAGACCATATATGCAGAAAAACTATTAACTGAACTTTATTTATATCAAACCCGGGTTTTGGTTTTTTTTGGACCAGCAAATGCAGTCACTTAAGCCTGGGTCCCCCACCAGAACTGGGCTGAGCCAATAAGAGTGGGTGTTCACAGAAAAAATGCTTTAACAAACGGGAGCCTTGAGCAGAATTACTCTCATTAATGAACAGATTCTTGTCTGGATGGGGAAGAGAAGGAGAAAGAACGAGAAAGAAACTTACGGATTAAAAAACCTAAGCAGAAAGAGGCAAACAAAGAAAACCATAGTGTCAATAACAATTGTAGATGAAGACAATAAGTTGGTAAAGAGCTGGTTATCTGATTTAGGTTCCACAGAATCAAATTATCTCATGTTTGCTTTTTATCAGCTGAGCAGCTTCTGATGAAGGACTTTTCCATGAGTGTCAGCCATCAGAGGTCGGAGCAGAAATCTGACACAGGAACAAATACCAGTGAGCAGCAGAGACAGTTTACACCTATGTTTCACCTACGAACACAATGTTACCTGACTACCTGCAGATCTGATCTGATCACATTCTTATCAGGACACATTCATCTATTACAGTAAAAGATCTTTATAACCTGTTATTATCATTGGCTCACTGTCAGTGTGGTAGCTGTTGTCACTGTGCAGGTTATTTACCATCTATGCTTAGCTCATCTTTGATCTCAGTTCATAGCTCATTTGATCTTATCATACTTTTATCATTGCTTATTGAGGCACAGTTTATTAACTTTTTACCCTAGCATAACCCTTAGATTTCATTATCTATATGTTTAATGGCCCTTCAACAACCTGACCCCTGGGTTAGGCTCCAGCAGAGAAAATGAAATTTTTGTTTCGGATAACTTAAAGATTTGTTAAACATCTGTCATACACACGATTTTTTATTTTTACCTTTATTCTGTTCCTGGGGTACTCCCATAATAGTTTAAATAATTCTAAGCCTAAAAGAAAATCCCCATTTTTCTCACACTGGTGTTTTAGAAAACTTTCATTTCAGCTTCTGTCTGAAACACTTGTTTCTTTTGTAGCTTCTGCCTCTTCAAAACTCTTTGTTCCACAAGCCCCCTTGCCTCCCATTGGTCAGCTCTCTGAAAGCCTGTTAGGGGCAGAGCTATGAACATACCTTGGTGTTTAAGGCCCTTCCTACTAATGTGTCATAAATAAATTTGGAGATCCTTGTGTGATGACCTCATCGCTTCTTTAAGTCTCATGATGATCTTGAGAAGAGCTTATTTTAGACTGGACTGCTTTGAACACCCCATAAACATGCTGTGGTTTGAAAAATCTGAGCAAATTCAGTATGAAGATAGTTACTTTATACCCATGTTTAAATTAAGGGAAAACATAATATTTCTTTAATTCTGTTTAATTTTGTTAGGTACAGGTACAAAAAATGATGCACAAACATGACACACCTGATCATAGTAACTGTTACACAATCTTAAACCTCTGAAATGTTTGTAGTTCGGTATTTTTGTGGAGTATAGGCTGTATAGGTCCAGTTAATGTTACAGTAGTAAATGTGGGTTATTGTGCTGTTTTGTGACTGAAGCAGAGGATCTGTTTACTTCTTCTGTCTCTGTCACACTCCACACTGAGCAAAGCGGTCATGACTCAACGGTTTCAACCAAACAGTTGCTAATGTGACATGCCTCTAAGTGGTTTCCATTGTGACTCAAACAAGGTGACTTCCCCAACACACTCTGACAGATGACTAACAAACACCACGAACATGTGATCGTGAATCTGTAATTGTCACACCTGAGACAGGAAGTCAGGCCTAATAAGGAGAGTGGCCTGTTTGTTCAGTTTTCTAAACAGAAACCAATCAATCAGACTTGTTGTAATGCACTGTTTCATATGATCACTGTGTACACAAAGTACTTAACATGAACAGGGAGCAAACAGAGCTTGGAAATCTTTCTCAAAGGCAAGGTGAAATTAACATTATTGCCAGTGAATTCACGTGGCATGGAGCTTTACATTAAGGTTAATGACTTTCCGGGCACCAGCAGATAAAATAAGCTGAGAAGTCATTGAACAGCCCAGAGATCAACCATGAGTGATAAGGAGGTTGGATTATAAATCATTGATAAAAAGCGACCTTCCTTGATGTTTATACTAAATGTGTGCTAATATTCAAACTGGTTCTTACTGAGATGATGCAGAATTTTCTGATTCTGTCTATGAACTGATCAATATGCTCCATTCTAAAGAAAAAAAATCACAAGATCTTCATGAGAAGATCTTTATGAGACTTGCTGAAAAAAATGAGGTAATTGCGTCAAGAACTCCAGAGTGATGCATGATGTGTTGAAGTGTTGGACCTTAAACACCAAGGCCCTCAAAGCTTTGCCTTACACAGGCCTCCAGATTTCCAGCTGGACAGAACAAAGGGAGAGTTGCGTTTTTTTAAACACCAGAGTGAGAATGGTTAGGAATTTTTTAATCTAATTTAAAAAAAATTTTTTTTTCTTTTTTTAAATTTTATTTTATTTTATTTCGTTTTATTAGCTGTTATCATTTAAAGCTACATTAGGGGCACCAGAGGGACAAGATAATGACTCAAAAACAAATATGTGTGTGCTTGACAACTGTTGATCAAGCTGGGGGAAAAAAAATCTAGAATCAGAATCAAGAACAACATATGAGTCACAAGACTGGCTGAGTGAGAAGAAAACTTCAACTGAAAAAGGTCATGTGGACAAGGAGCTTTATCAGGTGTTGTTACTGTTTTCTGCATCTGAGACTGTCAAGAATTGAGAAAAAAGCTAATGTCTAGACTTAAATGTTAACAAAAATAAGGATTTATAACAGTTAAACAGGTTTATGCTTACTTGATCAAAAACATCAAGAGTCTTGTTAATTCAATCTGTTAAGTGGCTAACAAAAATAAAAATAAAAGCTAATGACTTTCAATTCTATATTAAAACTATATTATTAGGCATTTTGAATGAATCATTTCTGAACCAATAGATCAGTTTAACATTAATAAACAGTGACAGCTTATCTTCTTTTCATCAATTCATGGAGTCGACAGTGTGACAGATCATAGACAGGTGATCATGTCTCACCTTGCCAGGATCCTGGTTTGCATAACCACCAGCTATCTATAAATGATCTCTTATATAAGCATGACAATTTAAAATGGTCGTACTATACATATAGTCAATCAATCAAAGAGGTATAATCAAATAAATACAATTAAAATATTTCCATGACCTCTGAAACAAAAGGTGGCCTCTCACTCTCTTGACCTGTGCCCTAAAGATCGGCTGTCAGTCAAAGAGCCAGCTGAATGAAGTGACTTCTTTTTGTAGCAATGAGAGATGAGCAATGTCTTAAAATCAGAAAACTTTATTCTTCCTGCTACAAACCAGGCAGCTGCTTCAGTTTTTGAACATAAAGTAATTTTCTTATGTGAACTTTGGTTGAACTGTATTTGCGTTGGCTCATGAGACTGCAGATTGTTTATTTTGTATATTTAAATTCAGAACAATAGATCAATTTGCACAATCAACTCAAAGCTTCCAATGGAAACTGTTTCACTTGTGCACACATCCTTTGTCCATTTAACCTCATTTCATGTCATTGAAGCCATGGCCTACATCTGAAGCACGAGGGCAGAATGCAAACATGAGGTAAGTCTGCAGCTTTACGGCGTCTCCTTATCAGACCATAGATAATGCATAAGCACAGGTGCACCTGCCAGGCCAGTGTGATGGCTTTCTTTCCAACCCACCTCATGACCTGGACAGACAAATCCTTTTACAGTAAGTGTCAGCCTTTGGTCCACACAAAGCAGCCTGCTCTCCTTATTCAAACACAGCGTGATGATGTCAAACAGGAGCTCATGCATGGCAGAGGTGTTTGGTCTGAGCATCGACACCTCACCCTGATGGGTAAATATTAAGTCACACGTAGAACGCTCGCGGATGTTTACCACCAGTAACGGACATTTATAGCCCTCCTCTCCCGGAAAAACCTTCTCCTCTCTTCTGTCTAATCGTCTCCTATAATACTGTGACTCTTTGACCACGACACTCTCCATTAACCCAGAAAACTATTGAGGGCAGTCATATCAGAGATAATCTCCATTCATCTATTAATGTTGTGAGATAGCTCAGGGGAGCAGGAGCAGAGATGATGAATCCTTTTTCTGTCTCACTCAAATGAAATTGGATGTTCCTAAAACACATTTTTCACATCTTTCTTGTTCAGACATTCCTTGGACTAACTTTAACTTCCACCTTGATTTAATTCACAGGTCAGTTGAACTGTCTTTAAGCAGAGCCTTAATTACTGATGGATGAACAACTTAAAAGTCATACCTGAGGAAAAGTACAGTCATACCAAATGTGAACATGTAAGAAGTGTTAACCATGTTTGCACTGACTCCGAAACTCTCGTCTTCTTTTTTTTCCTGCACAGGTTTAATTTTCTCTGTTTCACATCTGTTCTCTTTGTTAAAACGAAGCTACTTCAGTGGCATGGTCAGAAAACAAGAGAATAATAATAATAATAATAGAGTTGTTGTTCACACCAGGTACCATCCAATCCTCATGAAAAAGTTTTTCATGTTCACAACATAGCAGGTTTGCACAATACAATAGAGACATCTTAAAGTGTTAAGGACTTGGACAGAGGACACTTTGCTGCCTTTTCATTGTTAATACAGTTAGATAAAAAAAAAAAGTTTAACATATAGTAATCAATAACAAAGCAATGAGCCTCTATTATAAAGTCTTAAACCAGTGTTCAACAGCAACAGGTGAAGTTTTTTTTCATTCATATTACTCAGTGCATGATTAAGCTTTGTGCATCAATCAATCTATCTAAAGGCTGAAAATAAAAAAGGAACAATGGGTATGGCAATTTATCTTAATTTTTGTATGACTATTGTGGGAATTAGATCTTAAAACGCTCGAAAAGATTTTTCACAGATTGGTCTCAGACTTTAACTGTGTAAAACTGCAGATATGGAAGAAAACTAAGAGACCACTGCAAAGGTACCACTTTCTTTGATTTTACCATTAATGTGTTTGAGTAGAGTAGTCATTTTTCTTTTATTTAGTAAACTATTGGCAACATTTCCTCAAAATTTAAACATAAAATCATTTACAATATTTCATTGAAAAAAATAACTGATGGTCAAAGTTACAAAAAATGCAGTTTTTTCAAACCACAAATCATGAAGACATTAAAAAAATGCTCACAACACTTGTCAAATGACACGATGCCTATATTTGAAAGAAGGAACACTTCAGATATCAATATTTGGTGGAAAAACCGGAACTTTAAATCACAGATTTCAAGCGTCTTGGCATTATCCCCATCAATGATGTTTGGTGACTTTCCGCTTCTCCTGGTGCAAAGATTCAAGTAGCTCAACTTTATTTTGTGTCTTATGACCTTCCTCTTCTTCTTGATCACATTGGTCAGAGTTTTTCAGTGGGATTCGGGTCTGGAGATTGGATCGGCCATGAAGCAGTCTTGATATCAAGATCAGGTTGATAACATGGTGTTGTTGAGATGCTCTCTGCCTTCTCAAGAAACCATTATACCATCAGTCACACAGAAGTCCCTGTTGTAATAGAGACACTGTCAAAACAACCCCTATCCCCGGCCTCTTGTTGTTGTGACAGTGATGGTTTCTAACCATGACCTGCTCTTCACATCAGTGACTCAGTGATGATTTTAACACCATGCCGAGTTCAAATTTGTTTGTTTCTTTCCATCTCAGTTGTAAAGGCTAGAAACACATAGATTAGAGCAAGTTATCTCACTATTTACTCTAAAAAACTGGGATCAAATTAATTTTTGTGTTATTTTAAAAGTCTGAAATTTTGTATTATTGCAAGATGTTAAAATTACTTTTTTGTTGTTGTTGTTGGGTGAAATTTTCTTTTTTTTTTACAAAAACTGTGACATAAAGTCTTCAAATTTAGTTTTCTCTTTTCATTGTTCTGTTTTCAATGTCCACGCCTGTTGGCTTGAATCAGTCGGTGGCATCAATTTCATATCTCCTCCTCTGCTCTGACCTGTGGGGTGTTCTTGTAATGATGTATTGTGCAAAAGGCTCACAAGGGAATTAAACCATCCAGCATTCAAACCAGGATGTTGAACAAAAGCTTTGAAAGACTTTGATGCTCTGAATGGATCTCACTTTGAACCTGCTATTTACTTCTATGTCTGATCGACTATGACATAACAATTAATTTAGAGTTCTTAGACAAGTGCTGGAAAAGATAACACATCAAATACATTAATAAACACAGACAGTTACAGAAATTTCTAAAATTGGGTGCATAGATTTAATATAAACCTCATGTTGGTTTTAGCTTTCTTAAAGTGTAAATGGTTGGCTGAATAACTTCCCCAACTGTATGAATAAGGCAGATGGGAAAAGCCCAGGAGCAGAGTGAGCGTTAAGGTGGAAGAGGATTGTAACCGACGTGTAACATGCTACCACAGAGACAGAGTCTCGAGGGAGGAGAGGAGGAAGGAGAGAAGTTTACACACAACAGAGTCATGAGGGCAAGAGAGAGAGAGAGAGAAAGAGAGAGAGATTCAAAGATATTAACACTTCCCTGAGTGTGTTGAGGTGTGTCTGCTTTCACATAATGTAATCAAAGATAAAGGTTTGATTCCTCTACTATTGTTCTGAGATCTGTTGTGATATGAGAACTCAGCTCCAGCTGCTGAAGTCTCTGTTCAGCTGGATGAGAGGAAACAGGAGGCTTGTTCATATTTCAGAGCTCACTGTGTGTCCCATAGAGTTAAGATTTGTGTTTGGATATAGTTTTGTTTAAGAGTACTTTAATAAACTCAATATATTTGAGCAGTAAGTTATCAATGTGCTGTTAAAATGAAGATAAGACCCTACGAGCACTGTCAAGTCCAACGGTTCTACTTTCATAATAAAACAGCAGGGAGCACAGTACATGAAGACTAAAATCAGTAAAAGCATGCATATATAGACTAATAACTGTTAAATGATGTGATAGTGACATTCTGAAAGTTTGACAGCCTTTTGTGTCTGAGGATAGTAAAAATAAAAAGCCAATTAGGGCTTCTAAATTTTGGGGGCCTGACTCTGCTCCTGACAGTGATGCTAGATACTTGGGATAGTTAGACATTGCTCATAACCATGACATGCAAAAGGCCAATCCGTATCCTTTGAGTAAAGTTATACTTGCCTATTTTTGGATATGTACATAATGACAATGCATATTTATGTGCAGTCAAAATCATTGTATCTGTCCATGGACTGCATGTTTTTTGAGTCAGTAAATCATGAAGAGTTACTACAGGGATACCCATGGGAGAGCATTATGAGTAAAAAAGACAACTCCCCCTCTTCAAGAGAAACTATAGGCAGAATAAAAGACATTTGCATGTCAAGACTTCTGCAGTGAACGAATAATTTTAACAAGCAGACTCTGAGGTAAGTCTGTGTCTGATATTTTCACAATATTGGATAAAAATATACAAATTTAAGTAAATACATTTTTTGGAAGGTATTTTACCCCCCACCCCCTTCCATGCCTTGTGACCCCTTGTGTCTTTGATCCCCACTACAGGAGTCACTGTTTTCAGCTTCAAATCAATAAAAGTTTCTTCAACTTTCATAAAAGCTGATGGAAGGTAAAACAGTGAAAGTCAAATCTCTTATTCATATAAGACTTTTCTTCCTCGGATAAAGCCAAACAGATTTTCCTCACATTTAATTCTGAAATCCTTAACCACGCATTTTGTCTGTTGTGAATAAGTTGGCTTGACAACGGGGGACACAAAGCAGGAGCTGGAGGGGGAGAAGGAGGAGGAGGAGCCTGTGCACATTGGAGACCAATGACAGCGCAGGTAGCAACAGGTGCGCAGTGAACACACGCCTCACATGGACACACACTCACACACACACTGAGCCGCGGCACACACACACACACACCGGTGTGGGAGGAAGAGGTGGCTCCTGGGAGACAGATCCTCTCTGACATGACAGGGAACTAGAGAGGCGAGGACCATTACACCGCCTCAGAGGAAAATACTCCCGATCACACCAGATGGATTACAATCTGAATGACGGGGAGACTGTAAAGACTTTATATCTTTTGAGGACTTTTTATACAGTTTGAGAGCCTCACCGGTGAGTTGGGCGGACTTCAGCGCCTTTGGATATTTATCTTTGCGTAAAGACGCGATCAAAGCAGACATCTCTGTGTAGGGCTGTATTTCCGTGGAGCTGAAGGCGGATAATTGATCTGCTGGGACTCTGATATTAGTGTTTGTTGTTGTTTTTTGTAGCTCTAAATGTGTCTGATTCTGCAGTAAGGCTCATACAGGACTTTTAGAAAGAAGTATTTAGTAGTGACAGTTTTCAAAGCCCTTTCATCCGATTGGTCGGTTTCGTCTCCCGAGTTTTACGCACCGGAGATTGGACACTTTAATCCAAGAGGACTGCTGACTGCACAGGCACCATGATCAGCTCGGAGGCCCTGAGGCCGGCCTCGTCTGGCAGGAAGCCGCTGGGGAAGCTCGCCACGCGGCTTGAGGAGGTGAAGAACCCGTGGCGACAGGGCTCCACGCTGGAGCTGAGCCACAACGAGGCGGCCCGCCTGGCCACGGACGCGCTGCTGGAGCACGGAGAGAAGGAGTACCGCAGGGTGCTGGCAGAGGAGAGGGAGCTCAACTTTCTGTCCCCGCTGGAGATCCGGTACATCACCAAACATGCAGCCAAAGCCTTTGGGTCTGAGAGCAACGGAATCGGCCCCAACGACCGGGACTTTGGAGACGGGGACGCTGTATCCGAGCTCACCTCCGGGACCTACTTCCCCATGATGTCCGACGATGAGCCACCGATGCTGGAGCTGGGTTGGCCGGAATCCCCGGCGAGATTTGGACCCTCCGAGACGCAGATCTATTTCCAGAGGGACAAGACACATAACGTCAAAGACCTGATCAGGTCTCTCATCAACAAAGCCAAAAAGGTAAGAGAGCTTTCAGAGGTTCACTCTGCGGGTCTTTGACCTCATTAACTCCTAAAGAGGGTAGAATAACTTTGGGGTCATGTCTCTGCAGGAAGATGTGTTTCAGAGTGGAGGAGTTGTTGTTCTGCTCTGTTAGATCTAACTTTGCATGTCTACCCATGATACTTCATTTTTTTAAACCTTGACCTGTCAGGCACATTTAGGGACACCGCTCACATCATCTTTTTGTGATATAATAGCGTTAAACCCATGTCAGATAAGAATAAAATAAAATAAAAGGTAGCTATTGTGCACAATTACACTTATGACCTAAAACTAACAGCTAACTTAAAACACTCAAGACATAACTTCCTGTACAAAGACCAAGTTTAGTTTTTATAGTCATTAGGTCTTACTCATCCCAAATAGAAAGGGGAAATTTAATAAATGCACACCAGACAAAAGCTCTGGCCTGATGAGGTTTCTTTTGTCTCCAATCCAGACACATCCACCCCAGGAACATGCTCTAATTTTGTTGTGCAGCTATGTGATATAGACTCTAAACTTTGTGTAAATATTGTTAACCTATTTAGAGAGCTCAGGACTTCACAGGACTAAAACCATGTATTGGGGTGCAACAGCAGCTTTATTGAAGACCACTTTAATGATGCTTTGGGATGCCAACACTCATGAAACTGACTTCAAACTCACACACTGCTCTTTTGTTCCTCTGTGTGTGAGTTTGAAACCTTTTCCAATGACTAAAGTGTTTTTTTTTTTTTGCAGTTTGACCTGTAAACTTTAAAAATGCACAGGAAAAAGTTTTCAGTCCAAATCTAATGACTTCAATAATGTTTATGTGACTATTCATTAGTCACAGTGGCATTATTGTGAAGAAATATCAGATTCTGCAGTACAGAGCAACATCATCTTTGCTTGTAGAAGTTGTTTGTGTGAGTGTCTCGAGTGACTTATATTCAGTTTGTTTATGTGCTGTAGGGGGAGAGGTTCTCTGTGCTCACCTTAAACATTTGTTTAAAACATTCATGTGAGTGTATGAGATATTTTTAGTCCCTAATTCACAGTTTGCTCAAGTGTTCTAAGAAGGGAGAGGGACGTTATTGCCTCCAGTGCTCAAACACTCAAATGAAACAACACTTAAACAGTCGTCATTCATGCAGCACTGTTCAATGTAAATGTTTCACAGGAAAGTCAACAACAGTTCAGATAAGATAGACAGCGCACACGAGCAAAAGAAAGGATTAAACACATGAAACGTGTACATGAAAAATACATTAAACAGGATATTTAGGAGGATAAAACTCTGAAATATTCAATCAGCTGTTTGGAAGAAGAGGACCGACTGAGATGAAACTTCTTCTTGAGCAACTTGTCCACTTTGGAGAATGATGATGTTTCAAATTGAGACCACAAGACATGAATCAAGCTGAGAAGTTGTATGTGTGTTAAAGGTGGAGAATGTGTTTATAGGAAAGGATATTAAGTTTATGTGGATTAAATTGTTGAGGAAATTGCACAGCAGTTTGCTCAACAACACTCAAAACAAACAAATTTCTTAGGAAAAAAGAAAACCAACAACTTTTGTGCAGCTTGCTCGAGGCCACTCTGTTTGTGTCACATTTCTAGAGTGATGTCAGGGCACCAATATCAGATGTTTACTCAGCACAAACACAAACAACAAACACCCAAACGTGAGCAAGAGTTCACTGAAGACTAAGAAAAGCCAAAAATGTAGGGATCGCACAAGTTCTGGGGGTTTTTAAACATTGATGCAACATTTTACAGCAGGTATGTCCAGAGTCAGGCTTGGCCCACAGCTTTAAAATGTATTAATAATGAATTAAGTACACACACAAAACCAAAGTATATCCAGTAACATCTCACTAAACTACGTTCGGACTGTACTTAGGCTCCTTGTAGGAAGTTAAAGCTCTATTCATTCTGCAGAAATGCAACAATTCTTACAGCTGATGTCTTTAAATGAAAGTTTTTATGATGATGTAAAGATGTGACAGTTAAAATAAGACATGAGCCAATAGTAAAGTAAAGTAATGAAATAGTGCAGAAAAGGTACAAATTGGTTTATAAAATTGTGTAGAATATTGGATAAGAATTATTTGGGGCTAAATTATTTTTATTTATTTATTTATTTATTTATTTATTTAATGAAGGTCGAAAAGGTCTTTAGAACACCAGAAACTCTGTTCATGATGGAACCATGACCTGATTTTTTTTCCCATAAATAATGAAAAGAAATAGTTACCAAACAGAGCATCCATATGTTACTTTGAA
This sequence comes from Thalassoma bifasciatum, assembly GCA_008086565.1. Classification (NCBI taxonomy): domain Eukaryota; kingdom Metazoa; phylum Chordata; class Actinopteri; order Labriformes; family Labridae; genus Thalassoma; species Thalassoma bifasciatum. The sequence goes on along the minus strand of RPOG01000301.1, from coordinate 134,962 downwards.
AATGTGTCAGAGTGCCACGAGACTGTGGTCATTGTCAGAACCAAACGTGGCCTTCATTGAAAACCTGTTTGAGGGTAAGAAGTATTAAAACATGCAGAATATTTTAACATAAAAGGAGCTTTGAAGGCAGCTTCAGTAAATTCCTGTGTTTCCTGTTTGTTCCACCTTCAGGCCTCAGTTTGTGTTTGTTATTTATTTTATCATGTGTGTCACAAACTTCATATTTACCAGTCTGAGTCTCTCAGCAGCAAAAACAGTTTTAGTGAACATGTTTTGTAGCATTTGCCTGTAGGAACCTCATTGTAGTCAATACAGCCTGTTTTGTGGCTGCAGGCTGACACACTTACCTGGATGGAGCATTTTAAAGCCATTCATGCTCATTAGTCATCAGCCTAATGCTCGTAAAAACAGCACTCGGGTTTACAAACCTGAACACATGTCCAAAGGGGATTTTAACAAACCTGCAAAAACAACATCATAAGTGTGAGGTGGAAAACAACACGACAAAGACATGTCTCACTCTCAGCTGGGTGTTTTTTGTTTTTCCATCTTCCTACCTGTGTGTGAGCCTCTTTCCCATGTGGTTTCCACTTGGTTTGCTTACAAACAAATGCTACAGGCCTGGATCTGCCTGCAGTCTTACCTGCTGTCATGTTTGATCAGCTCTTATCTCTCCTGAGCACGTAGACCAGCGGTCTGCCGCCCGGTCTGTCACTCATTGAACAAACTGACCTTAACGCACTGATCAGAAAGAGTTTGACTCGCTAATCACTGAGTTTATGGTTCCAGAAACAACCAAAGACTGACAGTGAGACAAAGGACTCTCAGCTGACATTTAAGAAGACACAAAACAGTTCTACAGTACTTTACGCTTCTCTTTCAGTCTGTTTTCAGTTTTTTTGTGTGTCTCTAAGTCACTGCTGAGGCTCTTACCCCAGTAGTTTTTCTTTGCGCCATTATTCATGTGTCATTGAGGCTCTTCCGTCTGTTTGTCTTTCTGTCTTTTTGTCATTGTTTGATGTGACCCATGGGCAAACACCTACAGGTCAGAAGTACCAGAGTTACTAAATAATTAACTAAATGTTGATATTTATGTCACTATAAGCCTGAAATGACAGTCATACGTTGTGTCTGAGCTGAAGCAGAGCCACCCACCATCAGCCAAAGCTGTAGCTGCAGGTGATATTGACTGGTAGTGTGATGTGTTTGTCAGCATATTGATCTAATAAATGGGGATAAAGTTGTATACAGGCTTTGTCTGGTTAAACTTACTTATCCACGACCTGAGATATGAGGAACCAGACATGCAGACGTTCACCTGCAAGAAAGATTGAAGGCCACTGGGATTAACTCTGCTAATGCTAGTCACTGACAACAAACCAATCTGATAGAATTTCAGTTCTGTTCAATGAAATTAAAGCTACTCGAAAGAGCTGTTGTGATAAATTTGTGCACCTTATGGGTAAAATAGTCTCTGATCTTACCCTGTTCTTGCTAAAGTAGCCATCTTATAAATATGGATGTGCCTTATAAATCTCGTCCTGCCTTTTTTCAAACAGTAAAATGTATTACTCTGAATCTTTGCCACAGGACATAAAAAAATGAATATTCTTAGAGGTAGACTTAAATATTTTCACTTATGGTGCTGTTTCATTTATTTCAAATTTATTTCAGTCTGTTTCAAGATCTGTTGTAAATTCCTCACAGCTTTTTTTTTTTCAATTTGCTATCTTTGGAGTGTTTTCATAGCATTAGATAGACTTGCCTTCCCCAAAGGTTACCTAAATTTTCCTTTGACTCAGAAGAAAACATATACAACTGTCATAAAAAAGTGCAAATAAGAACACCACCAACAAACAGAAAAGACTAGTCAGATATTAAACTTATATTTAAAGAATTAGTCATTTTTGTATGTTTTATATAGTTTATATATTCTCCTTGTGATCAACTGGCCACTTGGCATATTTTCTAAAAGTTTCCATTTGATGCTGTTGTTTTTGTTGTTGTTTGTGACTTTGAGTCATCACTCAGTGGACAGTCTGTAGAATGTGTCACTTGTTTCTCTTGACTTTGTGGTTATTATTGCCACACAGTTTGCGTGCAAATAGTTTTTCATGTTGTTTCATTCATATCTGTGGTGAATTTGTCCGCTCTGTTGAGGTTTTGTTTCCATGTCTTTCTGTCATTGTCTGTATTTTGAAACTGTTGTACTTCTCTTTGCTGGGCTTGCTATGGTTGCGTGTTTGGAAAAGTTTTTTTCCAGCTGAGTCGACTCCTCATTTTGCTCATCAGTCATTTTGCTCCTTGTGGTTTGTGCAGTTGTCTGATTGATGTTTCCACGCTGAGTGTTGAAAAATTACAACCAGCACAGACGTTAAGTTTTTACTCCAAGGTCATGAAGTACCAAAGTCTGAAGACAGAGGAGAATCTGCCCGGTCATCTGCGGTGTATTAATAAATGTATGAACTTTTAAAATATCAGTGCTGGCAAATCGTCTCATGATCACTTCACAGACCACATCACAGCTAAATAAGAGCTGCTTTTATTGGCAGACAGACAAGCACACGTTGCATGAGTCACTCTCCACAGAAACTTCCTTGTTCTCGACGTGTAAATAGACTCGGTACATGTTCACGACGGACAAGTCTGCTGCTGAAAGAATAAAGCAGTGAGAAAACTCACGTCTGTTCAATCCCTGCATGAAATTCTCTCTAATGTAGTGCATAAATAGTAGAATCATGTTTCTCTCAAGGTTGACCTCTTTCTCACGTGTTTGTGCAGAGTCAGCAGGATGTAGATCCAATGATGCTCTGATTACAGATCTTGACTCAGGGGACACTGATGATAAAAAAGCTACCAACAGAGCTGCACACTGGTTTTATGCAAGAATTCTCTTTGAACAATTAACTACGACGAACAGACTTAAGTGAATTTTTGTAATTGAATTTAAATAAGTGAGTATTGCAAAATCTGACATTCTTGTGTCAGTTGAGTTATTATGCAATTGTGTTCACCACAAAAACGAGTTTTAATTCATCCAGTATTACTCGTAGAGCAAAACTTCTCCCATAGAACCACAGAGCTGCAGGGAATCATAAACCTGTTTTACTGTCTTTTTATATATATAATGGATGGAAAAAGCCTAGCAAAGTTTTCTGTGAGAGTTTAAGTCATTTTGAGTGTGTGTGTGTGTGTGTGTGTGTGTGTGTGTGTGTGTGTGTGTGTGTGTGTGTGTGTGTGTGTGTGTGTGTGTGATTTGAGGCACGTCTCCATATGTGCCTGTGGGCAGGAACATGTCAGTACATGTGTGTTTGCACAGAACGGTGTGAAGTCAAACCCATCCCTTGGTGTGTGTGTGTGTGAGACTTGTAATGTTACATAACATATTCCAAACAGAAGACACTTTGTTTTCTTCCCATTTAAAGTTAAAATTTAAAATATTATAGTGAAAAGATAAATGAAGTGTCATTGAAAACAGTGGGTGAAGCAATAATGGTAAATTTAATAAAACGTGAGAGTGGCACGTCTGTTACCTCATTTGAAAGACACCTTCGATACTCATCTTTAGCTCAATTTGCAACTCTTAAAATGTCCCGTATGTCTTATACGAGTGTCCAGGAAACCCCTCATTCCTGCACTTTTCACCCTCTGCTTGTATCTCTTTGTTTTGTGGTTTTTCCACTGACATGAGGTAAGACACAGCGTGTGGTGGTAATTTATACACATTTTTATTGTCATGAAACAGTCCAACAGTTATGCCTTTGTGGAAAATACCTGAGGCTAACTGTTTGCTCTCCAATCAAGGTGTTGCCATATTAGCTGTGATCATGCTGCATTCAGCCTGCAGCAAAAAATTATGATAGATGTAGCAGTCTGAAACAGGTTTCAGTGACAGTTGAGACGCCAATCCCATCCCCAATCCCATAACTAATAGGGCATTTTAAAAAAACACTGTGCTTTACTTTATTCTTTTTTGTAAAACAGTACATTTGAAATTTTATGGAGAACAACAGTTATATTCTCGTCTTGAAGATATCATTCTGATTTAAGAGCTTGCACATACTGATGGATTAACCATAACAGAAACATTACAATATTTCAGCAATATTAGGTAATCAACTGTTAATTTAGGCTAGTGATCGAAAACATCTTACACTGGGTGAAGGTTTAAAAAAATGTTCAGCCCTATATATTAAGGGAGTCATACAATAAAGTAAAATATCATGCCCTGAACCTCAAGTTGATTACTGAAACTCCTGAACTCTTATTCTGGACAGATTTTGTCAATCCAAACTAAACACACTCGGTATGCGTGAAAACTCAGCTCTCAAGATACATGTGTGCTTTTAATATTGACATAAATTGACTTGAAACATTACTAAAAAATAGTGTTCAAGTTTGTTCTGCCTAAATTGCTTAAATTTGTCAAAAAATAAGATAGACAACACCCAAATTGTGCTGGTTGCACTTGTCGAGTTGAGAACAATGAGGGATCAGTCTGTGCTCCAACTGTTTGGTCCAGTTGAGTCATCCCTATTCTTCAAAACACCAGAGGAAAAAGGATTAGATCTTTGTCAGCTCCTCTCTTTGGTCCAGATTATCTGCTAACGTGAGCACAGTGTTGGATCTCTCAAACTGTTTGAACACTTATCAGTGCTACCATGATGACTGAGTCAGGATCAAAGTGGAAACAAGGAGGCAGATCTGCTGATCTTGTAGTTTGGCAATAACCATTAGTTAACCATTCAAGCCAGTGATACGTATGATCGCCATATCTTCTTTTAGTTTACAACCTGCACATGGCTCCACTATTAATATAGTATAAACGTTCACAAAAATACAAGTTGCACAGGTGTGAATGTGTCACACAGAATAAGAACAGATATTTCATGTTAATTAGTGATGCTTTCCCACTCAGTAGGTGTATTTTTTAACTGCTGGATGGGGGCCTGGGTGTAATAATAATGCTTTGGTATCATCACAATGCAGTCAGGTGAGATCAAATTAGCTATCAGTCACCAACACACTGATTGGTGCAAACTGAAATTTTTCAAGGCTAAAAGGCTCCATTAAGTGCCAACTGTCCATCAGTCATAACCTGATGTCACTCATAACTTCCACATATTTCTTTCCTCACACGTCTCAGGGTGTGTGTGTGTGTGTGTTTTTAATGAATCATTCAGGCTGTCTCAGTGATAAAATATGTGTATATAAATGGTGTGTGGGTCTAAAGGTGCTTTACAAGAGTGGCTCTTTTGTTGTAAATGATAAACTTCAGTTAATAAGACTGACTTAAATTTAAGTCTTGATCAGTGCTTTGCTGCTAAGTTTCTCTTTATGTGCTTGATGCAGCCCTGTAGAAAAACCCTGTGTGCCATTTGAGTCCTGTTGTATCAGCAAGACCTATTTCCTGACCAGCACCTGTAGATCAAGTCTTTAAGTTTTCACGGTCATAAAGAAGCCTAAACTCATTAAATCTTGATTAAACTCCACATGCTCACGTCTCTTGTATCCCCGCTCCTCCTGCAGGTGATAGCTGTGGTGATGGACGTGTTTACAGACGTGGACCTGCTGTGTGATCTGATGGAGGCGGCAAACAAGCGCAGAGTCCCCGTCTACATCCTGTTGGACGAGAAAAACCTTAACTACTTCACAGACATGTGCTCGGCCCTCGACATCCAGCCCTCACACCTGAATGTAAGTACTGACCACATACGTACATCACTGTAAAGACACAAATAAATAATTCACACTGACTGAATTAAACCAAGGAAATCAAGGCCTTGCTTCATTTTCTGATCAAACCTCATTAGGTTTAAAATCTGTGCAAAAACAGAGCAAAGAAAATGATGTTAAATGTTTGATGGACAGGAGCTAAGATGAATTAAACTTGACTAAGGATTGGTCAAGACACCAACTATCATTTGCACTTGAATACAGCCTGTATCACACACTGGCATCAATTAAATTGAAGTGAGTGTTTAAGTCTTAGTTTTAATTTTAAAAATTGTGTAAAGGGATGTAGTATGAATCACGTTCACTGACAAGTCCAAAGAAATAATAGAATAACACTTAAAATGCTTCTAAAGAGTAACAAAACTCTGCTGACTGTATAAAAAATGTTTGTCTTGTTTATTTATATAAGAATAATGTCTCAATACAAAAACATAGCAGGCTTTGAATTCTTCACAAGCAATTCAACTGTTGCTTTTGTATTGCGATATCATTAAGTAAGACAGTTTTCTGGACTTTTCAGTTGAATGTAGCTCTTTGAGACTTTTTTTCACCAAAAATAACAGAAATGTCTAGATTTCAGTTTTTGCGGTGCAGGGGTACATCAGAGGTTGTCCTAGTCTGGAGGCTCCTTTGTCTGATATTCTACTTTTCCTGGATTGTGAAGTTTGCTTCCTTCCAGACTGTGCACCAGTCTGAAGTCAGCTGGGAGCTGCTGTGAGGTGTCAGGGCAGCAGCATGTGATGGCAGTGTTAGAGAGGGAACAGGTGTTGACATAGACAGGAAATCCTCCAAAGACCAGAATGCTTTATTTCAGCCTGAGAGGTCTAGAAAGGCTGGGTCCTTCTGGAGATCCCAGCCCTGATGTGGGACACAGATAGTGTATGAGTTCAGCTTAAACAGGTCAGACACTTTCATTAATCTCCTACAATTACTGCTTCAGGGCTGCAGTGGTGGTACAGTGGTTAGTGCTGTTGCCTTGTAGCAAGAAGGCCACCAGTTTGAATCCTAGCTAGGGCAATGTTGGCCTTCCTGTGTGGAGTTTGCATAGTCTCTCCGTTTTACTTTGACTTCCTCCCACAGTCTAGTGCTCATAAGGTTGAAATGTTGTCTGTCTCTGTGTTCCCTGTGATTTAGTGGCGTACAGTGAAGGGTGAACCTGCCTCTCACCTGAGGACACCTGGGAACCTTAACAGGACAAGTGATAGAAAATGATTTAACGAACTAACTGCTGCAGTGATCTGAGGCAGAAATTTGATCAATTTAGACAGCCTCCTGTTGCAGTGATGAACTGCACAGAGAATATTTGGACAGCAAGATACTGGGAACGAAAGTTGGAGTGACATCAACGCTCATGAAATGTCTCTTACAGACTACTTTTAGATTATAATACACTTTGAGCAGGCGTCATCAGTAAAGACTTCCTTTAACAGGCAGATACTCTGAGCAGAACCAGACTCACTGTGAGCAAACATGCAGACCAAGAGAGTGACAGAAAGAGAGACAATTTATCTGTTTCTCTAGATGAAAATATGTAGCATAAAAGTGAATTTTGCAAACTCAGCAATATGCCTGTGTCACACTCAGCTCCCAAAAATCTCACCTGAGTGTTAAAGTGAAGGAATTTGGAGATAGTGGCTAAAGTGTGTGTTTGAGTGTGATCAGCACACTGTCCTCTTGTTTCCACTTCAAGCTTGGACCTTTGTTGTTGGGTGGGTATAAATAGAAGATAAGATACATGGTGGTAAAGCCATAAGGTTTCTACCTTGTTGGAGTTTTTTTAAGCAAAACAACTTCATCTTAACCGTTTTCAGGGCCTATGAATCCTGCCGAAGAAAATATTGGATGTTTTTTCTTTCATGGTTTCTTTTAACTGTAGCATTTCAATTTTGACTGAGAAACTGCTATTGTGGTGTGTGAGTCAGAAAAAGACGGGCTCTTAGGTTTGAGATAACAGAGCGTCCTTGAACTCGTCGGAGGTGGGTGCTTCATGAATATGAGCACTTTTACAAATTGAACACATAACAGAGGAGCTCTCCTCCTGACACTGGCTACAGTGAAGCAAGCCGACTTAATTTTTTTTTTTTTAGGAAATACTGATTATGAGGCCAAAATGTCTAAGACCAATACATGTGTAAACACTGAGAAGCCTCAACAAGAGCATGCAAGTATTTCTTAAATTTGCATGTCGTCCGCTGAATTTTTCAGATGCCTCTTTTGATAACAACTTGAGAAGTTTATATTAGTTTCTGTCAGTTGTTCATCTGCCCACTGTTTTCTAGGCAGCAGATTTCATTGATCTGCTAATGAAAAAAAATGCATGTTTATATTAAGCGTTTGCAGATGCTACATATGCAAAAATCCCTGATTTTTGTCTGTAAGCTACTCAGAATACTCTGCCCTTAAGACAAAAGACAAAAGATCTTTATAAGAACTTTATGAGACATGTTTAAGCGCTGGCTCTACTGTCTGAGTTAAACCAGCAACCCTAAAACTGTTTCTTACCAGAACCTCTCTGTGTGTTTCTACTTTTTAAACAAGGTGTGTTTTTGTGTTTGTGTGCAGAACATGCGTGCTCGCAGCGTAAACGGGGACACATACTGTACCAAGAGCGGCAAGAAATTCACTGGCCAGGTCCTGGAGAAGTTCATGATCATTGATTGTGAAGAGGTCATCGCCGGGTCATACAGGTTAGTAACACACAGACAAACACACAACCTGCACAATCACTCACTCTTTGGTTCCTCTCTTTCTGCCATCACCTTTTTTCAGACAAATATGAACACTGGAGGACTGAATTAACTGGCACATGTAATAATATGTTTTTCCAAACTCTAGTGAGGAGCTGTTTGAGAGTCGTGGTTGTATTTTAGAATTACAACTTGTTGGCATGAAACCATTTCTACCCTTAGTATGACACAAGGTTTATCTATAATTTATTGCATCAAGTGCACTTAGAATTTGCTTTCATTTTTCGTATAAGATGCAAGAATAGGTATTTCCAGAGAGGAATTTGTAGCATACAAATTAGGAAGTATGCTGCACATCCATGACCAACTTTACAAGCATGACTTCTGCACAGTATTAAAGTTTTTAAGTTCGTCTGCATGCACCATGTGATTTGCATTTATTATGCAAGTTTTCTGTAGAAAACCCACAGGCTGAGAGGAACCGGAAAATAACTATCCAGCATTTGAATTCCCTTCCCACGCTCAGTGCATCCTGGCTGATATGATGCTAATATTGGGTCATTGATAAGCATCTGTTGCCTCAGATTTTGCTCGGCTCCCTGCTCTGTGGCTCAAGTCTGTCCCAGTGTTGAGTTTTTGGAGAAGAAAATGGGTTGAATCAGTGGTGGAGCTGAATGGAGAGTAAAATGAGCCTGATTTGCCACTGAGTTGAGGTAGATGGAGGAACAAAGGGAGTTGGGGGAAGCATGCAGAGCTTGCCTTTTGTGCTTCAACAAACAAAACTGCAGACATATTATCAGGAGAGAGTCAATGTGTGGCTAATGTTCTTTTTTCGTAAAAGCAGTATTGTGCAACAGCAGACTGAGGTTGTCTGGTTTTTAAATGGCTTAAAGACTAGCGCCTTCTGTTTGCTGCCCAAAGTAATCTCCTCCCTCATTGGTGTAGAATGATAGTGCTGGTTGGTAATTGGCTGAAGTCTTTGCAAAGACAGCTTCTTGGCCCAGACTCAGGCGACAGCAGGTGACACAGCAGTAGGTCTCGGTTGTTACTGGCTCTGTGACACTAGCGTGTCTCAGGGGCATCAGCCATGACACCATGTTAGCAGGGTGAAAGCTTGTGCAGAACAACAGGCTGAAGTGTCTAACAGGACTCACAACAATCACTGCTAAGTGACCACAAAGTCACGAAATGTCTGCAAACTCCCCAAAGAGGTTCAGACTCTTATAAATGCAGATAATTTGGCATGGCAAATTTTAAACCACAGATGTCCACTTACCAACGTATTTCTTAACTATGAAAGTAACTCATGAATGCCCTACTACATAAGACTAATAAATATTGACGATATGCAGCTTCAACAAGATGTATAGGTTGAGTCTAACTTGTGTCGAATCACGAAGAAACTTTCGTAGGTAAAGTTAACACACAGTTTTCAGCCTTACATCAGCATACATCTGACATTTACTTTGCATGTTTCCTGATTAGCAGGACGAACAGGAGGAAGCCAGCTGAGCTCAGCTCATATTCAGTTTGCAAATGTGCAGATAAGCCAAAGAACAATGATGGTGTTGTGTAGATCAGTAAGTGCATGGCTGCTGCTGTGAGCGAGGAGATGTTTGTGGTATTTGAAACTGTTTGAGAATACCTGACTAATACCTGTAATTAGAGCTACAAACTCTGTGTCAGTGAGGAGAAGAGACTGATTACGCTGAACAAGTTCTGCACGGACATGCTTGGTGTGCGCAGATTTCATAAGACAGTAATGAATGGACTTAAAATGTGCCAACTCTTATTCAGCTGTGTTGGAAGCTTTTCCCCTCCCTACTTGTCAAAAACTCTCTGTGTGTTTAGATTTTTTACTCATCACAGTGCAAACAACAGAGGTCTGTATCTTGTTCATGACTCGTGCTAATTAAAGCTTTTTCCTTTAGAAAAAAATCATGTTCTTAAGCTACTGTACTTGAATGTCAAACAGAACAATCTTTCAGATTTACTCCTGAAAAGGATCCAAAGTTGCTGGTTGACACACGTCCCTCACGGCATGAAACTTGATTCATAGACAAGAAGTGAGAAAAGTCACAGGAGGCGAAACATAATTGAAAGAAAGCTGAGGCAGTGACTGTATACAGCTGAAAAGATACATGTGATGGTGAGTGAGCAGGATCTGATGCTAGAAGACCATTATTTAACTTCACACAAATGATGATCATACTGGTTCACCGTGGGACTAAAAAACAGACAGATAAGCTTAGAAGCAGCTTCAATACTTGTGCAAAGATCACACCTCTGAGTGTCTTGCCTCCACACACTCAGAAGTGAATATGGCCGACTTTTACCTGCTGGCATAGACAGTGACTGTCAGTTCAGTCTGAGTCTGAGGAGTTAACAGAGTCTGACACTCCTCAGCTCAGCCTGAACGCCATTTTGTTTTACTGTTTGCTCTTTATGACCATAAGAGGACTGTGCTTTTACTCTTGTTGTGTAAACGTGCTAGCCTGTGTGTGTATTTGTCTGTGTAAGTGTGGGTGCAATGTACGAGTGAAGCTGTCAGACTGACAGTGCCTTTGGTTTTGAAACAACTTGGTGTCACATGGAAGGAGAGAGCTGGAGTCTGTCTGTCACTAAATGGTGTTGTTTCAATTTCTGTCTCAGCTGTAAATATTATTCAATTATTGTACATGAGAAACTTTTTAGACACATATTGCTGAGCACATTGACTGTTTTCTCCTTTATACACCTATTACCTTATGCCACTGAGTTGAAAACGCATTTTATAGAATTTTGTTGTCCATCGGCGGGAGCTTTACAAAATACTTTTTAACTAAAATCCTGTATTACAACTTTAGAAGCTTTATATTTAGAAATACAACTAGAAAATAATACCTGGAGCATCTTAAAAGGCTGCATTTTGATTTTAAACAATTTATTAGTGTATGTTAATTTTACTGCTGAAAATAATAAAATTCAAGCACATTTTTTATATAAAGATATATTTTATCCAACCTGAACTGTTTCACAAAGGCAGACAATCCAATGTTAGATTCCTTTATCAGTGAATTTCAATTTACGTTGTAAAGAGCTAGAAAATTTGAGGGCATTGGATGAATCATTAAATTGATTAAAAATGGTAAAGGTCTCAAAAAGGACTCCACAGGGAGTTTTGGTTTTTTCAAAGTAGCATCCCTCATCACAAACAAAAAAGCTTCCATTGATCATTTTCTGGTCATTTATATGTTATATCAGATTGTAACTACTTTGATTGGTGAATTTGTCCGATTTTTAAAACATCCATATTGCATATGTTTTTGTTGTTCTCTAAAGCAGAGGGTAATTTGGCAGCAGGGCGAAGCAGAGCCATGTGAAAACATGGTTAGTTTAGTTAGGAGTCTTACACTGTTGCTACCTGTTGGAGCATACATAAGATTTACTCAGCGTTTATATTTAATCCCCAACCAACTTTCAGGAAGTTCCTTGTCACTGCGATGATCTAAACATCCCTGCCTGCCCCGTCACGTCAAACAAAGAGTCTTATTTTCATGGAGCTGAAAGAATTTAATTTACACTCCGCTGACATTAATCCATCTCAGATGAAGTATGTGTCAATGTGAAGCCTTGTGTTGTTTCAAAGTATGTGTGTTCAAGTCAAGTCAAGTCAGTTTTATTTGTGTCTCTCAAAGCACACATTTGCCCAGGGGCCTGTACAGGCTGCACAGTACACAAAATCCTCTGTGATCGAAAAACACCCAGTTCATGTTCAGGTGGAAGACCTCCTCCATGACACCCTCCACCACAGAAGAAGAGTGACAGACTCCAGGTTACACTCATACACAACAAACACACAAATAGGCAAAGAAACAGAGCAGTACAGGAAATGAAAGGTGTGTCATAAACTGCACGTCTAAATTCACTCATTCAACAGTGTGACACTTCTCTTTGTCTCCTCATCAGTTCTTATTATGTAACTTTACTCATCAGTCAGAAATCTCTGATTTGAGTCGACGGCTTCATTGAAGTGACTTTACTGATGAACTTGGTGTGGTTTTAGAGATCACGAGGCGTGGCTCACAAACAGTACTGCTGACAGAGGAATGAAGGGAAAGGTCTGGAGAAGTGCCAGGCTGCTCTGACAAACACGCTGTTGTCTTATCGTCTCAGCACACCTCTTCTTCCCTCCTATGCGTCAAACATCACATATACACATACTTATCAAAGATGCTGCATTACAAGTTGATGGACTTTGGTCAGTCACAGTGTTCACCTCCTTTATCGTCACCATGTCTTCAGTCTCCGACCCACACATCTGGTAGTTGTATAGACCTCTTTACAACCTATGTTATAGTCAATATTTGCATGCAATCAGGCAGCAGAAGCAGCATTTAGCTCCAGTTATTAAGACAGTTATTAAGTTAGCATTCTTTTAACTCTGAATCGAAACCGTAAGCAGCATAAAGTTGTCTGTTTGCTCTGTGGTTGGGTGTCAGGAACGATACCACACCATGAAGTCAACTTCTACTGAACTCTGACAGGATCACAACAGTTAAAGGGCAAACAGAGTCAAGAGTGACCATGCTAACAGAAGACTTCACAGGAACATCTATGGTTGTGAGCCAACAGTCACCATTTAACAGGGTCACACTTTACATTGTAGTTCTAGTGACGCCTGAGGCTGCGAGTTATTAAATGTGATTTCTGTATCTAACCTCAGTTTACTAGGTTTGATTGTAAATAAGTCATATCAAATATTGGCATTTTAAATTCAGTTCAGACTGAGTAGTTTATGAAAATGTTAGTTTAGAATGAAGGTTATGACCACTACAATACTTAGGACTCGGTATGAAGAGTAATAACTGATAAGAAGTTTAAATAACAAATAACAGAAACAGATTTCATGATCAAAGTTGGCTACTACATTATCAAACTACGATCATGACAGAATTAACAGGCATTACTTGTATTGTAATTTTCTCTTTGCCAGATGAACTGAAGTGGGTAAGCCTGTCAATGCAAAATCGATGCCAAGTGGTCATGGTCTCCTAGGAGCTAGCGATGCATTTTTGTAGAGGACAACACTCTCAAAATTCAAAAAAATAAATAAATAAAATAAAATACCTGTCTCCCCACAATGGCTTGGCCACCCAACCAACCTTTGTGGTTGGTTCCTTGCTTTTATGCAATTGCCTGGTTTAAATTAGTGCTGGCTGGATCAACATTCACTGAATCAACTTCTGAATACGGGGAACAAACCGTTTTAATGACCTCCAAAGTAAGACTCATCCTAATTTAAGCTCTGAGGTGAAGTCTTATAAGTTCATCTTTAAAGTGAAGATGGAATAAACAACAAAAGGTAACCTTCTTGCCAGCTTCTTTGTCATGGAGACGGAAACAAACAGTTTGATTTACAGCTCACCGGGTGAAGGCGTGCGTTTATCACGTCCTTCTCAGGACATACCGGGGATTTCACCTGAGCTGAAACGTGTCAAACTTATCTGCGCATTGAGTGATTTATCATGAAGGGAAGCTGTCCTACAGGTTTTATTTGGCCGCTGTGAAACAAGATGGCTGTTACCACATGAAGCTCAGCACACCCTAAAAGGCCTCACATAATTAGAGTTCAGAAAACACAGCACACTTTTAATGACCTCATTTGTTTTTATGCTGCAGGTGGTATCGTCCCCACAGAGCCTTTAACGGGTCATTATGAAAAATGAGAGTTACGTTCTTTAGAGTGATCTGCAGAGGGAAAAGCAATAAAGCTGAGGGCCAGAAAAATGTTAACGCCTGCTGGGTGGGGACACTTTTGAAGAGCGAGATTGCTCTGAGATTGAGATCTGTAGCTACTTTTTCTGTTTAGGCTTTTATCTCAGACCTGCTGTCTCTTCAGTGAAAGTTTTGTGATGTGATGACTCACTTGAAAGCACTTTGGAGACTTTTTAAGTTTTCAGGGGCACATTTATAGAGTCTGTGTCATTTTATTAGTGAATGTAGTCTGATCTTATCTGGAGCTCCCTCCGTGATGGCCATGACCATATAGGTGGCTGTCATTCATTGGAGTGATATTACATGATTTCTGAACACAACTCCAGATTGAGCAGCCTTTCTACGACTTTGCCTCTGAACTTTATGACAGAAGTGATCACCAAACACTCCCTCTGTGTCCTCTGATCAGCCATGAAAGTATCATTTAACCCTGGACATTAATATCCCCTCTGACTCCTGCTGGCTTATAATCTGGTGACTCAGTGCAGTGATTCATCTCTGTCCGGGAAGTATTAGAGGCTGATCTTCAGTTTTATCAACTGGAGGTGGAGGGAGATTACAGACAGCTCTGTTTTTGTGTGTGTGAGTGTGTGTGTGCCAGTATGTGTGTGTTTTATAAATTCACTCCACAATCCTCCTGATAAGAAGAGTGAGAAGATTTGTCAGTGGCGACCACCTGCACACTTCATTGGAGATGCTTCCCACACCATAAAGATTATTCCTCCCCGCTGTACTGAGTGTTCAGAGCAGAGAGTCTGTTCCTGATCCACACTGTGACACTCAGTGTGTTAAAGTAAAACAACACAATGATCTGATCATCCTTTGTTCTTTCAAGATCAGAGATGAAATAATGAATTTGTTATTACAATTAAAGCGTGGTTCACTGAGAGTCAAACTACCATTGGGCTTTCTGTGGTCTTTATGCTGTTCCTCTGGTTCTCGCTTTTCAACTTAACATGATTTACAGCCCTACTGAAATACCCAGTTTTTCTCACCATGGTGAGCTTTGACCAAAAAAAGTTTGGTCAAAGCTACAGTACAACAAGATAATTGTTTGCATTTCTGTTTTAATTTAGTCTAATTCAACTTTAGTTTCAGTGATTGAAATGTTTTTATTACGCCACAGACTTACAAACAGTACCTATCAATAGCAATTAAAGTGAGCTGTACTACAGAGCGCCCCCAAAGGCCTTTTGTTTAAGTCTGAACGTACACTGTTTCTGTTTGCAGTTGTGTGTTTTTGACTTTGTACTTGCAGCTCATTTGATGTTAATGCAGTTGTTTAGTCTTCTTGCAGCATGTTTGCATTTGCTTCTATGTTTGCATTTGCTTTTGAATATGCAGCATTTCTGGATACAATGTGCATTTATCAATATGTACTTCATTGCAGACGTTATTGAGCTTTTGAACCCCACAAGCCACCGTAAAAGAGGAAGTTGAGCCGGGGGACAAGGCTCTCAATTTAGCAACATCAGTCTTACACTCCAACCTTCACTTGTGATCACAAGCTGTGGGTGATGATCAGGAGAAAACAAGATCATTATGGGGAAGCAGTGGAAAATAAATGCATGGGTTTTTAGAACAGACTATTTTAAGACAGATTTGGGGGTTCCCTCAACATGTAAAAATGTAGCAGTGGAAAAAATTGCACTTGCTTAGCATGAACATCCATGTTTCTTTAGATTCAAGTTTGAAAAATGGAAAAGCAGAAACTCACTCCTTATATCACTAAAGGACAAAGCTTAGCTGAGACTTTCAGCAGCAGAGTACTTTTGTACTTTTGGTTCCTTCTGCTGCTGTCTGATACTCTGATGAGTCATTGTCGGGGTACATCTTTATCCAGAGAGGTGTTGAGACTGATCTGCAGTTTATCAGCTGGAGGTGGAGGGAGATCATTTTCACAAACACAGAACGTACTGAGTCTGAGACACATTTAGTCTTACATAACTTTACTACATATTCCCCCAGATGAGACGAGGGAGGAGTTTTGTCCTGTACTGTGTCTTATGCATTGTGACACCGATGCTAGAGAGATTAAACATTGTTCCCGTTCAGTACACAGAGGGTACAAGATGCAGAGTGGTGCACTGCTCTCATCCTGTTTGATAGTCAGTGTTCCTGATTAACACGTGTGGAGGCGGTGAGAGGCTTTATGAAAATCAGATTAGCTTTTATTCTCAATGTAAGAGGTAAGACTGAAAAGGATTTCTTCTGTTCTTGGTGCTGTAATCAAAACATACTGTGTGATTCAAAGTTGCAGCTGAAAGCCACTGTGGAGAAATTTTAACTGGTTGTGAAACAGACTGAAATTAGATTGCAATGTATCCTAATAACGTACAAAAACAAACAGGACTGACAGTTGTTACAATTAAATTTAAATACCTGAAACCACAGTGAGGGGGTAGGTGTCAGACTGTGGGATTGACAGCACACTGAAGGAACTGCTTTTTTTAAATGTTGCAGCAAATTTTCACAGTCAGTGATATATTTCAATGTTCATGGATGCATGTTCAGGACCAATCCTACTAAACACATGGTCCCATTTTTCCACAGAGGGCACCAAAATCAACTCAAACCAAAAGTTCCACAAAGGAGCTTTAATATGTCTTTATTAAGCAAAAAGGATGCAATTTTCTGCAAAATGACTTAGATAGATGATTTTTCTGCCTACATTAAAATAAAAAACACTGGAGTTGTCTTTTGATAAAAAATAAAATTGAGATAAATTTATTTCTTTGCTCTTGGAAACCAGAGGACCAAGAAGGAAATCACATTAAGAAGACTTCAGTGAAATGCATAACCAACTTGTGGTGGTTTCACGTGTTTGAGAAAAGAAAAAAATCATATATGGTCATTAAAGCAAGCTATTTTTTGTCTTTCCTGAGCTTATATTTTGGAATTTGAAACAGAGCATGACACCTACATCACATTAAATACACTGATTTCTTCTAAATGTCTGATCAGTGTCTGTACACTTCAGAGCCGGCTGCTCTCACAGGTTGTTTGTGTGACTCACTGGATTCACACTCCTCTTCCTCTCTCTGTCTCCTCTCTAGTTTCACCTGGTTGTCGGCTCAGGTGCACAGCAACATGGTGATGCATTTCTCAGGTCGAATCGCTGACAGCTTCGACCGGGAGTTCCGCTGCCTGTACGCCGACTCACAAATCATCGACTGCTTTTTCAACGTGGAGGAGGAGGGGATGCCTTATTATCCGTCATATCAGGCCATGGTGACCCCTGGCATGGGCATGGGAATGGGAATGGGCCCTGTCATGGGACTGGATTTACTGTCCGACAGGTACGACTAGTAAGACATTATTTCAGGTTTTAAGAAAACATAACCTATCTGTTTGCATTGTTTTTTTCTGTAAAACCAATAATTATTTAGTTTACAGGATTGAAAATGTTAAGAGAAAATTATTGTTCCAGTTTGATCAAGTGAGACATTTTTAAAAGAAACTATATTTTACAACCTCAAGCAAGTTTCACTTTTGCCGTCTCAGATAACATTAACGTTTAAGTGAAGAGAATCCTTTGATTTATTTCAATTGGGAAAATTGACAGAATTACAGCAGAAAGACAGTGTATCTGTTTTATAAACTACAGTAGAATATGAGTTATTGCAAATTCATGAGAAAGAGGGTTTCTGAAAGAGCAGGGCTTAATTTTAACTGATGATAAAGTCTAATTATTGTCAGACTGCGTTGAAGAAATGACAGTCACATTAAAGATTTAGTCAACAAAGCTGCCACCAACTATGAATTTAAAACCCAAAAAGCAAAAGTGTCACATTTGAGGTATAATGGGTAATCCCATTGTAGGTAAAATAGTGGGAAAACCACAAAAACCTCAGTCTCAATGTTTTTAACTGAGAAACTAACACAAAATATTATTTTACTGTAGGATGAGAACTGTTAAATTTTTGATCTCAGACTATCACTAATCAAGGTGTCAAATAAATACACAAAGGGTCTTGACTTTTGGAAACATTCGTGTCTCACACTTTTTTTTTACCTCCTCCAGCAGGCAGAGGGAAAGAGGGTGCTCTGAAAACTCCAGCAGCCAATCTAGTAACAGCGTATCAAGTGTAAAAGCTGCGCCCGGGATGACACCAAACCCAGTTTACAAAGTCACCCAGAGTCATGACAAGAAGGAGGCCAACAACAACCCCCACCTCAGCCCTGAGAGGAGAGGAGGGAGTGGAGATCGAGGAGGACAGACCCCCACACCTCAGGGACTTGACAGACCAGGATCACGGGTCTCCTCAAATGGAGTAACCAATCACAGCCCAGCGTTGGATCGTCCTCCACCCCCTTACGTTCATCAGATGGGTATGGACTGGAACAAACCCAACCCTGCAGACGTCATGCGCTCCAATATTGGGGGCACCACTTCCAAGTTCCAGGCGTTGGGCTTGTATGATCACAAACCTGGCATGTTCCACAACCCTGGGTACGCCCCCGGTGCCCCCACCTCAAACCTGAACACCAAACCCCAAACCCCCACCCCGATCAATGACAGTAAACTGAACCCCAAACAGAAGACTCCCTCTAACCCGTTCCTCAATAAACTCTCAGATTTCTTCCTGCCCCCTTCAAACAAAGACACCTACAACTTCCGGAGGTCACCATCTCCTCACGGAACCCCTGCTTGGGGGGGCCCAGACCTCTCTCAAACAGAGCCTGAGAGCCAGCAGAGCCCACCACCCCCACCGTCACCAGTCACAGTAATGAGCAGACAGGACCAGAAACGCATGACGCTGGGACACAGTAAGCTGGACCTGGTGAACCAGTACAACAAGATGAAATCCAAGCAGGTGTACAGCCGCTTTGAGCTCAAGACCTCCAACTGAGCCTGAGCCTTGTCCTGCCTTTGACTCTTAGTTTTTTGTATGAGAGTCAATCAAAAGTGTCCTTGGAAATAGAGGTTTGACAGAAAGGACAGGCTCTCCTCTTCTTGTTGGAGGAAATCAAGTGATTGCAGCCATGTTGGCACAGAGGCTCCTTCAGCAGAGTTTTCCTCTGCTGTTCTTGAAACAGTTTTTCTTCTTCCATCATGTGGGGAGAATTTATAAACGCAGCAGGGCTGCAACTCTTTCAGAAGTTTACATGAACAACTGACCTTTCCTATAAATACAGAAACTGACCTTTGAGAATCACTCGTCACCACATGGTCTGATCTCTGATTGTGAATCAGCCGACTCAAACATAAAGGGCTAGATTATGCTCCATAGCTGTTCATTAGCTGTTCATTAGCTGTGAAAGGTAGTGCTTGCTACATAACAAATGCTGACTTCTTGTATCTTCCAGCCAAGCAAGAGGCCAGCTCAGTGGTGGATTTAAACCTGACAAACCGCAATAACATGCCAGCTATCAAACAAATCAGCCAGGCCCCTAAATATATTGAATAGTTTATTGTTGTTAGTCTTAATTAAACAAGAACAGCCAAGTTATTAAAAGACATTACCCCTTGTGATATGTTAATGTTTTGAGGAATAAAGATAACAGCGACTGACACCAAAACTGCTTTTGTACCAGACACCAAACCTGCTTGATCTTGCTGTAAAAAGCAGAGGCCGGTCAAGAAGGTTGTTTTTGGCTGAAGGAGCCAGCCCAGTGATTGTAAAATGTAAAAGGTGCCTTTATTTCCACCCACTGGATAACATGAAGCTGAAAGACCTCCTCCTTGGGCGAGGGCTTGTGCACTGCCAGGAGGAACCTTAGAGATAGACCCACAGGACCATTGTCACACCTCGTCCTTTCACCAAAAACCCACATTCAACTCACTGATAAAATGTCAAAACAGTAGATTGTGTTGATTTGATGTCTGTTAAAATGGAGGAGGTAGAGTTTATCACCTGCAGCCAACCAGTAGGGGAAGCGCTAAGTCTTTTGGCTTTAATGTCAGTGAATAGATCCCTTTCGTGTTTTTCAATCAGTTGCTGCTGCACACACATTTTGGCAACAGAAGCACTGAGGTGTGCAATGGTGTGTCAAACAATGCAAGAAGGTCCATCAAAGAAAATGACTTTCAAAACTGAGTCCTAAGGATGATGTTGGTACAAAACCTCTAAGTTACCACATAAGATTCAGAAGTGACTTGCACTTCTATCTCCTATTTATTCATTTATGTAGATACTTAATTAAAGAAATTGACTCTCCAATAAGTAGTGTGATTATGGATGTACCAATAACACTGAATTAATAAACCCACCATGAAAATGGAGTCAAACACCTTTTCTGTTGCCAAAATGTGTGCATGTCTTTACAGTGATGCAGGTTGTAATGGATTCAATGATGGCATCCATATTAATAAATGGTCTCTAAGCCAGTCTCAAGTGGACACTGGAAGAATTGCACTTTGGAACTGGCTTTGGTTTTTTACAGCAGAGGTTGCAGTGTGCATAAAAATGTATTTTTAAAATTTGAAGCCAAAGTTCAAGAGACTCATAAAGTCTTGTGTTCTGAGAAATATAAGATAGTTTATTGAAGCTCTGCACTCCAGTTTCAAAAGTTAGCTTGTGCATGATAGAAGTGATAAATTCTGATTTTACTTTAATCAGGGTCCCGGAAAGGATATTGTAAAAATATGGGGCACATGTATAATGAGGGGGGACTTTAACATCTTTAAAAAGTAATCTTTTAAACATGCATCTGAGTGAGTTTCAGACTCAAAGTAATCTTTGCGTGTATCATGCTTTGTTCACATGGGTGGATCAATTTTACATATTTTTTCCTCACCGGACTTGATTTTCTGATTTTTCAATCTGCAACTCTTTGAGTCTCATCATCCTAATAGTTTAATCTTTGTTGATTTCATTACATCCCTGTAACACTCTTGTATCATAGTGTATATAACACGTGCCTTGATCATCCTGCCTTAAGGTTTACATTCAGATTTTAAGAAATTAAAAAATAATTGTTGAAAATGAAAGCAGAATATCTACAGTGACATCAGGTAAGTTCAAATGAAGGTAAGCAGACGCCTGTTTGAAACCTGCTGTCACTTTTCTGAAAATTACACTGAAGGGCTTCAGGACACACACACACACACACACACACACACACACACACACACACACACACACACACATTTAAAAGACTTCCTGTTTTACATCAGGATGTTTTTTTTCCTTACACTGTAGATTTATTAATATACAATATACATTATGTACATTTGTACAGACCATTGAATCACATTAGATACAGTTCACACTGGTTGTATTATTTACCTATTCTTTTTGGTTTTATTTTGTATGCATTGTGCTGATGTGCTGCAGTTTTTTTAACAGCACTACAGGGCTCTCCAAACAAGGCCAGGAAAACAGCAATAAGGATTGACTTTGTGATCAATTAATGTGATAAGTGTGTTTGTCTGTGGTTTGACTGCTCGTTCCTTATTTTTTTTTATTTTGTTCCTGTCATTGTTTTTTAAACTGTCATCGTCTGGCTGGACAACATGCAGGTAAAAACTCATCATACCTCATGTCTGACAGCATGATGTTCATTATTTTGTACATAATAACTGAACGTACTGTCAGGAAATTGGGATTTGTTAAAAAAAAGTTCTGATTTGTTTATTTTTATTTTTATTACATTTTACTGGAGAATGTGAAACTTCTGTTTAAGTAGGTCCTGATTTGTACAAAAGGATTTAATAAAAAATGTAAAAAGTAAGAGTTGTGAGAGCGTTTGTTTTTTAGCATTAAAATGAAAACACTGAACACAGGTTAGATTTATAAAGGACGATCTGTTTGGCTTTGATTGCAGTGACACCTGTAGCAAAAATGAATGATGTTTTTCAAACAGCTATTGACCCTTGGTAATCTCTCATACGTCTGCCAGAGCACATCTTTAAAATTTTACTTGCTGTGTCTTTTTTTACATAAAACATGTGCTATATATCATTAGATTCCTTATATCCCAAACTTTGAATATCCAATATTACCTGGATTACACTATCACTTGACAAGAGGAGCCAGGCTGTATCACATTCAAAATCTGAAACAGTCTAGAAAGATTTGCTCCAGTTTTGGCTAACACAGTCATAGCCATTGTATACTGTGCTTGTAGAGCAAACCTCATGGGAAAAAAATGTCATTTTGCATTGCTTATTAAAGGTAAATATTCAGAGATTGGATTTTTGACTATTCTATGGTCATGAGTTCTGACGAGAGAAATGCTGCTTCGTTGTGTTAGTGCTGTTGCTGCGCACACAATGTATTCATATGTTGGGATGTTGCTGTTTCACCAAAATTAGTGTCACACAACTGGTTGGTTGTTGTACCGTTTTTGCTGATCCGATATCTATGTGGTTATTTCTATTTTAGGCCATGTACTTGGAGCCTTTTCTTCAAAGACATATTAATAAATGTCAAGTTTAAGATTAGTTGCCTCATAATGAGGTGTTTCTGAAAGTTCATTCTCTATCTTGTTAATTTGTTAGTTTGTGGGATGAAGAGCCTCACTGAAGAGGTGAATAATTATTGACAGTTATAAAGATTGTTCACAGACTTCCTTTCTCTGTTAACACTCCAAACATGTTTTCAGGAACTCTCACATAACACAGCCTCTCTTCTTATTAAATATGAATGAGTATCAGGTGAGTGAAGCCAGGATGTTTACTGCCTGTGTGTAGATGGTCTCCTCTGTGCTCCTGTACAGTATGTTTTCCTGTGAGGAAGTCTAGGCCAAGGGCCAAGGCATGGACAAAGAGAAACACTCCAAGGACAAAAAAACTGTGCCTCAAAAGTCCCCAAACTGGACAGTGATGTCACAAAATGCTTTGTGTGTATTATTTATGAGGCAGATCCTGAAATAGAAAGTGTCTTTGTGCACTGAAACAAAGACAAAAAAAACTGTTTTGTGCTTCAGCTGAGGTTTGCTGTCATGATATATCATCTAGATTTACTTAAGCAGCATCAAAATGATAAATGTAGTAAGCTATTGAAACCGGTCTGACCTGAGGAAGCAGTTATTTTGTAGCGCAGTCAGTGCTCATTGTGTTTGATTTGAAGTTGTCCCCTGCCAAACATTTTGACCTCTTTTAGAAAAGAGTCTTTTAAAACGTTTCAACCTTAAACCAGCACGTCACATGTAACTGGCACGCACGGTATTTGACATGTAGCTGTACTATGGTTACAGAATGTCTGGTTATTACTGTCAGGTTCTCATGGTTAAAGGTTTACAGCTTGTCTCCTTTATGTTTACAAGGTAGAAGCTTACTAAGTTTTGTGTCCCTGCTTCATGTGCAGCATTCCAGCTCACAGCCAGGAGTTTGTTTTGTTCGAAGCTGGGTGTGACAACCGGTTGATTTCACGTGTTATAGAGACAATAAAAAGCAGAACACTGACCTTTTTCAGAGGCTGAACTTTGCAGAATCTTTCTGACATTATTAACCCATGGTCCACCAAGTGGCTAATATGAATATCTTTTTTCAGGCAACATGAGTGGATGCACATTTAAAAAGTTTCTCTGGTTGTGCAAACAGTGAGCTATCAGATCCGAACCTTCAGGTTTACATGGATTATAACAAGATTCAGCACGTTGTTTTGTTGTCCAGCCCACATTCATACTCTTTGGTTCCTTTTTCTGACAACAAGTGCTTCAGATTTTCAGCTGGATATGAGTAGTGGATGTAGAGTCTTGTTCTATGGGCCTCAAACCTAAAACCAGTCTCCTTCTTTGAGACCAGCAGGGGGCAACTCTATTTAAAACAACAGAGTTGGAATGCAAATACAGAAATGAGAAAATTATCATTATCTACCCTTCTTGACTTTGGCAAACTTTTCCCAACAAGTTTAAGTACTCAGTCTCTAGTCATAGGCCTTTTTTAATATAACAGCTTAATGTTCATTTAGTGAAGTATATTTCTACTTACCAGTCAGTGTGGAACTGCCTGTTCAGGTCTTTGACCAAAGGACCAATCCATTTTATTGGTACAGAGAGAAGGGAATTTTGATGATACAAGAGCTAGTGTCTCAAAATACGGGCATAAATATTGTCTTATGAGATCCAATATAACCCACATTCCCCTGATTGACTCACATGTGAAGCCTTGAGTCCAGAAAAAGATATACAATGATTTGTTAATTGCTTGAGAAGAATAAGGTAATCTTTCAAGGGTATAGGAGGTTGTACTTGTTAAGTCCCTTGAATTAAGACTTGAAAAGAACAACAAAAATGTCTCTGAAGGAATGAGGATTCCTTCTGAGACATTTTTCTGGATGTTTCACATAAATGTGGCTCATCTGTAATTGGCCGTTCAGATAATATAATCGGCCT
Source organism: Thalassoma bifasciatum (assembly GCA_008086565.1). NCBI lineage: Eukaryota > Metazoa > Chordata > Actinopteri > Labriformes > Labridae > Thalassoma > Thalassoma bifasciatum. Next base: position 110,498 of record RPOG01000301.1, on the reverse strand, counting down.
AATTTCTTCATGGATGAATGAAAAAGTAACAGGACCCTTTAGCTGATGGACAAAGACAGTTATTGACACACTTGAGTTAAAAGAGAAACACAAAGCACTAAAACATCGACTCTGAGCGTGTATGTGTGCAGGTTCGGGTTTGTAGAGCAGACGAGGAAACACAAGCTGCCTGCTCATGTTTCAGACTCGAGCACTTTAACTCTGTGACAGTCAGCTATAGAGAGGAACTCCTTCAGGTCAGAGTCCACCAGTGGAGTTTTGTAGCATATACACGTTCTCCACTCTTGATTGTGCCTGGCGTTCATTATGATTTCCATTGTAAGCACTTGTACACTGAGTATTCCTCTAGAGGGCACAGCTGCGAGCTCAGGCGATCTGTGATAATCGAAGGGGCTGTAATCAAGAGACACTTCGAGAGTCACAGAGTTTAGTGTTCAGGTAATTCTGCACCTCAGCGGCTAAGTGGGTTTTGAGTCCAGACAGAATGCACCATCAGCAAATTTTTCAACTCAACTTTCGATTCTTTCATAAGTGATGAACAGACAGAGCTGTTCAGGAGTTATGAACATTGTGAACAACAGTATTTCCTTGGCTCTGTCTCTTTGTTGCTGTCTGTGTTCCTCAGTGCAGCTTCAGTTCACAGTTGATCACTGAGTGTTTAGCAGGAGTTTATTGTAAACAGGAGATTTTCATTTCTCTCAAAGTGAGACTGAGAGAGCAACAATGTGGTGTTTTGTGAAGTTTTAGCTATGAGTGCAGGGATAAGACAGTATGCATGTAGGTTTAACATGGCCTTCTTTAAATGATTTATATTCAATCAACAAAACTGAGGATTCATTTAACTATTTCAAGCATTTATTTATGAGTTTAATTCCCCCTGAAATGTTTGTCAAAGTGTTCAAACAGCCAAGCTGGATAGTGCTTCTGCACCCTTAGAATTATGTTTCTGTTTGCTTGCTATAAAATGAAGACCTATTTAAAAATTTCTTTTGCAACATCTAAAACCTGAAAATGCAGCATTCAGAAAACCATCTATTATCATCATCTCATGTAAACATTACACAATGTCCCACTTGGATGCAGCAGCATTTCCTGCAGTGATACAGAAAATCTAATTGTGTACTGTGATTTTATCTTCAGGAACCAGCGTTCTTCCTGCCTCCCACAGCTATTTTCTACTGAGTGTGTGTGTGTGTGTGTGTGTGTGTGTGTGTGTGTTTGCACATGTGCGCGCACTGTTGGTTTTAAAACATGTACACACACAATCACAGAATGGGGTCTCATATTTGAAGGGACACAAATCTTGATTCACACTAAATTCGTCTTTAATTCACAGAAGACAAAGTCAAAAAGTGTCCTATGGGGTCTCTAGGGTTTTCACATTTGATGAAAACTGGGAAAAGCGTGCTTAGGTGTGCAGAGCCAAATTACCTCAGTACTGAACCCTGCTGGCCAGGTGTGGTTCTGCATCAACACACACATTACACAGACCGGGCATCACTCCTTGTTACTTATAAGCAACAAGGGGTGGTGCCAACAAGGGGTTATTTACAATATGCAACTTGTTACATTACTGAAAGACAAACTACTTGTAAAGAAAGTGAAACAAATATGAGCAATTACTGATAACACTTAATGTAAATCAAGTAATTGTATAAATAGTAAAGACCTTTATAGTAAAAACAGTTTAGGTTCCCATCAATTGAAAATTAGTTCCCTTTTGTGACACAAACATTGAACTACTATTTCAACGCTCTGTTTGTGTACATGATAATAAAACACTAAAAGTGAGCAGTTACTAAGACCAAAAAAAATAAGGCTTGGGCAAGAGAAAATAGCACTAGTTTCAGAGAAGCACTAATTTAAAAATATTAACATACTAGGCAGGTGGACTTAAAAAAATAATAACATTTTGGTTTGCAGCACTACTCATGCTGGATGTGTTCACTTTACATGGCAAAGGCTCATTAGCTCACGGTATAAGGGGAAACAAGAGGGATGAAGTTAACTGCAGAAGAGATTAACAGCAACAAAAATGGATTTAAAACAAGGATAAGTTGCGCTTTTGTTTCACTATCAAGATTTTTTTCTTGATAAATTTAAAATGAAATTTGTGGTAAAACATGAAATGATCTTGCCTGAGTTTCTGTGTTTTAGCTTTGGTAGTACCTTGATCAAGATCTTATTAGGGATTTAGTTTAGGGACCTAAAAAGTGATGAAATATCTTTTTTCAAGTGTTGATGCAGCTCTACAAGATGGCTGTCTGAGAATGACCTATTGATAAAGATAGATTGTGGGATTTTGTATAATGCATCTCTGCAATGACTAAATTGTTACAACTCTAGTCAGCATTTATCAAAGCCGTATTTCTCACAAAAGGCAGAAATGAAAGATTTGTATCACCAGAAACAGGCCGATCGTGTTATTTTTTGTATGCTAATGTGTTCGTGATTGTGTATGTTTGGACTGTGTTTGTTACTTTTGTGTATTTTCATGATGTAGCAGACACTATTGCCCCTTAAATGCACTTTCTGTACTTTGTATCAGAATGTGAGAATCTGTGTGTCTAATGCAGCCTGTTATATTGTCCTCTCAGCAGTCTGAGACAGGTTTATACTTTCTAATCTGGATTAGGTTTGAAACACGCTGACTCTGTCTGCCAGCAGATTAAAGTTTTCCTCTTACAACAGACCCCAAAGAAACAACAGAGTTAAAGAACACAAAAATCAAACAAACAATTGCAAAACTGAGCCGTTACAGGACGACACTTGCAGGATTAGAGTTTCTAATGCTGTGCAGCAGAGGTTTCCAAAAAACACTCTGCAGATCGAAAGAACTACACACAGAGGTCTTTAGTCTCATTATGTAATATTTTTATTGCAGCATATTTAGAAACAGGATTAAAACTTTTAAATCATGATTTTTTTTAATCAAGCTTTTACACAGAAGTTTTCTTTGGAGCACCGAATAGCAACCAGTGAACACGAACTCTGAGAGCCTGTCTAACACTGTCTGTCTCCTGCTCTTTGAGGGATGCGTTGGTGCCTCAGTGTCCTGAAACTGTTCTTGAAATGTCAAGTTCATGTGTGAGTCGGGCTGCAGTCGTGACCATGAGAGATACAGGATCTTTGCAAATTCTAGTTGTCTTAATGCGAAAGAGTGTCTCTCAAAATGTTTTAAAGTGGGGAGTGACCCTGTAAACCGGAGACCTTCAACTGACCCTGGTCTTTGCTGGATTTCTGTCCATAGTGGAAATGCAGACAATATTGGCTGCTTAGGTCCTAAAGCAATGGTTTCAGGAACTAAATGTTGAGTAATCTCTGGTCAGAAAAGCCCCTTTTGTCTGATTTTTTATCCATTTGTTTGTCCTTCCCATTCACTCAAGGACAAACTCTTAGTTAGAGCCTGAGGTGAACTTGGTTAGTTTAGAAGTATGGTTACTATACTTTAGTGGTAAAGATCACTCTGATATTTAAAGAAAAAAAATATAGATGAATGAAAGAAATGGGGATTCATCATTTCAGTTTCTAACTCTATCCTTAAATCCTTTGTTTGAATTTTCCCATTGGCACTCAAAAATCATGCCATCAATAGGAGCATTCACATGAACTTTCTCTGTTTTTGGTCATTAAAGGACAGATCTGTACTTCATGGTGGTCTGACACGAAGAGTTGTTCTGTACGGTTTGCTGTTTGAGTGAGTTACCCTCAGTGTAGTGCATCATTGTGCTGCCATCAAGTGGTTTTGATATTAAATTGCATGGTAAAGAAGGAAGATAGAACGTTGTGTAAAATGTAAATAAAATCAACATACAATGATTTGAAGTTCCTGTTCAACATATATTCAGTTGAATACATTACAAAGACAAGCTGTTTGTTGTTCCAACTGACAAACTTAGTTGTTTTGTTTGTTGTTTTTGTTGTTGTTGTTGTTGTTGTTTTTGGGTTTTGTTTTTTTTTTGGGGGGGGGGGGTTCCTCCCACTTCTTTTCTATCTTTTTCTTCTTTTTTGTCCACTTATTTTTAATTTGATTCCCATAACATTTCCTGAAACAAAGAGGCAACAAAGACTGGGAAAGTTGAGGAATGCAAGAAAAAAAACCCACCTGTTTGGATCATTCCAAAGGTGAACAGTTTAAAACAGGTAAGTGTGATTAATGAGTGTAAAAGGAGCATCCCATTGATTTGCTAGAGCACCTTCAGGATTAAAAGTTCTGGAATGGATGCAGACTAGTATCTGAGTTTGTCGGGAGTGCTGCAAGAATACCCACACAATCTCTAGTGGCAGCTCTGCACTATCCAGTATACATCAGTGTACAGCTCGAATTTTAAAAACAAAGGAAATGTCGCCATCTTTTTAATGATACCACAAAGGGGAACATGCATTAAAAGCGCAAGAAAGAACTCTGTTCTATATGAAGGTTACAAGTTTGAATCAGTTTGTCATGAGTTTTCTGACTTTGATCCCATACTGATCAGCTCAAGAGAGTATTTCTGCCAAGTAGAAAAATCAGGTAAAACTGGGTGTAAACTGGCAGGTATGGAGTTTGCTTGGGGGGAAGCTTGTTTCGTACTCAGGATATCCACAGATGTGAGATCTATTGCAGGGTGTAAACCTCACAAGTGAGACATCTGTTTCACCTTTCTTGAATGCAGAGTAAAGAGATTGGTTGTTGTTGTTTTTGTGTCCACTAGGTGGTAGCACCAAATTTGTGCATGAATGTTTTTTGCATGTGCTAAGCTTCATGGGAACTGGTTTTGAAGATCTTAGAAGTGAGGACAAAATTGCTAAATAGGGCCAGTGTCACAGAGTGGGAACATTTCTGCTCAAAATGACAACCAAAATCATTGAGGTGAGATCCTGTTGACTTCTTTTCATTTTTTAATTGCCTTAAAAAGAGAATTTACAGGGACTGAGGTCAAACTTGATTTAGAGTTTAAAGTACAAATAATGCTCTGTTCAGAGAAAAAGACTGGGTATCTGTTTTGGTGTCAACAGCAGGGCAGCACCACAGGAATCTGAAATTCTTAGAAAAACAAATCCAACCTTTTCTACATTTCCAATACAAGATCCTGGTACATTTGACTACAAAGCAGACCATAGATGGAGAAATAATAAAAGGAATTAAACCACATCATCAGACCAGTAGAGGGCAGTAAGACATAAATTAAGGCCATTCAGCATAGACGACTCTATAGAAGGGGAAGATAGGCCGACATCATCGTGTGCAGCATCATAGTTAGCCTGTTAACAATGAAGAATATGTATTACTTATGACTATCCAAAGCATGAAGACTCTAATACAAAACCATCAAACCAAGTCATTTACAGATGCGTGTGATGTGATTGTGGAGGGAAGAATAAAACAGTGTGGATGCTCTACCAATCAGAAGAGTTAAGCGAGAAGGCAGGGACATTTCAACCGGGAAATCAATTGCAGAAGAACTAAATTTAGACCCTAGTTTCTGCAATGTAAAAGCACATAGTCTCTCAAAAAGTTCCTTGCACCTAAGGAAAGTTTTTGCAGTTGAAAAGCACCTTCTGTGTGCTCTTTTACCTTCACTTTGTGAGGACTCCTGTATGGTTAAGGAAGGAAGAACAGATTTTATATATATGTGGATGGTTCAATGAAGCAAGGGCAAAAGTGGAGAATTCATGAGTCTTTTGCAAAGTAGGGTATATTTTTGTTTTGTAAAACTGTCTTTCCAAAGAAGATTAATTTTTGCAAAGTACAGGTGATTGTCCAAATGCAGTAATTCTGGCCAGGGGAGGACGTCTTTGATACGGGTATAGGTCGTGAAGATTTCTCACATGAAGAAAGACTTTCAAAGTTTTTTTTATAAGGCTGAAGAGTGTTTGGACTGCTCATTCAGGATAAGTTCAGTTTATGGTACGAGGTTGGGTAGCAAAGTTGATTTCCACAAGGGGGCAGCAAAACTAAGTTGCAAACACATCATCAAGGTTTCAGAACCTTTTGAGATAATCAAGCTGCAACTTTGTGCAACCACAAACAAAGCTGATGTGCTAAATACTGCAGCTTCTCGATTATCCACTTTAGACTGGCACAGTAGAATATCATCGCAAAATTCAAACATTTGCAGCCTTGTAATAAAAAAAGAAAACTTCTGTCTGAAAAGCTCATTTCTCCACTCATCCAATGATCCTACAGCTTAGAGGACAATAAGATTTGGAGTTTGCACACAATAAGAACTGACTGACATGCAGGCACCCTGTAACTGTCAGCAAAGGGGCTCAAAGCCTGCCTCAGTATTGAATTATGTTGTCTAAATATTTATGCACTGCTTAATGGTTACATCACACTCTGAGCTCTGACTAATCTACCTTAGCACTGAAAAATACAGGACGGAAGGAGTCTCAGAACTGGACCGAAACATGTCAGCTGCTGATAAGTGGATTGCAACCCAGAAATAAGAAGCTGTTAGGACTGAACAGGAGGATGAGGGAGGTGTGAATTGGCAGGCTAACTGGTAGGAAGATAACATGAGATTAGAATGAAAGAAATGAAGAAGCACTAAATGAGAGAAGCAAACAGAGAAAAAAGTTTAACAGAGTTGGTATGACAGGACAATACAAAAAAAAAGGCAGTGAGAGTGTAAAGAGGAGCGACAGACATGGAGAGAGCGGAAAGTGATCTGGCTTACTTGCACTGACTGTTTTGAATTGTGCTGACAGATGATAGATGAGGAGTGGGAAGTGTTGGTGAGGGGCACAGCTGACTAGGAGAGGTGTTGAAGAGGAATAAGATGGAAATGAGGCGGTCAGGAAGGAAGGGACTCTTTCAAAAGATGTCATTTCATTTCAAAAGACTGGAGAGAGAGAGAGAGAGAGAGAGTTTTATGCATCTGGATTGTTTGAAAACAAATTTACAAGTTTTTCCTCTTTTTGATAGTGTCTGTTATACACTGCTCACTCTCACAACCCACTTTGATTATTTTGATTCATCATGGTATAGATACAACAAGGTGCTGGGAACTTTCCTCTGAGATTTTGCTCCATTTTGAAATAACAGCATCATGAAATTCCTGTAGATTTGTGGTTGAACATCCATGATGTAAATCTCTAATTTCACCACATCCTAAAGAAGCTCTGTTGGATTGAGATCTGGTGACTGTGGAGACCATCGCAGTACAGGAAACTCTTCATCATGTTCAACTAACCAGTTTGAGACGATTTTAGTTAGGACCTGGAGCATTATCCTGCTGGAAGTCTCCATCAGAAGATGCGTGTACTGGGCTCATAGGTAGGTGATGCTCAACTGGCACTAAGGAGCCCAAAATGACACAATAAAATACCCCCCACACCATTATACCAGTAGAAGCAGCAGACTGAGCCATTGACACAAATCAAGATGGATCCATCCTTTCATGTTGTTTCCTCCAAACTCTGAGCCGACCCGTGTGCTTCAAGGTTGGACATTATGTGTTCAGAGATGATCTAATGCACACCTTGGTTGTTGTGAGTGGTTATTGGAGTTCCTATTGTTTTTCTATCATCTCCATCAGTCTGCTAATTCTCCTCTGACCTCCATCAACAAGACATTTAGTCCCAGAGAACAAGTGCTCGCTTTATATTTTCTCTCTTTGGGACTATTCTTTGTAAACCCTAGAGAAAGTTGTATGTGAAAATCCCAGTACATTCAACAGTTTGTGAAATATTTAGACAAACAACCGTGACTTGTTCATAGTCTCTGTAACTCAACTTCAGGAAGTCGTCTTCACCAAGTTGACATACAGAGATGCATCGAGGTAAAGTAACAAGCAGTTGTACAGGTTTACTTGATAGGTGGTTATGGATGTACTGAAATACCTATTCAGCACCTTTTTGTACAGGTATAAATATCATGGGGATAGTGCATAGTGAAAAGAAGTTTTGTCGTTATACAACATAAACCCTGGAAGGCAACTGAGGATGATGCATCACAGATCAATACCCATCCATTCATAATTTAAGAGTCTGAGGAACAACATGAGAAAAAAACATTGGAATGACGCAAACAGCAGCTGTGGACTCCTCAGAGACATTTCTGATTCCACTTTTCTTTCTCTCTGAAGATCTGATTACATGTTTGGACTGCTGGAGTGCTGCTCCACAGGACTGTCATTACATCGATTTCCTGCCAGAGCAGCAAAAGTGTATTTTTAGTAGAAGTCAGTCCAGGTACATGGGGAGTGGATGAATCACTCCTTCCTGTTTGTCCTTTTCTTCTGGTTGTGGTTCACTTGCTTTTATATTAATTATCAGTCACATTTTTTCACTGTTCAGATTCCTGTTTCCAGTCTTGTCTCAGTATTTGTCATCCTGTGTGATGTTGTCATTGTTACCGTTTGAAGTATGAGGCAGGATGTGTCTTCAAATCCAGAGATGTGGTCTTGATGGAAATGCTGTTGGCTAGTGAGATAAATGATGATCAAATGTGCTTGGGATTGTTTGCATGAGATTTATGAAACACAGATGAATTTGCATTCAATCATGTTGTTTCAACCAAAATCACACCTGAAAACCTAATTGAAAATAATAGCAAGGAAAACAATTGTATAGAGTTTTTTTGTTCAGTTTTACTGGTAAAGTATTTTGAAAACCTGCAGTCTCTAAAAGTAGTATGGGAGGTGGAGCCTTTAGTTATCAGGCTCCTCTTCTCTGGAACAACTTACCAATTGAGGTCCGGGAGGCGGACACCCTCTCTTTTTGGTAGCAGACTTAAAACTTTACTTTTTGATAAATCTTATAGTTAGAGCTGGATCAGGCCTAAATCCAGCTCTTAGTTATGCTGCTATAGATCGAGACTGTCGGGGGGGAAACGAACACACTTGGCTTCTCTTTTCCTTTCTCCTCTATCTGTCAGTCTAACTTTTATCTTAATGCCCCATTATAGTTATTAACCATGATCCTCTGGGGGTCTCTGAGCTTGTTTGTAGGTTCATCTGGATTATTGCTGTGGATCTACCAGCTGATGTGGGATGACCTGGCTCCAGCTGCTGTGGCTTTGGCTGTTCTCTAATTTTTCTTCTCTCTCTTTGTCAGTCTCTCTCTCTCTCTCTCTCTCTCTCTCTCTCTCTCTCTCTCTCTCTTGATGTTGAGTCTCTGTTAATGAAATAATAAAATACTCTATCATTAACAGGTATCAACCTGCTAATGTTTTGTAAAGTGTCTCGAGATAACGTTTGTTATGATTTGGCGCTTTATAAATAAAGATTGATTGATTGATTGAAAACCTCTATTTTTCGGGTTAAAAGCTCAGCAAGGTTGCTCAAAATGTTAACAAGAGGCAGAGGAAATTTCAGTCGTACCAATTCCCTGGGATATGATGCAAATATTAATTCAGTCTTTTTCTACGCAGAAAAGAAAGTTGACCACAGAAAAGATAAGGTTCTTTGTAGGAATGTATCAAATTTACCCAAATGTCCACCCCCAAAGTCCCATGGCAGACACAGTACAAAATAACCAGTTTAGGAACAACATATTTTGGTTTTAACTGGTTCAAGAACATAAATTTTGAGGTGGAACCCAAAAAAGAAAACATTACAACACTGCTGCTATCCGGAACAAACCGATTGTAAAAAGCTTCTGGTTCAAAGTCTTGATGGTTACAAGTCATGGTGTCAACTAAAGGTTATAAAATGACGGTCAATTTATGACATCGCAGTGACACACTCCTACCCAGCTGACACGTTACCTGTTGAAGTCTCATGGTGAAGATTACAAAAGCTTTGGCCGAAATGTGTTTTCACTGTCAATCTGCCATGCGTCATCCTGTCTCATGTTTCTGTCTTATTTTCTCTCCACAAACTGAGAGAAAGAGGCATTCAGGCATCTGTAGCGCTCCTGGTGTTGGCAAAGTGCCATTACAACAACATCCATCACCCCCCTCTCTCTCTTTCTCTCTCCATCTCTCTCGTCCCTCCCCTTTTCTCCTCCTCAATGATACCCGAGCGGACCGACCAACCTGCATCCTTGCTTTCTTGTAGCCAGGCTTCCCCAGCTGTTCCGCGCTACCTAAACGAGCCTGCGCAATGGACGCTCGTCAAGTGTAGGAAACCAATAGCGCGTCTTTCCTGGCGAACCGGGGGTAGAGCGAGAAACATCACAAAAAGCACTCAGAAAACAGTGGGGATGAAGACGGACCGTTCCTCCCGGTAAACAAGCGGAGCAGGAGCCTGGAAATCACCGGCGGAGAGTGGAGGGGGGGATTTCGGGGACACAGCCATGGCGACGGGAGGAGGAGGCGTGAAGCGAAGGAGGAAAGCGGGGCTCCCGGGATTGTGTTGGAAAACCTGCTACTTTCCCATTTTGTTCTGGGTCGTTTCTGTGTGCGGAGAGGAGAACACGCTGATTGTGGAGGTAAGAGAGACGCGGAGAGATTCGCTCTGAGGGGGCGCACAGTGTACATACCCAAACACAAACATGGCTATGAGGAGGAGAGTAGAGCAGTCAGGTTTATTGACATGGTTTTTCAGCTCTCAGTCTGTTTTCCCGTGAACAGAGGATGTGGGAAGGTGCTCCGCTCCATCAGTCCAGCTCCATTTAACGCACGCAGGAGGAGCGGAATGATGCGCTCCTCGAGATGTTTTTGTACAGCCTCTGTTTCTTCCTCTCATCCTGCCATGAAAGTGATACCTACCAGTCCTGTGAGAAGGAGGGACAGGCACGTAAAAGATTTACGAGTTAGAGAGCTGAATTAATTACAGGGAACAAGAGAGCAGCATTGGATCCGCTTGGCTGAGGATCCTCGCTCCACTCTTTTGTTTTCGGGCGCGCACTGCCCGCTTCCAGCAGCAGCAGCCTTTCAGTGAATCTACTAATTATAAACAAAGGTGGCTTAATGTCTCATCTGAGGCAGTTGTTTCCGCCTGAAGGTGGACATCAGAGCTGCATTGAAAGAGCTCTTGCAGCGCAAATGATTTCTGCCGCTTTTTTTTCACGCGGGGGAGGGAGTCAGTCCAAGATGGTGAGGTGCTGCATGTGCAAAGTGTCAAAAAGCCTCAGAGGAAGCGGCCTTGAATACGTCCGCAATGAACGGCAGATTTACAGGCTGTTAATTGTTGTCGTTTATGACTTTTTAATCCCACGTCTCTTGTGCGCAATCGAATACGCACACATTGTTCAGAGAGGGTCAAAACGCTCCAGTGTGCACATGTTAATGGTTGTGTGGCACATCCCCGCTGACTGGAGGAGTCTGTGTAATGAGCTCTCTACCCACGTTGTCAATAAATAGCCATCAGCATGCAGAGAGCATTACAGAGAACCTGAATGAGAGTGCTGCTTTCATGTGTGCTGAACAAAGCATCTCCAGACCCCCTCCTCCTCTCCTGACTCCAAATATAGCCTCCTTCCATAATTTATGGAAATGGCAGCGAGTTGGTGGAGAGAAGGAGAAGAAGTGCAGACAGATGTGTTGCGTTTTGAGTTCATCTGCTCATGGCAGCCAGTGAGGGCAGATGTTGAGAGTTCTTTGTTTCACATGAGGGGGATAAAATGTGGCACTGTGGCTGTTTGATCCCGTCTTTAACATTAAGGTCATGTACTGTGTAAAGGAGAGCGTATACCGTACTCTTTGCACCCAGGGAGACGTGATGAGTAGTGTTTTTATTAAGTGATGTTTTTGCTGCTCGTGACACTTTCATTCAGACAAAGGAAGCGCCTGTGGCTGTGAGGAGCGTGGCAGCTAACAGCCTGCTATGTCACGCTGCTGTACAAAGGATGAGATGTTTTCACTGAGCCTCGTCTTTTTTTTCTCTCCCTGAGAAATCATAATCCTCAGAAAGCTTCGGCTGGAACATGTCATGCTAATGTGGTCACATACAAACTGTACATCATCGTCCTCCCAACAGGTCAAGGTCTTAAATCAAATGTTACAGTAGACCTGCCGGGAAATGTGTACTGCCTGAATCCTCTTTGTACTGGAGACAAAGGTTGCAGAATGTAAACTAGTCTGCGTGGTAAGATTTGTGGAAACCAAAGGACACAGAAAATGTGACAACTCCTGCCATTTAATCAGTCAGAAATTGTGAAAACTCTCGAAATCAAAACAAAAAATCCCAAGAAGAGACCTGTTAAAACATGATTTGTAATCCAGCTGGCAATGATGAGCCAAAAATACAAGAATTGGGCAAATCCTTACAATTTAAAAAGTGCACAAAAAAAAAAATCTGAAATTTGTTTTTCACTTTGTCCTTGTCATGGTCAAAGCAAATGCCAAGTGATTTTCTGGGTAAAACAACTCCCAAATTTCTGTATCTCCCTCTGTACACAGATTTTTAAGCGGCTCGATCCTCTTGATGTGTATTGATACGCAGAAAATATTTACACATTCATGAACATAGTAATCACTTTGTGTTTCTAATTTGGTTGAAAAATACATTTGTATGGCTCCCAGTTTTGGCTCTACATTATCACAGCGGAAACTGAAATCTTTGCAAGTACATGTGTCTCGTTTTTGGGAAAAAATATCTTTTTAGCCACATTCAGCTGAAAAGTCCAAAGAAATATGTTATTCAAAGATATTCAATGACTCCTGAATTCTGCCAATGGAACAAGAAAATGCACTTGTTAAGCTTATTCTTGTAGAAAAACATGATTGGCAGATTTTCTAGTCTTTTCAAGCAATTCATGCATCACATTTTTTTTTCTCAAAATAAGACATTTTAAGGCAAAAGCGCTTACTTGGATTCCAGTTTTTTGCAGTGAACAAAGCACATCAGTTGTTATCTGCTGAAAAACACCAGGGTGTTAATAACTCCATCTCTTCAAAACATTTTCTTTCTCGTGATTTCTGAACAAATCTTTCACCGTGAAGTCACAGCCGACTAATCTCAACACTTCTCCACATCACGGTTTCTTTGTGTGCCCTGTGAGGCCGTGTGCTTTTTATAAGATTATGATCTCTGATCTCGGTCCTGTTTTCCTGGATTTGCACGGCAACAAAGAGGCGAGGATGTTTAAAAACACTTCAAATGGTAATTCTGATGTGAGCTTAGAGTCCTGCTGTGGATTTAGTCGACAAATAATCAAACACATCCCTGTGTTTGCTGAGGATTTGGGAACATTGAGGTTGATGTTGTTGATGTTGATGTTGATGCTGATGTTTATGTCAATGTTGTTGATGTGTTTATCCCCTGATTCTTGAATTTGATGGATGAAGCATGAACTCTGTTTATCTCTTTGCTGATCTGTTTTTATATACGCCCCTGCTGGGGTCTCTGAGTCAGAGATTTGTTTGTGACTTTGGCTGCAGAGGTTTATGTTTGTGTTGGCTTTTCTGTATTCTCCTTAAACTGCATGAAAATGTGTTTTTGCTAATGTCTGGGCCATCTTTAAGTTATTTATTTGCTGGACTTGATGGCTCACATCATGATAAAGCTTGCTAATACAGAGCTGCAGATCAGCTCTTTGTTTTTGATCATCTCTGTGAGTAATCTGTAAAATATTGAATTAAATTGTAGTGATGACCAACAATCTTCAGAATAAGGACTTTGGACATTTTTAGGAGAGTGTTGAGTGCTCAGACCCAGGACAGGCCTGTTCCATGTATAACAAGCTTCAGCGATCTCTCAGTCAGAGATTTTACATTTTCTAGAGCGTATCCTCAGAGTTTTACTTATTTGTGGGTTAAAAGCAGGATCTTAGAAGTCATAAAGATGTTTAAAAACTTCTTGTAGATGTAGTATTTGGACCCGAGCCAAGGTGATGGGTGAACTAAAAGTGTGTAAACATATTCTGCAGACGCTACATCACCTGGATTAGAAAAAACTCAAAGCAGCTTTGTTTCATTTGATCTGGCATATAGTGGATCGCACATTACAGCCATCATTCACAATTTGACTGAATATCTGGAGGTGCGAAGTTGACCCCAAACACAGCATAATCATTGCATGAACCCAAATGAAAAAAAAAACAAACTAATGCTTGAAATGCTGCCAGTCTCCTCAAAGTGTTGTTAAGCCAAGGTGTCTCTTTAAAAGCCAATAAAAAGGTCAATGTCAGGCAGAGAGTGTTTCAGAAGAAGTAGGAAGATTATTATTTTAGATTCTCCTTCTGAGTTGAGGACAGTTACACCTGCCTCAAATACAAAGAAAAAGTTCTTGTTCTTCTGGAATAAAACCTCACGCTGCATTATTCAGTTAAACATATGGAGCAGTATGCAAAGTAACAGGAAGATGAGCAGACACATTGAGCTAAAAGATGAGATGTCAACACATCAAAATGCATTTCACAGAGTAAGAAAGGAGGCAAATCAAAGAACAGGTCCAGTCTTAGTGATGTCCGTCTTCGAGCCACATTGAGAGTTTCGGCTGTCACCTCCTTCAGAGCAAATGTGGCCCAGCTGTCTGAGAGGAAACACTCTCAGGTGTCTGACAGCAGGTGTTCGGCAGAAAAAGGCAAATGTGACTGTAAAATAGTTCATGTTGAGAGGTGCAATTGAATGAACAGTTGAACGTTTCAGGTTTCTTTTCTCTTTTTTTCTATTAAACATGAAAAGTAGACCACCTGTGACAAGGTTGGATGCTCAGCTGCCCTCTGGTTGTTTCAGTTGAAACCTCTGATCTAGAAACTTCTGGGGCTCTACGACAAAGAGGTTCCTGATGACGGCTATTTCTGTTGTTGCGTATCTTTAAATGTAAAAGTGCTTTTTATGCTTTTCAACTTTTAGTTGCAACCAAAAGTTGATTTCAGGCCAAAGGGCAGGTTGGATTGTACATGTTTGGGGAAAATATGTATCGCACAACAACTGCAGGCCAGTAGAGGGCTGTAAGACAGCGAACAAGGCCATTCTGCAAAGATGCTGCCATTGAAGACAGAGAAGAAATTCAGCCCCTGATTGTGTTTTACTGTACTTTAAAGTGATTTGATGAAAACAGTGTGTCTGCTGTCGACAGCACAAAGACAGCAGATATCAACTTGTGTGTCTGCTTAAGAAACGAGCTGATAGATCGAGAAGTTACAGCGGGATACATCCTTCTCAAACAGGATGCATTTCTGAGAACTTCTCCTTTGTTCCAACAGCCATCGCAAACTCGATATCAACTGACATATTCAGTTGAAGGTCTCCAGTTTATGTGGTCACTAAGTAAACTTTAACAGTTTGGAAGCTGACGGAGACACATTTACACTACCAGGCTCAAAAGGAAACAATTGTAAGGGAGTTATTGAGTCACAGTGGGGTATGATCTTATTGTGGAAGGAGAGTGAAATCAAAACACTGGATGCTTCACCAATCAGAACATTCAGCTTTTCCCGTATTTCTGAAAAGTCCCTAAGCAGGGCCATAGAAGGGGTAGATCAATAATCCAAGAACTAAATTTAGTCCCTAGTCCCTGCAGTGTAAACACACCTTTAGTCGGATGTGTTAATCACTTGGATACCTGGGTTGACTTCAGCCCAGAGTGTCTGTTTTCTCTGTTTATCGTGAGAATTGTGTCAGTCGTCCTCCAGCAACATGTTCACCCATGAAACATTGTGTGTTGTCCTCTCTGCTCACCTTCAGAGTGACACAGAAACACTCAGGTTTGTTTCCTCAGTCTGTAATCACAGAGGACAGATCCCTCTCTGCAGTGGAAACACAGATGCTCAGTAAGCAGACACAGCAGAGGGAGAAGGAGGCGTAGCGCTCTTTGTCTGACTCACTGCTTCATGCTCCTTTGTCTGTTTGCACATTAGGTCAGATTTCTCTGGTCACTACCTACTACTGTGTTGTGTAATAAGTATTTTTGGTTAGCAAGTATTAACTGCTGCTCAATGTTGTTTCAAATATCTTTTTCTGTAAATGGTGAAAAAAAACACTTTTCTTAATCCTAAATAATGATCGATGGATTGGCTAATTTGTTCTGGATGAGAGAGATCACATGGTCAGAGGGATTCATGCTGTTTAAGGCAAAGTAAGTTTATTTGTAAAGTAAGTTACTGCAAAAAAGGCAGGGACACAGATCGATATAACAAATTAGAGACACTTTTCTGACCACTGCTGTTCTTTGCTTTTGCATCAGGGTCAATAGACATGGTGTTCATTTGCTTACAGAAGTCATACATTTGATTGTTGCAATTATTATACAGTGTTCTTAAAACAGGAAACTGCATAAATTTGCTAAATAGAGGGTGTGGTCAAGTTGACTTTCAGATGTGCGAAGTGTAACACCAGACTCTAACCAGATTGAACACATTTTCATTGTAATGCAAAGAAAAGTGATATTGCACATAGGACATGGTAGAGATATTGGATGTGATTGGGATGTGCTTTCCAAAACAGACGCCATTTAGACTGTTCTGAAAACATTTTGACAGGTTTGTGTGAATGTAAGAAACAACAGCAGGAGAGATACAGCTCCCCGTGGTCCTCATTTATTTTGGGCTGTGAATCCTCAAACATGTTGACTCCTACCCTGTCTCTGCTTGCCATGTTAGTTTGTTGTTGTAGGAAAACTTCACTTGATCTGGTGTCCACATGGGTTATTTTATATTTAAGGTCAACAGATGTTTTTATGTGGTTTGAGTGCACAACTTCTGCTTCGTATGAATTGATGCAATATTGCTACGGAATCCAGCAAAAGTTGCGATCTTGCTTATCTGATCCAGAGGGCTCAGACATGCCAGAGCTGAAAGAAAATGTGTCAACTCACAGTGTAGCTGCTCCATGCTACGTCCCTGCTCCGGCAGATTGCATCAGATATGCAACAGTCCTATTTTTGCTGGGTGTCAGGGCTGTGATGAATCAATTCACCATTGGAAAGATCGAGCAGGACAGGAAGTGGTGCATGGAAAACCACCGAAAAAGAGCCTGAGACTTTCAAAATAAAACAAACTGTGTCAAAATCAAAGCGTTCTCAACTTAACTTGACTTCAATGATATAATGAGAGCAGCCAGACCAGGAGTCAACAGGTTTCAGGTTTCACAACCCAGCAAAGAGATGATTATTATTATTAAGGAAACTCCCTGTTTTCCTGACTCCACCTCCCTTGCAGTCCTGCAATGTTTCACACTGAACACACAACAGAGTAAAGTTGAACCTGATTTGCATCTGGTATATTTCTTGAACAATGGAGCAAGTTAACCCATTGACTTTGTTTAAAACCTGTCAGATATGGTGCTATGACATCTCTGAGATAGATCAGAGATTGTGCTGGTGTGATTTGGCTGTAACTGTTTTCTAGGAAGCTCCAGATCCACCTCTTTGTTTGTTTCAAGGTTGACACAAATTTGGGGGGAGTCAGTATTTTCCAATATAGCAACTTCTGTTATTAAGCTTTTGTACCTCTCTTCAGGAGCAATCGGGTGACATCACTGAGTCAAAGTCTGTGTTCATTCAGCCTATGGTACCATGAATAACCACTAATAATGGCGTTTCACATAGCTACAGTGTGTGACCAAATAGGACATTTAGTCTGAGTCCAAGAAACTGAAGATTTTCTAAACTCTCCTTTAAAATGGCTGCAGGTGTGATCACGACAGTAACGGCTGAGATGGTGATGACTGCGCAGCACATCCAGGAATGATGGCAAGCAAAAAAAAAAAAATTACAGCTTTGATGAAAAAAAAATGATGTAATGATTAAAAAAAGCTAAAGTACAAAGACAACAACAGAGCAAGGAGGGAGGCTGATGGTTTTCAGAGATAGAAGTGTTTCCAAACTCCCCAGGCTTTTCTCTCTTTTTTTTCCGTGTGTTTTTTCTCTTCTCTCCTAGGAGAAGAGGAGCTCAGGGAGAACTGCTGGTCCCTGGGGTGTTGTAAACACTACATTACTCCCGAGATGTGGGCTAAATGAGCCTGCAATGCTGCACTTACCAGGAGCGTGTGTGTATGTAGCCTGTGTAGGCGGGTGTGAATCCAGCGCTGTTACTAGTAGTTTTAATCTTTGTCCTTATTTACCATCTTTAAATCTTCAAAGTGAAGCTTCAGAGTATGGCGCGTGTGCCTCATATTCACGCCTATTTATTGCTCTCGCTGTGCTCAGAGGGCTTTGTTTTATTTTGATGGACAGACTCATTTTCGTACAGTCCTTCCTCTCCGTCTTTGTTTGTCTGTCTTGTCTTTGTCTCGAGCTTTTCTCACTTCCCTCCTCTCTCCCTCCTTTGTCTCTCTCTTCCACCGACGCACACGCATGACAACCGCAAGGTTGTCATTGTGCTTTTGATGGGAGTATTGTCCTGTTTGTATGCAGCAAGCTGAGGACGAACTGCCTCAGAGGACTAGTTTGAAGTACTGAGAAGGAGAGATGTGACTCAGCTGAACTCAGTGAACCTACCTTTTTGAATAATTGACATGCTCTCTAAAGTACTATGATAGAAACTCCTTATATGCCTCACTGCCCATCGTACTGCTTTAGTTGGACAACTACACACCTGCACAGTACAAATCTGGCAACAAACCTGACTGTGACTCTGAAAATGATCAGTTTGATCCCATTTTCTGACAAGAGTTGTTAATAATAAAACTATTTTGAGTCATCTTAACTGGGAGGTATTTTGGAAGCACTTTGTACCCAAATTAGCCAGAAATCTCCAGTGAATCCTAAACATGTCAGTTTGAGCAAATCCACCTGGGGTTTTTATTTTGGGGCTGAAAGTCTTTGGATTGTCTACGAAATGTGGATGCAGTCTGGTATTGCGTATTAGGTCCCAGCTCAACCAATATGTAGCTATAGATAGATGAATGAATGAATTAATAAACACATAGTTTTCACCTGGGATCAACAATAACTTAGTAGAGCAACAATCAGTACCTATATTTAATGTAGAGTTTTATAGCACTCTAAACTGCTACACTCTTTGACGATTTACACTGCAAAAACTGAAATGTAATGAAATTTTTGTGTCTTACTTGAAGTGAAGATTGATTAATTTCACTTAATGTGAACCATATTCATCTAACAAGCCAAGATAATTATTGGCAAAAATGGTGCCTTATTAGTTTTTAAGAGTTCAAAGTTATCCAAAGGGGTTAGAACAAACTGAACCAGTTATTTTTCTTACCCCATTGGAAGTTCCTAGCAGCAAACACCAGAAAACATTTATTTTCATCTGTCCTCACCTCGCAGGCTGGAAATGTTTTGTTACTGACACACGTCACGTAAAAAAAACCTCTTTGAAAATGAGAGCAATATAAGGAGGTATTAAACCGAGTACACTTGTTGCAGATACGTGGTGACAGTGAATCTGTTCCCCTCAATCCAGAGATGTTGCTTCAGGTCTGTTGTATTCAGTTTATCCTTTTCAGTCAGGTTCCTGTGTGTTTTAGCATCTTTTGGAAATTTTTGTGCTGTTTTCTCTCTGATCTCTTTCTTTGCTTGGCTGCTAATCAGTCAACCAGTAACTGTGACTCTGAATTTTGGTCATGCTTTCTAGAGAAACAGAGCAGAGGCCTCCAACAGGGGGTCCAAGGCCACTATGGTACTGAGGGGGGGACCCTCACAATTTTGGTTGATAAGGCAAATTTCTGTTTTTTTTTTCAAATAATTGATAAGTTAATGCATGGCAGTAAGAAAAAAAAAGATAATCTGAATGGCTTCTATGTTTGGTTGTCATACAGTTGGCAGACAGTGTTGATGTTGGCATTGTTGCCAGTTGAAATGGTCGGTTTATTAACGGCAGACACAAGTCTACCAGCAAAAAACAATTCAATATGCAATAGTATGGGGTCCCTTCTCCATCTCTCCATTTGATAGGAGGTCTTTGGTCTAAAAAGATTTGAAGACCCCTGAAATAGAGAGTAGTGCTGAAGTTATCATTCAACCATATTGCCATCAGGAAATCAAGATTTTGCCACAGGTAAAGGTGAAATCATGAACCTCAGTCATGAGCCAAACTCATTCCTTCAGTCTGACAATCAGAATCAAGTACTCCCTAGTTATTGTTGACTTTATCCATCCTTATTTTTGTATTTCTTTGTTGTAGCCCCCTTGTTTTCCTCTGACTTTCCCTGTTTTTTTACTCCCAGTATAAATAAAACAAACAACAAATGAGTCGGTCATGTGTTTGCAGCTGAATCTAATCCATCAGTGTAGTCAAGAGGAATAACAGCTGACCTATCAGAACCAAGTAAACTTGCTGTAAATTAAACAAAGGCATAAAAAGAAACAGTTCCTCCAAAGGTCTTTTTTTATACATGTACAAAAAAGTAATCAGAAACCACAGTCTGTGAGTTCACTCAGTGACAGATGCAGGTCTTCACAAAGAGAAGTGCATGTTGTAGTGTATAATTATGTTTTGCATGTCACTTGTTCTGCTTTAGTTTTGTTGATGTTTGCTTCATTGGGAGATTTCCTGCTGAGCTTTTTCTTTACAGTACTGTCACTGGTTTTGGGATCAGCCTCATTTGCGTAAAGCCCTGAACAGAGTGAAAAAGGGTGAGAAGATAAAAGAGGACGAGTTGTGTAATACTGCAGCAGGAGACGTTGTGTCAGGCGGTGAAGGTAGAGAGGCTTCAGATACTTAAAGCACAAAGACGAAGAGAGAGTAAAGGAGGAGATGAGCTAAAGAGCGAGTGAGACAAAATGTAAATGGAGCAAGAAATATTGACACGCAGAGCAAAGCTGAATATAAGAAGGCAAAAAAGAGATTAAGTTAAACCCTGAAATCACAAAAAGGGAGTGAGTGGAATCTAAAAGTTGATGTGATTTTTCCAGTAAAGATGTGTTCACCAAGGCCAAGAACAGACTGACAGAGAAAGTTCACATTACATTTTGTTCTTCTCCTCTAAGTCGTCTAATCATTAATATGAGTCACACCTTCTGCAGACAGAAATTAAACCAAAACAAAAAACGTGAATCATTTTATGAGCACTGAGTTTGTGTTCTTTCTATGATGCTCAAAAACACAGCAAGTTTACTCAGTTATTAGTATTGAATTGTTTTCAGATGTATGAATATATTAAACCTTTATTTTACCAAGAAAACGGGTTATGATATATGTGTTACGAGACTTAAATGTAAAAGTTGGAGGGAAAAAGGCTCTTTTTTAAAAATAATTTTAGATAAATAATCTTTGTGATCAAAAACTTGTCAAGTGTATTATGAGGGGCAGTCAGCTCAGTGTGTAGCACAAGATACCTAAAAGTATAGGCTTCAGCTTCATCTCCCTTTCTCTCTCTCTCTCTCTTGTCTGATAAAAAGCCCAGCATTGCTGTCATTTCATAAATGACAAACCCCCTCGTGTGCTACAACAAACACGTCATCAAGAAAAAAAAAAGCTGTCTATCTTTGGATGAGCAGGTTGAGTTTGTTGTTACAGGCTGAAAAACCATGAGAGTCTAATGGGAAGCCGTGGTGTGGAACATACAGTTAATGGAGCGTGCACTTCACTTATATCATGTTTGAAACATGGAAACACAGTATAGTGCATTCCTGCTGCACATCTCACTGCAGGTTGCAGCTCTCGAAGGAATTCTAGCAGCGTGAGACACTGAGCAGGATGGAAATGTAAGTGCAGTCCTAATTAAAAATGGATATCAGGCATGGCTCTTTCTGTGGGGGGAGAGCATCGTGCTTCTCTCTGAGCTCCCTGGGTGCAGCGTAGGAGAACATGGAGCATGAATTACATTTGATGACTGTGGCCGCTCAGGAAGAAGAAACATTTCACGCCGAGATGTAAATTTAATTATACAATGTGCCTGCAGCTAGTGCAGATCATCACAGTGTACCACCGTAATGATCATCACTGATCATATATTAATTGAATATTTGTGGGTGGATTTCACCGCCACAGGATGTATAAAAACACCAAACGTAGCAAAAGTGCTCAAGTTTATATAGTCACTGTTGATCTTATTTAAAGTTGTTGAAATGATCATTTTTATTGTATATCTCCATGGTAACAGCATGTTTATATGAAGGTTCAACCCTGAGATGTATTTAACGGTGCAGTATGAGCTGTGATATGTCAACAAAAAGTTCTCCCCCGGTCCAGGCTGTTAACATGTTCAGGATGAACCCCAGGGTTTGTTATGACTTGGCAGTATATGGATGAAGACGAATGAAGATTGGTCAATCGATTGATTGATTGATATAATGTTTAAGCAGCAAAAACATGGCAGTTGGATGGCTGTATGGAAATTTGGAACCAACCAAGTTCATTTTCATGAAGATGGCCAAGGACTAGAGGCTCCAACTGACATATTTATTATCTTTGAAAGTTACATATAAATGCTTTATTTAAGCATTCCTTTCATTAATTTCTAGAAAAAAGAACAGTCACTTTGTGTGGTTGTGTGGTAGAAATAATAACTGTTTAAATACTGTAGAATGTGAATCATTGATTCAATTCAAGTTATACATAGAAATATAGTACACAGAAAATTTCTATCTTCCACTATTGCTCAGAACACCTGATGACTCCAGGAAAAAGCTTCTATTTTTGCAAGTGTGATATGGAAGAAGTAATGCATGATTTAAAGAGCTCATTTGACCTGGTTGTGATGAGTGTCATTGATTTACACAGTAAAAACAGTGTTCTTCGTTTTACATCAAGAGTTGTAAATATTTGCAATATAATAGACATTATAAAGGCATTTGTCCAAGTTTTCCTCTTTCCTGACTCTAAACAGATTAGATGTATTATCACCACGATGAGATTAAAAAAGGGTGCTGACTTGAGTAAAAACAGAAGACCAAGAGAACACCAGGTGTACTTTTATTAGAAGGTCTTAGCTGGCTGTGTATCTGCTGAGGTGGGAGTGTATGATGTGTTTACCAAAGCTGGAAACAGCCTTTCCCAGGAGGGAACCGTTACATACAAACTGGGACCATTTTGGGAAACAGTTTCCAGGACACACTTTTCTCTAATCACATCCTCAAACACTGATCACAAAAGCCTCATATGTTTGTGGCGGAGACCACGATGATAACAGAGTGTTTCCTGACTGAATGATGAGGAGCTGGAGAAGAATTTATAAAACGGCAGGCGTCTTAAGAGCTGCAGTAACAGATTAGAATAGAAGTACTTCCCACACCAGTCCGTCCATCTATGAAGCCTCCTCTTCTTGTGTATCCATCTGTCAAATCTCCATCGATCTGTTGATAAATCTGTTCATCCATCTGTCTATCACTTCACACTTGGAGGACACTTCACAAGAACAGCTGCAACTGAGCCTGTGTCGGGTCCTGAGCAGTTTTACCTCGATGTGGTGCTGTAAGGGTCTTTTGACATTAACGGTTGTGATGGTTTCTGATGTTTGGAGGTCTGTAGCAGTCTTGAGATGTGACGTCTGTGTTGGTGAGAGTAAGTTGTGAGGAGCAAATGTTGTCATGTGTAGATGATATTGATTGAGAATGTCAGCGAAGTTGATGAGTTGAAGCTGTGATCACATGCTGCTTTTATTCCTTCAGGCACATTATAGTTAAGTCTCCCTGCTGTTGTTGCTGCGATAAGAAAAAGCACGATTGTGCTTTTCACTCTTACGTTTAACTTTATACATTTTCTGACAGTTCAGTTGTCAAAACACTGCACTTAGCATCTAACAAAATTAAAATACCACAACAGTACTTCAAGTTGGATCTCCTGCCTGTAAGTGTACAGGTGCAGATGTTTGCACTGATGTCAGTGAGTGATGCGTCACAAAAACTTTCATGGCACTGTTTGAAGTGTTTGACTTGTGGCTTGGATCTACAGGATGACTTCAGTTCGGGATGTTGTGAACAATACCTCTTAAACAGGACGGATATGAAACAGATAAAGCAGAATAATCGGGACCCTGAAATGCTGTTTGATTAACCAGGAATCAAAAAGGCCGCACTGACACTGCTCAGAAATTTTGGGGGTATCAAGCTGAAATGTTCAGGAACCCCTACTCAAAGTAAAGGCTTAAGAGCATACTAGTTGGTATACCCATTTATTTATTCAAAAGTTTGGATCATGAAGAACAGCCATTGCCTTCTGATCTAATGACAAAACCAAAACAATGGACCTAACATTTGTTTTTAAAATGCAAATAATCTAATTTTACGCAGGCATCAAGGTAATTTCAGTGATCTCTGGAAAATCTGACTGCAGTTCAACAGTCATCTATTAGAGGGTGGCTGCAGATGTGCCAGAAACCACATACACACCCATTCAAAAAGCAGATCTTTCCAACAAAATGAACATGTTGACAGATTTTTTTGTCATCTCTCAATTTTGCAGTTATTGAACAGAGGAGTTTTGAGCTCTAAAAGGGGATGACTAACTTGACTGACAGACGGGCATCCTACATCTTCACCTCATTCAAACTCAAAGTGTAGTCTCATTCAGGCTACAAAGTATGAAGACTGTTAGTCACTTTAGATTTGGGGCAACTTGCTTTCCCATGATGGGTCGCTTGGTAAAAATTTGATCACAAACTCTTCATCAGAGTCATCTACCATCAGCTTCACTCTCTAGATTTGCTCTTCCCTGTAAACAGGAAAATACTGAGTATGGAACAGATATATCAACATGTAGAAGAAATTTTATTGGATTTTGGAATTGGATTAGATTGGATTTTTTTTGGATATACAAACTCAGTAACCATGCTGTTTAATAACAAGCACTGAGTTAAGGATGCACTCATGAAGCCAGTTGCTTAGAAACAAAGCAGACCAAATGAACTTTTAGTGCAGTAAAAACTGTTCATGGATGAAGCTGAGGGAGAAGTGCTAAGTGCTTTGAAATACATGACTCAATTATTATAGGATAGCTTTGCGATATATTTTGGCACAGCTCTGTGTTTTTTAACCAACAGATGTTTGGTTATGTTACGTGGGGGGAGTTTACTGTTCCAACTGTGAAAACCATCCATCCATCTTCCTTTTGAAACCTTAATCATTTGTTGTCTAAAATGACCTGACAAGCATAAAAACTAATGCAGGAGTTCATTTCTTTATGAACCTCAAGATAATTTGTAGGTTTGTAGGATGAATAGATACCAGCTCTTATGAAGAAGAACATGAGCCATTTCTTTTCATTGGTTCCTGAAACACTTGTGCAGCGATGTTGTACGTAGTGGGTGTCTGTCGATGGTGGTTGAGATGTATGCTCACTGACCTTACATCATCTGTACGTCCTGGCAGTCATTGATCACTGTCTTCCAGCACATGGCCAGGGACTGTGTGTGTGTGTGTGTGTGTGTGTGTGTTGAGTGTTATACGACACCACAGACATGAGGTCATAGCTCTGAAACCATCAGTCCCACCTGGGCGCTTTTCAAAAAGGTGTCACATTACATAACCCTGTGTGTTCGTGTTTCTTTGCAGAGAGCCTCTTCTCTGTGTTTTAGCTGATATTTTGATGCTGTTGCTGCTCTTTCCTGAAAAAAAAAAAGTTAAAATGGATTTTTATTTTGGTCAATTTTTTGATCCAAGCTGAGCTCTTGCTGTTTGAAAGGATCTCAGATAGAGTGTTTTTGTGTGTGTAGGTATGAGTGTGGGTGTATGTGTGTGTGTGTGTGTGTGTGTGAGTGAGAAGACCTTTACTTTGCTCCAAATGAAACAGTGTCTGAGAAATGCAGATTTTAAAGCAGACATCTTTTGATAATGCTGTATTTCATCCGACAATACATTTGGTTTAAATATAAACCTGTTAGATATGTTTTGTCTCCTGAGTCATAAAGTTCCAGGATCTCTGAGTTTGAATCGATTTTGGCGCCTCCTTTGGACAAAGTAATAACCTTTCTTTTATGTCCTGTACATATTGAAACTTCAGCATCATTTTCTCTCTCAAAACTCCTCACAGAGGCTTTAAGAAACTCTCTTAACCTGCGTGACAAACCTCTGAACCACACTGTCATGCTGCTGAAAACAGGACTGTTATATTTGGTTTTTAACGTTTTGAAGACGAAGGATCTCCAACCAACAGAAACAACATGCTCTCTTATGATGCTTTTATCCAAAGTGCCTCACAGCAACATGACTGCGTACATCTGGAGCTTGGATCAGTCCAGTGGGAGTGAACTTTAACCCTGACTGTGTTAGAGCTCTGCTATGACCACTCAGCATTTCTGCAGCCTCGAGTCCATCTCATACTGCGGTGACCACAATCATTAGAACACCTGACATACTGAACATCATTTTTAATGTTCCTTTTTATTAGAAAAATGGCAAACATCAGCCTATGACGGCTCTGTTCTGTGATATGTGGTGTAAAATGATGACTATGGGGATTTTTAAATTGACTTTTGTATGTTTAATGGGTATTTTAACAGCCAATTCAACAAAACAACTGAAACCTCTTTAATATGTCAAGTGTTTGAATAATTTTGGCCACCACTGTGTATAACACTCCCTGTGCTCAGCGCTTAGGGATCCTTGCAGAAAGTATTCAAGATAATACACTGAGTGATTTATTGACAGGACCAAGATCAGCACTAAGATCAGGACTAACTGTTTAAAATGCAACTTAATTCTGAAGTTATATCTAATGAGGGGGAAACTCTGCTTTCATGCTGACAAAAAGAGATGACTGTAGAGTGAGAACTTGAGCCTGGAAAATAAATTGACAAATTTGTTGCAAAGACATGCATCAGCTGAAGCCCGGAAATCGTCTTGGATCAGTTAATTAAAGAGAACTTTCAAGAAAATCTAAAACTGCAACATGTTACAGGGACAGTCATAAAGAAAATGTAATCCATGCATTAAACATCCTCCTTATCACTAAATCAAACATTTATGAAGACATCCACACAGAGGCGAGGAGTAAAGCTTTCCCCTCCTCCTGCTGCTCTGAGCAAGATGCCAGGAAGCCAGACATCAAGCCACCAGTCGAGCTTTTACATCTCCTCAGATACCCCCGAGCCGCCCCGCTCAGATTCCACTGACAGATGAGAAACAATCACGGTCGGCGCCGTGCGAGCATAGCGAGAGATTTTCTGAACATTGTGACAAATGTTTCCCTGACGGTGAGGATCTGTTTCGAAGAAGGAGGGATTTCAGTGCTGATAAAATAAAGCCAAGAAGAACAGATTTGAGCGTTTGTTTACATAAAGCGAAGATGTGCAGATGATCCTAAAGATCTGAAGATAACATTTCCCTGAGGGTACAAAGTCTGAGAGTGAGCATTACATGAAATGTCACATGCCGGTGATGAAAGACGTTTAAGACATCACTAATGCCCCTCGTATGTGAAGTGTGAGTTATGGAACAAGCAGGGCAGAATATTTAAGAACCATAGAGACGCACTTTATGAGAACACTTCAGGCTTCATTCAAACTGTGAAACTTTCCTGAAATTCCTGCGTTTCACCTTGTTATTTCATACAAGTGCACAACAGTCACTTTTTCTGGCTAATCACTTTGATCATAAGAGTGAGTAAGTTTGCATCATCTCTGATGCCACGTTCAGAACTGAAGGAAATAAAATTCTACACCAAACACATAGAAATTTCTCTCCTCACGTCTTCGACAACAAGGGAATCCTTTCTGACAAAACGAGGCTGACTCCTTTTCATTTTCCGCACAAATATCAAACCGCAGCAGCAGACAGCTGCTCTCCGGGAGCTACATCGAGCTGTGATTTCATTCATTAATCACTCGCTGTTCAACACTGCCAACTCTGTTGACTTTTGATTTCTTCGGTGGATTTTCATTTTGGTTCGAGGTGTTTACAGGAGCGCTGAGAAGTGAGGCTGCAGAGGAGGTGAGCACACAAAGTCCAGGGTGATTCACTTCTCCTTTCTGTTACCTCTCACCAAAGATCCAGTGTAGTCCACATCAAACATGAGTCAGTGTGCTGCTCAGACAGGCAGAGGGAGGCTGAACTTCAGTTTTTCTCATGGTGATGCAACAGAACAAACAGACTCCACTCAGTACAGGTGTGAGGTACTTAAAGCTTTACAGAGGGATTTTTGAGGATCCCTGTTCGGAGAGTGACAAGTATAAGCCAACACACTGTTTATCTGAACCAGCTGTAACAGAACAAACCAGCTGTGTGTAGCTGAATCGTCTAAAGGTGAACCGCCCACCTTTACTGCCTCATGTGTTGAATTTACCTCTCACACAATGTGGCACTCCTCACGATTAATTCACTGCCAGGATACCACCGTTTCCTGCAACATGAGGACAAACAAGGGAGAAAAGCAATAAGACCATGGACTGTGTAATATGTATAATGAATCTTCCTGACGTCACCCATCAGTTCTGAGACAGAGATTTGAAGCCTTTTGGAAGTGCTGTACTCAACCTCACTTTTTTTTACCATAGACTGGATGTAGAATGGACAGCATGGTTCCGTCTTTTACCGATGAACGGTCTCGAAACCAAAAGAACGCTGTCACTGGAGCCGCTATTGTGCTGTCAGTCTGTGCAGTAGAGACCACAGAGACTCTATGTGGAGCCAGTGACATAAAAAAACAAAACATTTTTTTGCTTTCTAAAGTCCTATCTTTTTTTGACTCTCTTTTCAGAGGTATCTTACTGTTCCAGAAGAACTACATAAGAATGTCAGCTGCTAATCAATGTGAAATGTGACATTAAACCCAGTTTACAATGTCTTGTATCTGAAAAAAGTGGCCCTGAACATCAATACAGCAAAAGTATATCTGCATGTTACCACAGCATACACATGTAAGAAACATTTCTACAAGGTGTATTTAGTTTGAAAGTTTTTCCACCTCCTATCTAGAATGAATGAAGAGATAGTTTTTGACCTATAGCGCAGCCAGGCAGTAGGGGGAGCAGTTGCTGAGGCGACCTTACTATGAGCCAAGCCCCATTACGTCCATGTTTTTACAGTCTATGGTTTGGATCAAGTTAAGGGTCTTTGGCCTCTTTGCAGACAGCCACAGTTTGATCATTTTTTCGCCGAGTCAGGCATGCTCTTATTTAGATGAAAGTTGCTAAATAACTCCAAAAACCATGAGTTGTGTGAAAAGATGCTGTGAGTCTGTTGGTCTTCACTGTCATCCAGTGTGTGCTGATAGAGGAATTAGCTTTTCAAACCAAAACTGTTGTTTGAACCAGGCTGGTACCATGTTTATTATTTGCTATAAAAATCAGCTTTTATTGGCTTGTTGTGTTTGTGGTTCCTCGTGTCCTGCATGCAGCCTCAAGTGGAGAACTGCAGTTTAATCCCTCCTGAAGGCTTCATTCTTTAGATCAAGAGGTTTCCCTTGCAGGAGATCCACTCTGCTGGATACCCCTCAGCTCTTCTTTGGGAAGGGACGTTTGTATTCCACAGTGCATGATCGCACACTTTTCTGCAGGAGCCAGGGATTGGATTGCTTGGTGAATGACCTACTTTGCCTCAAAACCACACCTAGCCCCCTTAGCATCAAAGTTTGAATTCCTATTAATGTTTTGACCAACTTTTTTCATCTTGAGTGTAGCATTTTTTGATTCAAAAACATGCCAAGTGTTAGATCTTAACCAGCTCATTCTGTAAAAGTTTTCCTGACTGGATTCATGGTGTTTTGATCATTTACTTGTGATTGCCCTACCACAAGATTCACTTAGAAGTTTGGCTCCTTCTGTTGACTTTGAACAAATATTCCTCAAATGACTGGAGAAAAAAAAAGATTGTTTTGACACCATTACACACTTAAAACACACATTCAGTGCAGATTACCTCAGCAGGAGCAGTGACAGAAGCAGGCAGCTCCACCTGAAGATAGAGCTAAAAATAAAAAATGGGGTAAGTGTGGTAACGCTCCGAAAGTAGGATGAGAAGTGCAGCACAAATAGAAGATGCAGGAGAGCTCACTGTTACTCTTGGGGAGCGTTTTAAGAGTGCGCTCTTGCCCTGCGGGTGCTGCTTTTTTTAGTCCTGACATTGACGTGAAGCGCACTGTGGCAAAAGTTGAGACATGTTCACTGTGCGACACCCGGGGAGTTTGATTGTGAGCACCCGGGCTGTGATGTGAGGTGCTCAGTTTGAGACTATACAAAGGGGCTTATTCAAGATGTCACCATGAATTTGAGTTCCTATGATTGATGTATGTCGCTGTTGTGTGACATTCAGTATGCTAATCAGCACACAGTTTGGACATAGCATGCAGCACCTGATGCACTCACACTGAGAGTTGGTTAATAGTTTAGCAGGGGAGATATAAGGTCTATTTTTATCCTGGCAGACAAACAGAGGGGACACACTGATAGGCCGACACACAGGTTGAAGTATCAGAGAGAGAGAGAGAGAAAGAGATGGCCTGACAGGAAGGCGGAAACACGGCCAATCAGGGCGACAGACAGGTGGATGGAGATGCAAACAGACAGCCAGTCAGAGTGAAAGACAAGGCTCCAGCGACAAACTACAAACCTCTGAGCTGGAGATTTAAGATTCCTCTCCTTGCTTTTGCTTTTTTGTTGACACACATTTACCAACTGTAACTATGGCAGAATCACTTATTGTATTTTGAAGATTATTTGCCTCATTGCTGGTTAACACATGGCTTTTGCTGCTTTTGAAACTGTTTCTATTGGTGGAGTGTCTCCTGGTTTAATCAGCTGCTTTTTTTCTGGGCTTTAAAATTGAGGTTTTTGACTAGTGCACAGTCTAAGTTTGGAGGGGTCGAGAGTGCAGGTTAAGTGACATGGCATCAAAGTACAACAACTACTAAACAGTGCATGTGACTCTCTCTGATATCAATCATTTCTGTTAGAGCTCCTTGTTGAGCCCCTGATGGTGACTTTTATTGAAACCAAAACTCAGCATGTCTCTGGATGTGTGACACTGTATACTGTATGCGCACCATGTAAGGTCATTTTTGCAGTAGGGCTGGACAATTAATTGCAAATTAAATGAAATGACAATATGGCCTGCTGCTATATTCTAATTGCAGACAGTGCAGTATTTTTTTACCCCAGAGTACCAGATAAAAAAATGTTGCAGTACATGTTTTATGCTCTATAACCCTGATCTCAACCTTGCTGAACTAAAGAGCCAAATTATTGAAAATAACCTTTGCAAGAGCAACAATCAAAGAAGTGAGGAGAAGCAAGAACAGCCAAACGAGGCAATAAAAGTAAGTCTAAGGTGGCAAATATGGTCAAAAAGCAGCAATATTGTGTGAAAACAGGGGAAAATTGGAAGAAAACTTGGTCTGTATACAGACCAAAATGAGAAAATGGTGACTCATGGCATGTTACAGGTCCATAACTGACATCGCATCTTCAACATGCTCACTTTACTGCTGAGCCTCAAGTTAGATTCCTATTGCTGAAGCTGCTGTCATTCAAAAAATACTGTTGGTGCCATGTCCTGTAGGTGGAGAATGGAAAACTGGATTACAGTGGCAGACTTTCTGGTTTGAAGATTCACCTGTTAAAATAACACCAGATCTCCCTCAGTGAGCTGTATGATCAACTGCAAGTGAAAACAGGTGTAACTGGGAAACCAAAGTGTTAAAAAAAACTAATGAGATAAGAGTGAAGCAGAAGGTGTTGCTATCATTGTGTGGCCTTGGCCAACACAAAGAATTATAATTAGTGATGTTCACAATATGTTTCTGCTGGCACAGATTGTATTTCAGGATATATAAAATGTTTTTTCTCCTTGTAAAAATTTATCTATTTATTTATTTGTTATTTTGACTGTTAGTGAATACAAGTGATGGTTTTAATATTTAAGAGTGAAAAGTCTGCCCTCCAACACCTTTTTTAACGAGGAGTTTAATACTGATTTTCAGCATAAACACTGCACTATTGGTTGCACCAGTGACTTAAAAATATGATCTGTTTTTGTTGATTTGATAGATTCAAACCGTTATTAGAGCGTTTCCATGATTCTGTGAAGTCCACCACCTGCGGTTTCTTGTGCAGCTCTTCCTCTGCTGTCACTAAGTGGGGTTTACAATCCTGTTAGCTACCAGTATGATAGTGAAGCCCAAGACACACAGGGAACATCACATTGAGGAGCGCCTGCATCCAAAGGCACAAACCCTGGCACATAGAACGTGTGTTTGGAGCATCGCACAGCCAGGAGCAGTTGGGCTGAGTACAGAGAGAACAGCACACAAACAACAGGTTACAGTGACTTTCTGTGGCTGTTTTACTGCTCATTTGGATAAAATTCAGTGTCTACTGTGCACTCGAGGGGAATAGATTGACAGTGCAGTGCACGGTGCTAATGTTGTGCAGTGAAGTGCTCCTGTGTGTCTTGTGCTACAGCATGCTGTAGTTAAAAGTTGTTCATCTAGAATAACACTACCTACACTGTAAAAAGGGAATTCCTGATTAGTTGAAGCAATTTCATTTTTTCAACAAAATGAAATTGCACTGTTTTTTTTAGTTAAGGTTTCCAGTGTATTTTTCTGTATCATATCAACCTAAAATTCTGCATTACCACTTTGATGTAAGATTTTGATTTATTTCTCCTTAACATAATGAGTTCTGACATTTCGACTCACTTTGATTAGTCATTTCTTTTGTCACCAGGAGTGAGGGGTGGTATGCAGTGGATATGAGAGCCTGCTACAATCTGAACCTGTTGGGGGGCCAGAGGCCTGTGCCAAATGTGCTTGAAGTGGCATGGATGGGTCTGTGCTCAACATCTGTGCTCGGTGTTGCATTGTGTAGCACGGTCTGTGCTTGACAATGCACAGTCACTCTTTTCTGAAAATATTGAAGCAGTTTGACACAGGAGGTTGAGTCAACACATGGCATGTTGTATTCACTTATTTATTTAAGTGCACTGAACTTTATAGTTTGAGTTGACTCAACTTAACTTGGTCAAAGCAACAAGATGAATTGACTGAGTCAAGTTGAGTCAAAAAATTATTTTTTACAGTGGTCTCTGATTGTGCAGTTGTTTTTAAGCTGGATTTAGGGTCCAATTTGCCTACACCAATTACAGACACAGGGCTCATCATAACCATTTATTTTGGCAATCTGGAATCATAAAAATCAACCATGATTAATATTTGTCTGATCACACGATTCTGGGGGATCTCATGTCCGTGGGATCATTGCTGCAAATATTAGTTGTGTGATGTACTGGACTCATAGATTCTCAGAGGATTGTTTTGTTAAGAAACAGTTTTTACTATCTTTTTTTTTTTTTTTTAAGATATTTTTTGGGCTTTTCTGCCTTTACTTGGATAGTGGAGGACAGTTGATAGAGTATGAAAGGGGGTAGAGAGTGGGGTATGACATGCGGGAAACAGGCCACAGGTGGGAATCGAACCCGGGCCACCCGCTCGAGGGCGAACCTCATGGTGCGCGGCCATATCCACTAGGCCATCTGCGCCCCGTTTTTACTATCTTAATTTGTGTGATCTACTATGATTCTCAAATCCGTGGAGATCTAAGTCATCCAATTTATGCCTGGCCTAGCATTCTTCTCCATTAGAGGGCAAAATGAGGAAAATATGTCCGAATTTCTTATAGCGGGATCAGGATCTGGATTTTATCAAGATTGATTTTTGTTGTTAGGAAATCACAATTTTATGCATTAACTTTGATCTTTTCTGCACCTTGTCATAGCTTAATTCTAGTCTTGTGTCCCTTAATGTGTTTTTAGAACTCTGGGTGTTCATGAAGCACATTTTCACATCATGATAAACACATTCATTGAAAGACGCCAGCTGTAAGTTAAGAGTTGAGTTTCTGCAGAATGTACAGAGCAAGTAGCCTCTGCATAGTCCAAATGTAGTGCAGTGAGATGTAACTAGATACAGTTTAGTTTTGTTTGTGCACTTGGCAGAAAATGTAAATATACCAACAATTTAGAGCATGATGAAAGCCAAGGATCATATGAAAATGGACCTCAGGCAAAGAGGACCCCAGGTCTTAGTTTATAACATGCCTCATCCAGTCTCATCTAATCTCTCTTATCCATCCACTAGCAACAGGTGTAACACCATCAGCCTGTTATGCACTGTGTGTATTCTAGCATAATTTAGCCAGTGTGACTTTATATTCTTGGTAAAAATCTGTGACACAATACCTCTCTCATTATGATATACACTCGTATTTGTTGCACCAGTATAGTTTACACAGCCATATTTTATGATGTTAAAAGAAGCTTTTTAAAAATCTCTGTGCTCCTATACAGATTGTGTTCGAAGCGCTTGCCAAATGCAGCATTGTTAATGAGTTTTTCAGCTCTTGGTGTTAGTCATCTGACTATTAAATCAGCCTGAATTTCCATATCACAGGACAGAAGTAAAGCTTTGTAGGAGAGAGACTCAGCACCTGATGCAGTTCAGTTTTTGAGATACTGGTTTTGATTCTTCCTGAGAATTTACTAAGGAAGTTCTGTGGTCATTTTGTCCTAAAGGCTCATTTAACCTCATCCTCTGAGTGAAGTGTGACTGGTGTGAGAGCTGTAAGAGCACAGCAGCCTCTCTGTAGGGAGCAGCTCAGTAATCCAGCACTCCTTCTCTTCTTTTCCTCTCTGGATGATTGTGTTTCTCAATCTTTCTGTTCAGGTGGTGTGTGTCTCTGCGGTTTCACCCAACACCAGAGAAGAGAGAAGAGAAGCTTTGTTGTTGGAGTCGGTTAGAAATTAAACATTCATTAACAGTAACGTAACTCACTGGTTTTAATTTTGCAAATACTTGTGTGTCTGTGAGTTTGTGTGTGTGTGTGTGTGTGTGTGCGCACGCGCTCCAATTTACAGAGCTTTGATGGCACTATAGTAATTGTTGTATAATAGCAGCTGGTGAATTATTAAATTCACACTGCTTCCTCTGAACCGGCAGCAGCTGGCCTACTCGTCAGCAGAGATCACAGGCTCACAGGCAAACACACACACACACACACACACACACACACACACACACACACACACACACACACACACACACACACTGGTGCAAGGGCACACACATAAACAGTGCACTTACACACCTGCTCATGAAGACATAACACATGCATATGCACACATAAACACAAAGACATACTGACTCTTGCGTAATGAACACCTATAGAAACACTGACTTTCACACGTGCAATGTAACCCTGAACTTATTCCAACATTATCCAGAGAATGTGCAGTGTGTGCCCATTGTAAGTTTGATGTATGGTTGTGCAAAAATACTGAAATATAACAGCGAATTGAGACCCTTGTCCCTCATGTCAATATGTTAAACAGTGAATTCCATTGTCTTATATTGTAAATATGGTGATAGAGAAACAATGTGGGATGCTCAAATTAAATGTGCACATTTTAAAGCATCTGTATTTTGGTAGAAATCCCTGATTCTGACTGTGACCCAATCAAAATAGTCCATCCTAGAAATGGCTCTAGAGCTGCACAAGACCCACTGACTTGATGAGGTCGTCTCATAAGGGTCTCCCAACTGGTTCTTGACAGCTTGAAGGGGCAGTCCTTAAACACCAAGGTCTTCCCATAGTTCCACCCCCACTTGCATCTGGAGGGCTGGCCAATTAGAGGAAAGGGGGATTGTGGAGTGGAAGCCTTAAAGAAACAGTAGCTAAAATGAAACAATGATGAAAAAGGGGATAACATTTTGATATTTTTCATGTCTTTTATTCTTAAAGACCAACATCCACAGCTACTGCTCGTCTGCTGCTGTTCTTTCAGTAAAACCGTGACACAAATATCTGATCCTCAAATGTAGTATAACTTATATGTAATTGTTTGTTTCCGGATGGTGCTAAAAACTTTCTATAGACTAAACTGTAGAAGCCACATGAGGTGAAAATGTGATTTAACTGGATATTTTCATCTAAATACTAAAACTGATGGTAACTCAAACAAGAAGCAACATCTGTACTGGGGAAAAATCTGTATCAAAAATAAGTCAGAAATGTCAGTGGTTTGAAGAATCAATCAAATTAGATAAAGCTGCTGACTTAAAAAAAAACACACTACCACAGTAACCTGGTTTATTTCTTTTTGTTATCACTCAGACCATATAACGCTGTTTGTCTGAAAAACGAAACTGATGTAATCATCGTTTTTGTCTTTATTAAACAGCACTCTTGTATCTTGACAGCTGCAGTGAATTTGTTTTATCTGTTTCTGCCTGGAGCTCTTTTTTTTCCTTTTATCAGTGACTGTACAGAAGAGAAAACAATAGCAGGAGTTAGATTGAGATGTTTTGTTGGAGCACAGTGCCGTCTTATCACCAACACAGATTGTTAATTGGATTGTGAGCAGCCTGTTTCTGCTGGGCTCATGGACCATGTGGCGCACTGTGTTCACATTTACTCTGAGGATTAAAAGCAGATTAGGATCCCTATCTGAATGAGTCGTCTAAACACACGAGTTAGACACCAGCACTCAGATAGATGGTCCCACAGATCTTCATTTTTTCAGCTACCACTGGACAATAGTGTAAATATGACTTTGTCCATTTGCTTTAACAACAACAGTAAATTTGTCTCTACAAACAGTGAGATGGTTAAACTGGCTGGATAATGTCCTGGTTGGCCGGTGAAAACTTAATTCAAAGCTTGGTAGCAATCACTGACAGTAGATTATTGATAGGTGACTATTAAATGTGCAGGGCAGGTGCTGATAAGCCTCATTTGACTTTAACCTTATTGTCTGGTTTATCTGAGTGTATCAACTCTTAGTGATGGCAGACTGTGAACTTGGTCCATGATCTTTGTTTTTTGATGCAGTATTAATGATAATTGATTTTTTGGGGGTGTGTGCATTCATGTCAATCTTCAATGTTAATTATCTAAGGAGTAGAAATTTTTATTTTTCACGTTTTCTTCAAAGCAAAGTCAGCATAGAGTCATGAAGCCATGTTAAAGGGACTATGAGAACTTTCTAGGTGATCTTGAGGATTTCTCATCGACAGACATATGCCTGATCATAATGTACAACTCAAAATGAGATTAGCAGCACTAAAATAAGTTATTTTTTAATACTATTTCTTGGCTCAGCTTAGTTTACTGGTTGCGTTGAGCGGAACCAAATTGACTTACGGCACACCAAAGTCTCTGTGACAATTCCACGCTGGTTGACTATGTTGAGCAGCAAGAAGAGAGAGCTGTGGTTTTTTCTGCTTAAAAACAATTTCTGTGATTCATTTTGTCCAAATGGTGGAAACAGAAGCTGGGCCGTCTGACGGAAACCAAACAGAAGAAAGCTAAACGAACCAGATTATATTTGCTGTGTTTGGTAGATGAACACTGGCAGGACATAACCAGGATTCACTACAACATGAATACATCTAAGAGCACCGGGTTGTGAGTAGTGCTTAATGTAACTAGCTACTAAACAACTGGAAACACTTACAGAGTTTAAAGTAGGGTCAAAAAGTAGATCTGCTCTCCAGTTATTTCCCCGAAACAAACTAAAGCCAACGGGGAGCAAAGGCTTGAGGGAAGCGCTGTCACTAACGCTATATTTTTCCTAAGAGTCCTAACAGCAACTTTATTTTTCAGCATCCATTAGCTTAAACATAAGTCTGTAACTATGCATACACTCAGTACTGGGTATTATCTGACTTTCCTACAGATATTTAAGGTGCTTGAGCAGTTTTGATGATAGCAGCACGTTTTAAAGTTGTGGACGAACAGACCACAACAGATTAATAAGAATCAATCGCCATAGAATCAAGACTCCAACCACTTTCTAAAATTTTCTTTATAAATAATTTGAATCAATTAAATTTTTCCTTTGATTATGATGTTTCGCAAACCTGTTTGTGTCTTAAGTTACTAGCTGAGTGATAAGAAGAATAGTGTATGTTGGAGGGCCGTTTTGTGGGATATAAAAGCCCGGCAGGGTGGACTGGACTCCTTCACATCACGCCCTGTCGGGGTTCCATATCCCATAACTCCCTGCTGATATATCCATTATCCCTCACTCATTGTGACAGGCTTATTTATCATGTGTTTCTGCTTTTGCATGCACTTAAATTTGCATCATTTGATCATTTGCAGCACATTTCTCTTAATAGATCTCTTTTAACCATCTTCAGATTTGTTGGAGCCTCTGCTTTTTGTGTCTGTAACCTCCCCTGAGTTGTCACCATGGTTTGTGACTGTTTTTGTGGATTTTCTTAGTCGTCCCATCATACTGAGGCGTATATTTGAATAAGAGAGGCAAACAGTTTTACTGGGACGCCCAACAGATAAGTTCTCCTACCTGCCCTGCTCTGCTGCTTTTCTATTGCCTCGAGTTGAAGACTATTTTCAGTCCAAGCAGCTCCCTACAGGGTGTATTTACTTTAGAGAACATCAGCGTTCTCTCAGGATGGAGGATTGTGACATACTGAGGAAGAAATTGGCTCTGCAGGCTTTTGTCCCGCACCACGCTGCCACCCTAAAGTGAGGTTGTTTTTGTTGGAGACTTCATATTTTTGTGCCTGGGGGACGACAGCAGCACAGCTTTGGTTCTCTCTCTGTGTCGGCCATAGTTAGGAACATGTTCGTATTGTAGCTGAGTGCAGGTTTCTGGGCTTGGACTGGCTGAGAGAAGCTGGCACACACTTTGAAATATTAATGACCTACTGTAGAGAAAGACTCAACCTCCCCCTTCATGATCTCTCCCTAACCTCTTTCTCCTTTCCCTCTCCTCTTCTCCTCATCCGTCTCACTGCTCCTTTTCTCTTTCCATTCTTCCCCCTTCTCCTAATTTACCTCTCTCCCTTTCCTGCCTCTTCTTCATCTTCCCCCCTCCCTCTACTTCTCTCTCAGGAGACTCAGGAGCTTGTGTAATGTTATATTAAAGAGACAGGCGCACAGCAAAATGAAAAATACGACGTAATAAGAATCATCCGCGGAAACTTGTGGCTTCGGCATCGATTTTGGATCGGTGTGAATCAGATTTTCTGTGAAAGTTTTCAGGCGGAAAATCTCTCTCTCCATCCTTTCATGTCTTTGTCTCAGTTTCTCTCGGACAGGTTCGATAAATCTCTGTGTCCTCTCTCTCTTTTCTCTGCCTTTGTCTGTTTTTATCCCCTGTCAGTTTATCACCCTCCCTTTATTTCCTGCTTTTGTTCTGCTTTGCGGCACCAGAAGAGCAATTGCCTATATAAAGAAATATAGAGAGATGTTTCATTTTTTCCTATGAAGGCTGTCTTTGTTCTTGTGCTTTCTTTCACTTCAATACTGTATTAGTGAGTGTCAGTGGTTCTCCTGTGTTTTTGGAGTTAGTGGTGACTGAAGGTAGCCACGCCCTGACGCATCACCTGCTTTGGCATCTTTTTGGGGCTGATTGGATCTAGGAGTTTCAGGGTAAACTACGTGATTTTGGAGGAAAGTCTTAAATCTAACGAACCAGAATATTCTCACCATTCAAAAGACTTTTATGTGTCTGAAAGCCACAAAATGTCATCATCTCTGAAGCCTCAAGTCATTAACCCAAACAGAAAGTAAGGCTTAAAGGGACATTTTTATGGTGTTGTCTTCAGTGGTTTCACTAAATACCAAGCTAAAGGTTATAAACTTACCGTGTATTGACTCTTTCTCTTCTATCTTCTCTTTCAGACATGGTTGAAGAACTACGGTTACCTACTGCCTCATGACGTCCGTACGTCAGACCTGCGGCAGGAAAAAGCCATGCAGTCTGCTGTGGCGGCCATGCAACGCTTCTACGGGATTCCTGTGACAGGAATACTGGACGAGACGACCATAGAGTGAGTCACCAATGAAAGGATGAGAGTGTGTTTAAACATGAAAAATAACCAAAATTGAGACCTGAATTCCTTGTTCAGAGTTAATGAAAAAATCTGCCAATGGCCCAAAAAATGTACCTGTCAAGTCTTGCAAAAAGAAAAACATCCAAGGGTGAAACTTATTCAAAATTGAAATTCAAGAAACTCAACATAATACTTGTCTGACCCTACAGGCAGTTTTTTATAACTCATAACAAGTAACTGAGATCTGTCTTAATATCTTGAAAAAAAGCATTTTTCGGAAATAGCCAATGAATGTGGCTGGTATTAAGTCTCACATTGTTTGTTTGTTTGTTTGTTTTTTTACTTAAATTAGACAAAAACACTTGTTTACATTTGGTTTTTGAAGTGCAGCATTCAGGTGGTGTTATCTGGGACACCAAGTAGAATATGTGACAAAGTATTATACAGAACAAGGAAATTGCCACAATGTTTTAAAAACATTAAAATATGATTGAAATGTGAAAAAAACAGTTCAGTTGTGGTAAAAGTTGTTTCTCCATATCTGTTCGAGCCAGATGATGTTGTTGATCAGATGAAAATGATACCTTCAGTTAGTATGATGACTTGTTTACCTCTTTTGCACAGCTGAATAGGTAAACTATGACATCAGTTGCATGTTAAACAACAGGCTACACTGACAGTGATACAGAGTCGCGATCTTCATTCTGGCTGAATCACACCAGATCTATCTCTCTTTGTCTCTGCTCTGTAACGGCACCGGATCTGATCATTTTCAACAAACTCGAATGTGTTAACTCCCACCTGCTCTGCTCTGTTTCGTTTCAGCTGCGTCTCAGCTCCGACAGGTCAGAGCATCTAGATTAGATATGCAAATCTCTCTTTTTTTTTTTCCTTTTGCTCGGTGCCAATGCAACAACACATTAAATGCAGGTATTGGACTAGGCAGATAATGAATTTGTGCACCAAAACCACATTAACACATTCAGCTGACTCTCAGCATAAATTAAACTGTGTTGATATCAGACCATAAACAGCTTTGAAAACCAACAAATGGACCATAGACTGTGTAATAAATGGACGTAGTGACATCACCCATCTGATCCTGAAACAGTCAGAAGCAATATGACTCATGTGGCCATATTATAAAAGGGGTGGATGACAAGTATCCACACTAACATCTACAGGGCGGCCTTCAGGCACATGGGCTAAGGCCAGCCTCTGATTGGACAAGCTAGCAATTTAAATTTTTTCTAAATTCCTGAGTTAGGAAAAAATCCCAGAGGTTGCTGCTCGAAACAGACATAATGATCAGAGTCAGGCTTGGAGTCAACAGGTTTGAAGTTCTACACCCCAGCATGAATAAGGAGAGAAAGAGAGGCTCGTCACTGGGGTGGGGGGTTCACAGTCTTGTGACTCCAGCTGTCTGTCAGTGCTGATACGTGCCAGACTGAATGCACAGCCAGCACAAGATGACACATGAGTGAGCACACTGTGGGGATCTGGCGTGAGTTTGGTGTGACCATTGACATTTTAGGTCAGTTGTGTTTTAATCTAAAGGAAAAGCTGCTGCATATTTATCATAAAAAGCCAACTGCTAATGATATCTGTAAAACAGAACATGATTATAAAACTTTGTTATGAGAGCCGTTTGACAATTTGAACTGAACTGAAACAAAATTGTTTTCCCTTTTTCTATCAGCAAGCATAACTCGCTTCTAGCTCACAGACCAAAAAACAGCCTGATGGCAAAATGAAGCAAGTGCAGGAGTTTTGAAACATTAGTTTCCTGGGGTTTTTTTCTCTTGAGGTAGACTCGAAACTCAAAAAATCCATCCATATTTGAGTTTCCATTTTTAAAGCAGCATCACGTCTTCCCAGCCTGGTGTGAAAACAGTTTGGCTTTGTAGACAACATACAATTTTGCATCCTTCAGCCAATCCCTTTTATCTCGTCATACTTCTGTCAGATTGAAGCAAATGAGGAAAATGCCTGAGTTACAAATAAATTCCTATTTCACAAAGAATTCTGTTTTCAGTGTGTTTTCCAAACTGAGTGAAGGTTTGGTAGTATCCTCTCTAATCCTCAGAAAGTGGTGAGATTTGAATGTGTTGTGTTGTGTTCAGGTGGATGCGGAAACCTCGCTGCGGTGTCCCAGATCATCCTCACACCAGCCGCCGTCAGAGGAATAAACGCTACGCACTGACGGGGCAAAGGTGGAGAAACCAAAAGATTTCCTACAGGTAAAACAGTTTACTGAGCAAAATCTGTTTAGAGTGGATTTATTCATAATTAAATATATCGTTAGATACTCCATCCATGCATCCTTCCTTCTGTTATTTTGTTTGTTTTATCTTCTTTCGCTGCATTTTTGTCACTTCTTTTGTCTTTGTCCTCTTTCCTTTTTCTTGTTTTCATTGTGTTGTTTCCCTGCTCTTTCTTCTTCACCCTCCCCCTCTCTTCCCCCACCCTGATTGTTTGTCTTCTCCTCTTTCCCCATCTATCTTTCCTCGTCTGAACTTGGATGAGCCTAATGTAAATTAGCTCCATCTCACGAGACCCTGAATGCACCTCGCATCCCTGCATTACATCCACCCACTTCTCTCTCCATCTTTCTTTTCTTTCCTCCTGTCTTCCCACCTTATTGCATTGTCCCTGACTGTCTACATGCAGTAAAACCCTCCACTGGATGATGTGAGAACCCAAGCAGCAGCTCAGCCATGTAATATAGGTCTAATGCAGATTAGAGCTGTCCCACGAGATATTGAACACATCCCAGCAGCTCCCATTGTAGCTTCTGCCCACTTCATCCTCTGTTGCCTCCGTGTCTCTCTCTTTCTCTCTTTTTCTCCCACTCAGTCCCTTCCCTGCTCTGAAATTCAAATCAAAAATAAGCTCCAGTGTCAAGACTCTGAAGAAACAATAGTCAGTTTGTTTTTAACAAGGGAAACTCATTTAACCCGCCTTTGAAGCAGAGTCACACCTTTACCACTGCATGTAAAGTCTGCTTCTGCTGGTCCTGGTGTGCACGACAGTCTGAAGGTTTAAACACAAACATTTTATAAACCGACATGTCTCCATGAACTCCTGTGATCCATTATGATCTGTAACTATGTTTGTAGCCAGGATCAAGATCTCTCAGCTCCTGATCCTAATTCACTTCCAGTAACCCTCCTGGGAAATAAATGCAACAGCTCAACAGTGAGTTATGTAAGATGGGCAGCAAAGTAACCACATTATTCTGATTCAGATTATCCGCCATGTGGCTTCGTTCCTTTGTTATTCATTTGTCCAAGCAAACTTTAGTTTGGAAGATGTGTGGGAGTATTTTGCATTTCAGCAATAAAAACAACAAATCATTTCCCTCCCAGGACTACTCAGTAAGAATCTGGTTGTTAGAGTTACCTGATCACAAAATGTGATCTTTTTAGTGACTAATAGTTTTATTTTCAATGGCGGAAATTACATGTTACTTCTTTCTAGTGGAACATCTTTTTAAAGCCACTCTCACCTGAAAAGTCCAGAAAAATGTCTAATTTCAAGTCAGTCAAAGACAGTAATGACACCTGATTTGTCTGAAGTGTGTTAAAAAGAAGGTCAAGTTCATTTCTCTCACCTCATTGGCAGTTTCTTTGCAAGCAATTCAGGTGTCCTTTTTGTCTTTAAATATCTTAGAAAGAGAAATTTTTCTGGACTTGTCAGGTTAATGAAGCTCACATTGTGTCTGACAAAGTGTTTATACTTCAAATAAGACATAAACACCAAACACAGGATTTCTTGACCCATCAAGATGTTTATGACTTGTTCACCATCAGTTAGCATTTCTCAGCTCCAGCTTCTGTCACTGATCTCATGTGACTCTTGTGCTGACAGTTAGACCAAATCTTAAAGATAGCA
This sequence comes from Thalassoma bifasciatum, assembly GCA_008086565.1. Lineage (NCBI taxonomy): Eukaryota > Metazoa > Chordata > Actinopteri > Labriformes > Labridae > Thalassoma > Thalassoma bifasciatum. Next base: position 67,151 of record RPOG01000301.1, on the reverse strand, counting down.
TCAACATCACAGAATATTTTCTTAACTTATTTCTTTGTTCATTTCTTATTGAAAAAAATCTTTTTTTGTAATTATTATGATTATTTTTTGCTTGGAGAACTTGATGGTTCAGAAATGTGATTGTCTTTCCCCTCGCTCTGCCTCTTCTCCCTTTATTCTATCTTTTAGTATCCTCACCACTCTACCCAGAGCTTTATAGGTCTAATATATATTACACCACTCTCAGGAGACCCTGAAGGCATCCCAGCTCTCCTGCATCACAGATACCCACTCTCCAGCGTTACATAAAACCCACAGAGTGAGATCACAGTCCTCTCTGGTTACTCCTCACAGTATCACAGTCTCCTCAGACCTGGTCCTCGTGTTTCATCTGCTATCACCTGTCACATTCCTGCAGCTCAGTGTCGACTTCAGAACAGCTGCCATTGTTCAGTGAGGGTTACTGCGATCGTTTATAAGTGGATTTTGCTTCTTTATCGGCGCCAAATCTTCTCCGAAGCCCTATCTTATATGAATTAATGAAATAACACAGGCAGAATGACGACATCTCAAACATTTAGTCAAAGTTAGTTACGTCTAACTGGCTGTTTGAGGAGATGCCATTGACCGTGTAATTTCTGTAACAAGAAACTTTTAAGAGAAACTGTCTCCTCCAATTTATGTCTCACTTTACAATCCTTCTCATAAACTATGTACCATCCATCCTTCAATATTCACACTGAAATAGTTATTTACCGCCGATCCCCAACCAATCATATTGCTAAGATGATCAGTGAGTACAGAGAGTTTTAGAGTTTGAGAAAAGTTAATAAGTGGTTTAAAGGGTCTTTATAATTTCTGCAGAAATAATCAGTAAGTGTAATAATCACTAGTAGAAGCGACAGGAATCACCAGTGTTGTTTTTGTTTTTTGCATCATGAAGTGTTAGGGTTGTAATGGTCACTCATTACAGTAGGAGCTGTAAAGCACCCTAAAACTCAGTGGCACCCGTCAAAAACAGGAAACAAAGAACAACAATAGTGCTGTGCATTCAATGAAACAGTGGCCAAACCTCACTGTCCACACTCACTGACTTTGAGGCGTGTCCCTAATAAGTTGGTGAGGACTTGGGGCTGTTCCACTGTCAAACTGTAAAGTGTGTGAGATATCTCACACTGACTTTTAGCCCTTTATGAGCCTTTTCTGTAAGTGGGCATATTTGCAGATTTAGTAACAAGGATTTACCTTCTGTTCATCGTAATATGACATGAACTATGGGTTTCCAGGGCTAGTCCACAAACACTGCAGGGTAAACAAACCCTTAACCCTGAAACAAGTGAAAAAATGAGACAAAAACAAAACTTATGGCATTGAAAACATTGCTGAGAATAGATATATAAATCACAAGGGGCAACATTACATGGTTAAGAAAAATGAAGCCGATGTGGAAGAAATAAAATGTTACAGAACATCGAGAACATCGATCAGAAACCACACGCATCAACCAAAAAAAAAAAAACAGACTTTTAGGGTGTAAAAAAAAATTCAAGTTTACAGCCTGGTTCAAAAAACGGCTCATCCCTGAAATAAGATTTGTTCGATAATAATTCCTACTGCTGCTCAGGTAAGCTACATGATGATACCCAGGTCATGTAAGAGGTGGCAAAGTGCTGTTCTTTTACTAGTTGCAGACTCTTGCACTCAACCAATCTTGCTTTCTTTATATAAAATTTTGACCATTCATGTCAAATGGACTTGTATTTGAATGCTATTTTTCTGGCCAATGGGAGCAATTAGAGATTGAGTGTCATGGACACTTTGGTGTGTAACTCCCATCCTACCAGTTGAGCCACAGCCACTGTATAAAATTGTAACAAATTGTACAGGATTAAAAACAAGGTTTGTAAAAGTAACATTAGAAAACAGCTGGCAAAAAGGACATGTCCACTTAGACAGTGGAGCCTAAGTAGTTCACTGTTTATTTATACACTTATCAGGAATTGTTAATATAAAGCAGATAACCATACAAATACTTAATATCTGTCTCTGATAGCAAGCCAGGATGTTCATTAGTCAACACCTGGTATCTAGGATGGTTGCAGCATCACATACATCCTTATGCTCTACACACATGTGACACAGGTACACACTCTGCCTGCATCAGGATGAGAGCACTGACTGTATGATCAAGTGAGAGGCTGCATTAAAGAGATATTATGCAGCTTTATAGTAGATTATTTATAGAAAAGAAGAAAGTAGCAACAGCATGATGTGTTTAAAGTGAAATTGCTGATTGATTACACATCCTGTGATGAGATCCGACCATCTTAGCTGTGATGTGTGACTGCACAAACATTTCATTCATTTCATTATCGCCCATGTCTGTGTATGTGTCTTTCTGCTGTTGTCTTTAATCATCAGATACCTCATAGCAGTTTTTTATTTGTCCATGTCTTACACATTGGTACACTTCTAATATACTGCTGACACCAAAAGAAAAACAAACACAACTTAAATGAAGTCATGTTCAGTTATTTCAGCACGCTCACTTGATGAAATCTGTGATATTTCAGTATATTGATCGGCTCAGTCAGGAGGATTTTCCTCTCTGCTCTGAGCAGCAGTTTTGGAGCAGCTGGAAAAGCTTGCTGACACGGTCCTGATGGAAATGCAAAGAGACACATTTGGAGGAATTTCAGGGCTGCTGGCAACTGTGAATTATCACCTCCTGTGAGACGCTGTAGCTGCAGGATTATGCAACTGTACGTCTCCAAACGAAAATTTCCATCTTTGCCTCAGGATAGGGAGGTGAAATTATAAAAACTGCCAAGACAGGGAGGGGAGGAGGAGGGCAGACAGGGGAAGAGACGCAGAGATGGAGCTTATGCAGGAAAGATGCTTTACTTTGATGTTGATGTTTCACTTTGTCCTAACTTTTCTGCTGACAAAGCACTTCTGATAAAAAACTGTGCTGAAAGAGGAGGAAGAAACATACAGTTTGTCCTGCTCTGCCTGAAGTAACTTATTGTGGAAGATAAGCACCTGTGTGCTCTGAACAGATTTAAGATAAGAAACTTGAAAAATCATAGACTTGTTTTATCTATTTCAGCCATGCTTTCAGAGTTCATTCGTGGTCACGTCTCTGTTATAATGTCACTCACAGCAGTGGACGGTTGAGGTGTTAGCATCAGGCTACAACGCATTTTGGCTAATAATTGATACCAAGTTTATTTTGCAGTAATGAAAGTAATAAACTGTAACAAAATAGAGTCAGACTATTGAGGATAAATGTCAGTGACTCTGTCAAATGAGGTGAGTCACCTTATGGGGGCCCACAAACTGGGTGTTGTCATTCACACACATCACACTCACTACTGGTTTCTTCTCTAATTATTTTCTTAGTCAGTGGTTGTTTGCTAACAACATGAGTTATCATCTGCTTCAGTCACAAGATTTTTTCTCATGCAGATGATAATTCCTGTTGTTAGCTGAACAACACAACTGCTGTGCTGTAGGAACCAGTTAGCATAAGAGCCAAAACAATGATAATGGTGGCCTCAATTTTTTTCTGTGGAATGACTGTGATCCACGTCTTTATTTATCTTTTAGCCGGCGAAAAGTATTTTTCAACCTTGTCTTGCTTAAGTACATGGCATATGGAATATGGCAAAGGTCATTCTGCTGAAATGACACCTTAGAAGGCAAAGGCAGGCCGTCACCACCTTGCGCTACAGATGCATTTGTTATAACGACTCTTGAAAAGACACAAGCACTAGTTGCAAATCTTTTGCCCATCTAAGCTGCTCTGCTGACTGAAGTATGAAGACAAGAGTTTGACTGGTGATTTTGCTTTAAAAATGAGCCCAGTCAGCAGAAGGTCTCCAGTTTGCAGTGTCACTCTTTAAACTGTAACACTGAGAGCTGACAGAGATACATTCACTCTGTCAGGCTCAAAGTACACCATTGTTCAAGAGTTATTGAACCAGGTCAGTCACAGCTGTGTGTGATCTTATTGTGGATGGAGGGAGAAACAAAAACAGTGTGGCTGCTCCACCAATCAGAAACATCTAGCAATGCAAGACCTGCCCCTGAGAGGTTGATTCCCCTAGCCTAGTCCATCCTCTCATCTTTTACACTAATGCTAATTGTTTTCATTTCCTCCAATACACTGATACATATTTGCATATATAAGCTATAGTGTGCTGTCTTTAGTCATATGGCTCTAATGCTGGACTTGTGCATGAGCTCTGTGCCCAAATCTGTGTGTGTGTGTGTGTGTGTGTGTGTGTGTGTGTGTGTGTGTGTGTGTGTGTGTGTGTGTGTGTGTGTGTGTGTTCTGAATGCGGAGGAACCATCTGTGTGTTTTGGCCACAGGTCATTTGGACAGCTTCAGCCCCGAAACGTTCCACACCATTTACTCAAATCAGACAACTGCTACCTTGCTGTCAGACACACACACACACTCACACACACACACACACACACACACACACACACACACATACACAAATTGCCAGGCTTTAGGTTGGAAATGTGGATCTCTAAGTACATTTTATGAGGGGATTTGCCAGCAGACAGTTATGCCGTGAAAATGTAACTCGGGAGATCCCAAACCTTCTTACTTCCACTCACAGCAAACAGATACATCACATACACAGAGGCAGCATCCACTAGAAACGTCCGTTTACAAACATGAACTTAACAAACAGTTGAAAAATTGTCAAAATTTAATAGAAATCCTTTCATTGCTGCAGGACAGTCAAAATGCAGAGGTCAAGGATTGTTTACGTCATTATACTGCAGGACACTGCAGTGAACAGTCATAAGGTTGAATCAAATAAGCTTATATTTTGGTAACTCTGGGAGTTTTTGTGCTCCTCCAAGATTAGCTGAGACAGCACTCTCTGTCTGAACGCTTTAAAATCAACTCTTTCTGACTGTGCAACAACCTGCAACGTCTGGAGTCATGTTTAATATGCTGGATTATTCTGAATTTCTTCACAAGTCAACATCAAACAGGCACCTATCATTTTATACAGACTAACACAAGCTTTACTGTAGAGGAAGGTATTCTGCTTTCTCATATTTTAAACATGGATATAAGTAACAATAGGGGATATTCATACTGAACAGGTGCAGATTTTCAAACCGCTACATATGCATATGTTGTAGAAATCCCTGAATCTGTTTGGAAGCTGTTCAGATAGAACCGCTCCAGAAAAAAGAAAGAAAGGAGGCATAAGATCTTTATAATATCTTCTCAAAACTTGCTAAAGTGATCCAATAAGGATCCTCTGACTGGCTCATAACAGGTTGGGGGGGCATCAATAACCAAGCCTCCCACAGATACGTCCCTAACAGGCCTTAAGAGAACTTGAACCTTTAACCTTCAGATCATTTAATCACCATTATAAAAATAAACCTTCTCTTCTTCATTTTTGTGTTTTGTTATATGGAAATTTGTTTGTGCTCATTTTTCTGTCATATTTTCTTCTCTGGTTCGGAACAAAGAATTTTCTCGCTATGGAGAGACAGACTGTGTGTCATGAACTCAAACGCTCACTTTGCTGTCTGATCATACTGCTCTCACTCTCTCTCTCCCTCTCTCTCTCTCTCTTTCTCTCTTGCTCTGTCTCTCACTCTCTCTTGTCCTGGCTCTTCTCCTCCATCTCTCTGTGTCTCTTCGTCTGTCAATCACTCCATCTGTCCTCCAACGCTCGTGCTGGCCACGGAGCTGTCAGAGAACAAAACTGAAGCATGTTTTTTAAAGAATATTACATTCTTATTTTTCAGTATGTAGTAGTCTGATAAAACATGTTATCTGAAAACTTCTCCTCTCCACCGGCAGAATAAACATGGAGGGCACGTCTCTCCTGTAATTACTCTGTGATGACCTTTACGCCTCCTTTGTCTCTTATAGTTGCACATGCTTCAGCGAACACAGGGACAAAGACTGAACTGCATAGCTGCTACAGACTCAGAATACAAAGCTAAGAGAATAGGACATTGACAATATTATAAGTATCCGTCTCAAACAAAGCAATTTGATACCATATTATTTTACGCTTTTCTTTAGATAGTAAAAAAAAATGAATAAAAGAGATCAAAAGTAGAGTCCATAAAATATGCAGTATGTATGTTTTTTGAGGTCGGTTTGTTTGTACTTGTTATCGTGATTCATATAGCATTTATCCGTATGCATTCTCCAAAATATTGTTTTTATTTATTCATTTATTTATTTATTTTTGTAACTGCACTATACTATGTATCATGAAGTGTGCCACTAACCTCTTGGCCAGGTCAAGGTTTTGCAAGGTGACCCTTGTAAAAGAAAGTGGGTTTTCTTCCTGGTTAAATAAAAGTTAATGAATAAATAAATGAATAAAAAAAGTATTTTATGAACCCTCAGACTGCATGTGCACTTGTTAGGTTGTGCTTTGAGTATCTTGTTTTTGTCTATGGCTTTATAGTTTTATTCGTCAAAGCAAATTGTACACACTGCTACATAAAGACAGTCTCTAGAGGTTTTATTATTTGTGCAGGCATTGACCCTCAGAGAGGAATCACTTTTTATTCAGGCCCATCATTACTCCGTCCTTTCTCATCTTATTTTTTATATCTAGCGAGGCAAAAGCATTCCTGTTAGTTTAAGACTTGTTCAGGGTAGAAACATTAAAAAGATGGAGAAGAAAACCTGCAAAACCAAAATCAGTTTATTGCTTTGTGTGCTCTAGAGGAAGGAAAATATTAAAGAATAAAAAAAGACATCACTTGTAACAGTCAGATGTCACAACTTTAACTCTGCCACTATCATCACCACTGCTCTTTGTTTAAGTTTCTTTGACACCAGTAACCTAGAGTTTCTCTCACCTGCTGTTCTGCTTTCCATCAGAATGCTAGACAGGATCCAGTGTGAAAATATCCATGATGTTTATCCTGCCAAATTAGCATGTTAGCCAAAACTAACATCATAGATACATTGTTTGTTAGGATGATGCAAACAGAAATTAACAGATTTACCTCCTCTTATGATCTGTGGTGTCGAAAAGCAGAAGTTAAAATCTTAGTAACTTTCTTCTGTGGATTGATTTTACATAAATTGTGATCACTTTGTCTCTGTTGTTTCTCGTGAAAGATGATTACAGTCATGAAAGGGTGTTGGCCAGAATCAAGCATCTTTCACAGTAGATAGATCAATAAGTAAGTTGGATGATAATTTGTGCCAATATAATGTATCAGGACTGATTTAAGGGAAACTAGAAGAGGGTCTATGTCATGTCGGGGCCAAAAGGAAGTAGAGAAACTTTGGAGGGGCTGGTAGCAGAGAGAGGAATTGGTCTTATGATGCAAAGTTTTAATCCTGATGGACTTCAGCCTTTTGGCGCAGCCTTTAATGTTCTGTGTCCAATGTGAGAGGGTTTGGCTACAATCTAACCTGCTCGCCTCAGGTTCCTGGAGGCGTACATGACCTGGAGAGACAGCAGATTGCAGCCAATCATCCTCCATGCTGAGCAGATGATTCGCTGCAGCCTGTTCTCGTCCTTACTGCTAGTTATACCATACACGACCAGGCTGCAGTGTTTTGCTGCACAGACTGTGGGTTTCAGGGTGTAATAGCCAAAAAATAGGACATCACAGCAGCTCCTGTAGATTTGTTCACATGCTGTGTCTGGCTGTTTTGACTTTCTTCTTTCACTCTTTCTCTCCTGCAGCATATCAAACTTCACCCCTAAAGTAGGAGAGAAGGACACTCAGAGAGCGATCCGACAAGCCTTTAATGTGTGGCAGACGGTCACTCCGCTCTCCTTTCAGGTCAGAGAAAACTGTAATATTTGATATTTCTGTGAATTTGATTTTTAAATCTTTTTTGTGTCATTGCATGTACTATAACAAGATCACATCATTAAAAGCAACCGGATCTTCATCTTTTTCACCCTTTTAGCTCTGAAGTGTTAAGTTTTTTTTTGCAAATCACATGAGCATAACATAATCTTAAATCCCCAAAAGCATTCCTTTTTTCAAGTAGAATGGCATTTTTTAAGATCTTTTGTCTTTTACATTGATTGAATTCAGATATCTGTCTAAATTGTTTCATTCTGTAGACTTTCAGCAGCTTTCACTCTCAGCTCTGCCTCACCTTCTTCACTCCACTCTGCTCCTTTCACGTCTCATTCAGGAGGTGCCGTACTCGGAGATCAAGAACGAGGGGAAGGAGGCTGACATCATGATCTTCTTTGCCTCTGGTTTCCATGGTGACAGCTCTCCATTCGATGGAGAGGGGGGTTTCCTGGCCCACGCATACTTCCCTGGCGCCGGCATTGGAGGTGACACTCACTTTGACTCTGACGAGCCCTGGACGCTGGGCAACGCCAACCATGATGGTGAGTGGAGCTGCATATGTGTAGAAACTGAGCCCTGAACTGAATTTATCAGACTTGGTTGACTTTAAAGAGGAGATAATCAAACAGATAGAAACCCCTGAATCTGTCTGTGAGCTGCTCTTTTCTATAAAACACAGCATGAGGTCCTCTTGAGATTTGCTGAAAGGCAGATGTTGTCACATAAGCATCTCCTAACTGGTTCATGAAGTGTCAGAGGGGTGGCTCAGCTGCTGTCGAGTTTTATTGTGATCATGTGATCAGGTCTAGCCTGTCGACCATGGTGGTTTCATGGCTTCCCCACCAAACACCATCCCCCATTTCAGAACCTGTCTTCAGCCATTAACATCTTTGGTAGGAGTTGACTTTTTTTTTTGTCTTCATTTCCCACGTCATTTGGGGTGCATTTGGTGTCGCTGAGTTTTTTGCGATTTTGCTGCATGTTTGCTCAGTTGCAGCTTGGTTACACTGTGTTTTTGCAGCTACATCGCTCCAGCATGACAGGCTCATTTCTCCTGATGAGTATTGTCCAGGTACATTATCTGCTGACAAAGTTTAGCAATGAGGAGAGAGAGCTGAGTTATTCTCTGCTGAAAAGAAATCTTGGATTGATTTTGCAGTAACGGTGGACACTAAAATTAGACTGGCAAAAAGAAAAAGGACAGAAGAGCAGAAGAAAGCTAAACAGGAGGGTAACAGAGCATGGGTCAAAGGCTGAAACATGACTAAAACACGGGTTACGCTGTTTGTGATAATGTGCAGTACAACCCGCTTGCAGCATTTGTGCTGCAGAGCTCTGTTCAAACTGGGAGTCTGTCAGCTAAATGAGGAGCCATGTTACGTTTGCTCTGTTTGGTAGATTAACACCAGTAGGACAACCTGATAACTCACTAACATGGTCATGTCTCAGGGCACTGAGCTGTGAGTAGCGGTAAATATTGCTGGCTACTAAGCTATGTCACAAACTTAGAAAGTTTGAGCTTTCAAACAGCAGCCCTGTGCAACTTTTGATAGATTCAATACCTCATCCACTGTATCGCTTAAAAAGTTGTCTTGAACCGACTAATGTAGTGTTAAAAAGGAGACCTAATCTCCTTCCATTTGATCTTATCTCTAAAACGAACTAAGAGTCATGGGAAATGGAGTCTTTTTCCCAGAAAAACATAGCTGTTTCAGATAGCCCTCACACCTTTGAAGACCAAAGTTTGTGAAGTTAAAAACATTTCACAAATAACCCCACACTGTGGGATTATCATCTGAGGCTAACGTTGTTGTTAATTAGCGGCTAGCTCATGACGTTATTAACAGTCAAAGTAACATTAGCATCATCACCCACTCACTTCCTGGGTCCATTCTTGACAGATGTCTGCCGCTTGCCGTAAAATCTTTCAGACCAAAAGGCACAAGTCGTGGCACCTCCTTGTGGCACATGTCACCTTGCCTCACACTGTTGGTGAATAAGATCTCACATGATCACACATTCTGGTAAACAAACATGTGAGGTCTATAACCTGAAATCTAATCGGTCAGTTGGACCTTGTACCCGAAGAAATAAGAAAGAATTGTGTTGTAATGGAGGCTAGAAAACAGTACGAAAGGTTTTTGTTACAGAGAGGAATATGAGATAGAAGGAGAATAGCATCTAACACTTGTCCATGATAAATATTACAAAAGAGAGAGCAAGAGAGGTTTAGAGTAACCTTGAGAGTGTTTTTGTAATCACAGAACTTTTAGTCAGATCTGAGTAACCAGGAGTCATATTCACACAGATATGTCCTCATCTTTGAGAGAGGTTAAATTTAGAACATTGCAGCCAAGTAAGTGACAGTCATGAAATACTGACTGATTAAATTATTCATCATCTGAATGATTAAAACATGCTTTTCCTAAATGAACTGCTTCAGACGCAAGACTGTCCTCAGTCGCCGCTTTGCTATCTGTGAGCGCCACATTGTTTAGTCATTGGATGAAAAATGGAGAATAAAAAACACTTCACTTTGTAGGTTTTCTCCCCAAGTCTTCTATCTGTGTTTGACAAATGACTTATGCCAGCTTCCCTCTGCTTGAATTACTAACGTGTTGATAGAGGGAGAGAGGGGCAGAGAGATGGAGGGAGAGAGAGAGTGATGGAGGGGGGAGGGATCTGGTTTGAGAGATTAGCAGAAAAGAGAATTAGCTCTGACAGTGCCGCTCTAAATTTGCCACCACATTACAAGATAGTGAGAAAGTCTGCTATGAGTGTGAAACTAACCCTGGAACTATGGAGATAGTTTTAGGATTCCTGTATCGAGGTCGTTTTATTGTGATGTAACAGATTTATATGCATACTATTATTTGATTTACAACATTTTATGACGTTAACCTCCTTTAAATATAAATATAGACAGACAAGAGACACACGATCAGTTAGCTATAGCACCAATTCATCATACTCTGTGTGTAGCACAGTGTGTCTTTGTGTGCTGTCACTTAGGTACACCCTCACCACGTCTTTTTATCTTCCAAATCCCTCCACACACACGGACACACACGCAGAGTAATTGAAAGATTAGAAACTAGATAGTGAGACAGCAAAGTTCTCAGAAGCTAGGAAAACTAATTCATGGTATCAGCTTCAGAAGGACGTCAGGAGGACAAACAGTCCTCATTTCCACCTCTGCTTACAAGCTGCCTGCTGCGGCTGAGGGACGGTCTGTGATTAACCTGCTAACACCTGCGGGAGAGATGAAAAAACAGACCCATCAAAGACACAAGACGCTGAGACGGCTGAAAGCTGGAGATTTGTCCCCCTGTTCTGTCACTTTTCCAGCACAGCTTTCCTGCTTAGTTTCTCCAGGGTGACATCTGTAGTGAACAGTGTTGCAGCATCAAGTCAAAGTTTGTTGCTGAAGTTTGAAAAAAAATGGTCTATTCGGTACTGACAACCAGAACAAGGTCCTATCCACACCCTGCTCAGTATCCTCTTCTTGATCAATGCAAATTCTTGGATATTGGCCTGATGATCTTAAAATTCTAGCCTGTTCACCACTTGATTATAATTCGTAGACCTTGTCCTTTTGCTCACCATCCATTTCTGCCTTCATTGTTAAGTGATGGTAGCTGTTACCTGTTTCAACGCTGAGATGGTAGAAGCATCTTTAGGGACGTGTTTTCTGGTTATGAAACAAAAAAAACCACAATGATGTGTCTTTGTGCTACACAAAAGCAAACAGACCATCAGCAGCTTTAATTCTTTTGTGAAAATCATACTACTATGATACTTTTTTAAGGGAATGCAAGTTATGGAGTGAGTATCGTCCTTTTTTAAGAGGTTTTAAACTCTCCCTGTCGTACCTTCATAGTAGTTTTGTTTAAGCTGCTGTCTCTTTAAAGCTCCTTGCCCTGAAAACTCCCTTCCCTCTCATTGGCCTTCACTGTTCTTCTTGATGCCTGTCAAGGAGGGAACTATGAGGGGACTGTGTGGAAACAACAGGCAGTGCTCTGATGTGGTTTACCTCCTGTTTGGTGGTACAAATTTCTCATGAATGCATATTGTCATGGCGCCCCACAGGGCACTGTTTTTGGCCCCTTTCCTTTTTTGTTGCAGTTGTTTTCTGCACATTCTATCACATGATAACACAACAATATCAACACATATGCTGATGACACTCATCCTATCCCAATCTTCAAAAGCGACCCACCAACACTTCTTTCCTGCTTATCAGACTTTAAAATCAGTCCGCTCCTCCAGCTGACTGAAGCTGAGGTTGTTGTCTTTACCTGTGTCAGAGCTCAAACTGGTGAGGCTGTTTTTGCTCCTCCAGGTTGAAGACTGTGGCAGAGATGTTGTGGTGATATTTGACTCTGACCTTTTGCTCGAGCGAGAGTGCCAAGTGAAAAAGGTTGAGTAGTCATACCTTAATCTGTGAAATCAAACCTGATCAAATCTGAATGTGTATGATTTCTCTGATTTCTCTCATCTCAGCTGCGCCACCAAAATTATTAACATTATCTCAATATGAGAAATGTAAAGTCATTGTCACAGTAGGTATTTGTAACCCACTCATTGTACTTCATATTCTCTATCCCCCTCTCCGCCTTACACTCTCTGCATCCAATGAGCTTATTTCTGCCCATGAATCATCGTAAGTCCCAACATAAATCCAGGTCATGGCATTTGTCACATCTCTGCTTTAAGCAGGATGTAAAATTTGCTTTGTTTTATGCTTTGTCATATTTGGGTACCCAGCTGAATTCATTTTGCTCTCTGAACCTCTTTTTATAGAAAATCCAAAAGATGTAGAAGCTACGAGGATAAACATGAGAAAAGACCATAATCCTCTAGAAGGGCAGAGACAGACAAACATACAGAGAAGCTAACAACGAGTGCTCGTACTCAGGGTCAGGAATTACATTCACAAACACACAAGAGTCCTATAGTTTGTCTTTGTGGGCTCAGTGGTGGAGACTGTTCTCTGCCCTTCTGGTAACATTTCCAATTCCTGACATTTCAGTTCAGGCCCTCGAAATGAATGTGAGTCTTGAGAATTTCCAGGCTCTTACACTCAAACTACTGCAAACTGTGCATTCTGGATCATAATGGTCCATAGTCTGGGCAGTTTATAATAACACCTTTCAAGCAGGTGAATTTTTAAACAAATGTCCAAATCAAGCACTGCCCAAGAGACGTTTGATACTTTGAAACAGCCAAAATAATGTATAGCATTTTATAAGGTTTAAAAAATGTTTATGTTTGTATCACAGTTGACTAAAGTAACATTTGGCTGCTGTACTTTAGTCCATGGTGTATTAAAAAACAGTGGAGCAACAGTACTACCCTACAGACCACACCACTGAAGTATTGCAGAGCTATGTAGCTACAGTGAGCAGAAGTATGTAGAGTCAGTGCAGAAATATAAATCAGGCTTTAGACCATTGGTGGGCAATTAATTACAAGGGGCCGCACAATTAACTTGAATTGCATCAGAGCGCTGCACCAACAGTAATGTGAACATAATTCTGCTCAATATTGACTTCTTCTCATTATAAAATGCACTTTCTCATTTATTTTGATAAGCTGCTACTGTTAACCAGGAAAATATGAATGTTCTGTAAATTTATGACATTGTGGTGCAGGTCGAAAAGAATAGATCTAATGAACAGTGAAAAAACAAACAATCACGCAAGCGTTTCATTTTATTTTCAACTTGATGGCTTTTAGTTAGTTAGCGGGAAACTTTATAACAACTCTTCACAGAAAAAGAAGTACTTGAATGTTTTTCACTCAATTGTACCCCATCAGTGAGAGCATATAGTAACTTGTCATAGGGCTCAGGCATGCATGTGTGTCCAAAATGAAACCACGCTTTTCAAAAAGAAGCACCACAGTTGTATTGCGTGTACAGTATACTTTTTCAAGGTAGTTTCACCACAAAACTAGTACAGGGCAGCAGTGACAGAGACTGGAGATCCTGCAGCTTCAGACCACCTCATTTTGAGGATTTTTTGTCAGCTGGTTGTGAGAATAATAAACGAGACATCTAAGTAGTTTTTGGCCAGAATGAACCTGTAGTGAAACATAACCATGGGTAGAAAGTTTTTAAGTCTGATTTGATTAACAAGACATAACATATACTTACAGTGCAATTTCTTTGCATAACTTGACTTCAGTTAAGTTTCAATTTTGAGAGAGTTGTTGATTTGATGTTTTTTCTATATAAAACAAACACTTTTTATACTGTATTATATACTATTTGATATAAATCTGTAAAAGTTAGACATCCTGGCAGAGTTTTTGGACTTAAACAGAACTTTTGATAAGCCAAAAAGCTAATTTGAGGCACTGCTTGTTCAAATTGATCCCCGCACATAAACGCACCCCTGCTTAAAATTGAACTTTTTATCAGGAGAACTGCTCGAGTTGAACAAAGAAGACTCTGTTGACCAGTCAAACTGGGATTACTTGAGAGACAGGTTTCACCCCAGCATTATCAAACATCATCTTTATCGCAGGTCTACAGATGACTGCGGGGCCAAACATGATAGAAAGAGCGGTTATCTTCACTGCAGGGAGCCGCAGCAGACTATAGAGCGACCACGAGGGGAGTGAGCTCTGGGATTTCCTCCAGACCCGTTGTACATGAAGTGTACGTCTTGTGCTGTTAAATCATCTTTATCTTTCCTGCGACATGGAGCAGAGAGGCATAGGGAGCGGAGAGATAAAGGCTGGTGGAGAGGAAGTGGGAGGAGGAAAAGGAGGGCTGTGGTGAGAGATGAAGAGCTTAAAAATGAGTGCGAGAGAGGAGAGAGATGAAAGAAACTGAAGCACTCAGGGAAGCACAGAGAGAGAGAGAGAGAGTCTGTGAAGGTGTCAGATGTAAAAACCCAGATGAAGATTTGTGTGATTTATTACTCATACAATTTTGCACAGGTATTCTAACATGGGAAATCATTTTTTTCTGGCTTTGATTATCCTCTCATTTTATCCTCTGAGCTCCCAATTCTCTCCTGAAGAAACAAAAAGGTCTGGAAGAATCTCTGGCATTTACTTGTTTCCTCTGACCATCTTTGTTTGAGTCTCTAAGTCATCAATCAGGCCACTATGGCTGTAATCTTTTAACAGACAATCCTGGATAAAGAAAAAAGATAATTATGCTCTGTAATAAGGTTCAAATAGAGTCAAACCAATTACCGAGCCAGTGAAATGTAATAATTTGAGCTCTGCATATGAAGATATTAAGCATCTGACAGCAGCTCAGACTCTGAGCTCTTCAGATAAAAACAGAGTCCTGCTTCACTCATGAGTAGACCTGAGGTAAAAGTGAAAAGGTGTGAACAGTCGTTTGGCATGCTTCAGCTGTAAAAAAAAAAAAGCATCCCTTTAAGAAATGATTGAGGACATCCATCTGCGTTTGAGTCATGATGTGTTTTCCCTCTTCCTGCTCCAAATTTTTGCATCTTCAGTAATCACCTGTGTCCTCCCCACAAACCTCCTAAATTTAGGCTGTTACACCTCCCACCTGCAGAGTCATGTATCAGAGAGAAAAACACATGAGACCCATGATGCTTTTGGATTACACTCTCACTTATATGCTTCTCAACTTCACAAATAACAGATCAGACTACACTCCACCTCGGTTTTAAATCAAACGTGGGCCAGCCTGTTCAAGTACAGTTTCTCAGCCATGCATGACATTGTTGCTGTGGTTATCAATCATTGATAATTGAATAGCTTCTTCCACTTTTATCCCACAAACATTAGATGCATAATAGCCTGTAACTGCCTGGGCTACTGGAAGTTAGATAAGATATTGAGGTGTTTGACGTGTGATGTTTGTCGGATGTCCTGCAGTACAAACCAAAAGAAAGCTTTATAAAGTTTGATTTATCCATTATGACTGTAAAAGTTCTTTTAACACAGTTATTTTTTTCTCCTGGTAAAATACCTTAAGAGTTTTGATAGCATATATTCATAATTATTCTAGTTTTGAATTAGATGAAGACTAGGATACGATAAATAGGACACCTCAGGCTTTTATTTGGGGCTGGAGTAACATGCAGAGGAGAATTTTTGTTCTTGTTTTCCTAAACATTATTATTCATAGAGAACATAGAGGACATGGCTATGGATAGAGCTGGAAATAGGGTGAGGGTGAGAAGTGACATGCAGGAAAAGGGCTGCATGCTGGATGTGAAACTTGGTCGACTACTTGAGGTCTGACCTCATGGCCCATTCGACCTAAACGCTATAGGATGGAGGACGTTATTTTTGTGTGATTGATTGATCTAAGTAACCAGGCCAAAAACTGTTCCTGTTGATCATCTCCTTGTACCGTAAAAAAAAACCTCCTCTGTGATGGGTTGTGTGAGGCACCAAGCAAACATTTTGTCCCCATGAGGATGTGAAATTGATGGATTTTGGTCAATAACTGGGTCTGAACATCTCCAATATTTGCAGCTCTTGTTGGTGTTTCTGGTCTATAGAGGTCAGTACCTCCTAAAAGTGGTCGCAGTAAGGAAAACCAGTTAGCCTGTGACGGGATCATGGGCAGCCAAAGCTCACTGAAACATGTAAGGAGTAAAGCTGGTCTGTGTGATCTGCTCCAGGAGAAGAGTTACTGGAGCTCAAAGTGATGAAGTGAATGCTGTGTCTGATAGAAAGGTGTCAGAGTGTGTCATGGTTCGTCGAGTTGGGCTGCACAGCTCCAGATCTAAAAAATGTCGGGCAGGAGGTCATGGTGTGACAGGCGATTGCTTTATTTATTTCATGCATCTGTTACTGTCCTTTTTTGCTGTCTAGAATTTTAGTTTCTTTATTTTCCCTCCTGTGTCAATGTAGGGTTTCCTCAGTTAAATGAATTTCTGAATTCCTTTTTGTTTGTAATATTCTGATTAAGAGGTGGTTGGTTATTATTTTGATTTTTAAATATCATTCTGGGGCTTTTCTGACCTGATTTGAGAGAAGAGAAGAATGGATGGAGCAGAGAGGAGCCTATGCCAGTCAAAGCATTGGTGAATTGGGGTCACCTTTTGACCACTGAGCTAAACCATGCCCCACTTTAGATTACGTCTGTGCCTCTGGAAGACACTTTCTGTTCAATTATGCTTTTATGCAAATTGCTGAATGTCTGATGGATTAACTGACACTTTTTCAGAAACTTGGCACCATTTCCTTTTTATTGTCAGTAACAAATTTGAGCTCTGATACTCCAGACTGTGAAATGTATCTAGTTGGTTGTTTTCATATTCCACATTCAGCTTGAGCACTGGCATAATTTAAAGTCCTGGAGCAGCAGCACATTATTTATACAGTCACAGATTATAAATTTAAAATCTCACTTTGTGCAGTCATGACTTTCACTTGATGTGGCACCGAACAGTTTGCCGCACTCCAAAGTAATCCCCATCAAGCTGCAGCATTTGAAGAAGTGGCTCATGCTGGACCTTAAAAAAAAAAACAGGAGCTTTGGATTCTCACAAGCTGACAGTCGCCTCCGTTTCCACAAATTCTTCTTTTGAAGTGCGCTTCATATTAAACTGCTGATGAGTCAACAGCATCACACTTGCTTCTGCTCACTCTGAAAACGAGTTTCTGTCTCCAGTCTTTTCCAGTGTGTCACGCTGGGGAGGCTTTGTTCTGGGTTAGACAGGAGGGACATGTTGAGGAGGTAATTTTCAAAAACTGAACACAAACTGGTAGAAAGGCCGTCAGCAGCATAAAGTGTTTTTAACGGCCTGTTTTATCGGCTGATTTTCTGCTGACAAAAGATCTTCGAGGAAGCTTTTTAAAGTCTCATCATTTTCCTCTTGTCTTGGTTTTTATCTTCCTGCCTTCACACTTCAGTGTTTTTTTTCCAGACCTCTTCATTCTCCCCCTTTCTCTCTCTCTCTAGCTCTCTTTTTTCTTAATGTTTCTCCTCTTTGTCTCTGTCTCTCTTCAGGTAACGATTTGTTCCTAGTGGCGGTTCATGAGTTGGGTCATGCACTGGGTTTGGAGCACTCCAACGATCCTACTGCCATCATGGCTCCTTTTTATCAGTACATGGACACACACAACTTCAAACTGCCGCTGGATGACCTGCAGGGCATACAGAAAATCTATGGTGAGTTTCAGCTTGCTTATTTATCACACAAACAAACTTTTAGCCCTTTTTTATGTTAGACATTTCAGAGATGTCATCCCCTTCTTTGTCTGTTAAACACAGAGGGTGTGGGAGTGGGGGGATTTATTCAAGTACGCTTCCCTCGTCCCATCTGGTGGAATGTAACAGAAAGGGTGTAAGAAACTCATTGTCCATGGTCACCTGAAAAACATGTCCTCTTAAGCTGTCTGTCTTTGGAGCCAACAGATTTCAGGTCTCTTCTTCTGCCTTGTCTCTGCTTTCCTGCACCAGAGCCTCCACCTACAGGCTCTGGTTTGAGGTTTACAATATTATCTCATCCCTTCTCAAGTTTTCCACATGTTACATGAACCTGTGAGCAGTCATGAGGTCAGCTACTGTTTCAATCAATTGAACTCTCCAACTAAAATCTGTTGATGTCTCCTTAAGTTTAGTTAAGTTCAAAGAATCAGATCAGTGCAGAGAAGTCTTCAATCTGCCTTTCTTCTAATAACCAGCAGGGGGCGACACCACCGGCTCCAAAGAGATAAAATTAAAGGTTCAATCAAGATTCAATTAATTAATGATGCAATTCTAAAATACTATTTTTGTGCTCTTTTGCTTTAAAAGAAACTCAAAGCAGTCAGCTGATCAATCTTTTTAAGGAATACATTTCTTCTTAGGGCCTGTTTCTTGCTAGTTTAATCTCTTGATTCGAACCACAGTAAGCTTGAGTAACGAGTGAATATTGCAATATTGGTGCCTGAACAAAGTGCGTTGGCTAATCCCACGCATGTATTTACCTCCACCCTCTTGTCAGAATCGAGGATGTACACAGATTTCACTGTCCACCAAAACAAACCTTCACTGTCGGACTGTGTCCAGAACACAGCTGCCTTCACAGCAGTTGGACCCAATATGTGTCCAGAAATCATCACCATGAACGTGTAGCTAAAGGTATAAAATGAAAACACGTTCCAGATTCGCAGACAAGGGGGTGGTAGTTTCTTTTTGAATGGCTTTTCCACACAATGTTCAGCTGTTCAGCTGTCTTGAGTTAAACTGCAATTGAATACAAACAAAAAAAATCCCACCACTGCTGCAAATGAAAAAAAAGATTCTGCAAGAAGAAAGTGTAATCATCTTGAAAAACAATTATTGTTTTAACCCTCCTGTTTGTTTCTCATGTAAAAAATGTCCAGCCTGGTTAGAATAAAGATTGGTCCACTGAATTTCAAATTTTTACCCAGACAGGTCACAATTATTGAAGGCAGTTCTCTGAAGGCAGGGTCAGGCTCATCACTCACTGAGTGTTTATGCATGAAGTGTGCAGTTTGAGGATTTATTTGCATTATATTCCAAATGTTTCTGTATGTGTGATGGATTCTACATCAAATGAGGATTTCAACGTGCACAGAGAACATTTTCAGGAAGTAATTACAGAAGGGAAGACCAACGCTCCAAATATAACCTGCTCTAAACTATAACCATAAAACCAAAACTTGAATAAAGCATTGACCACTGCAGAAAATATGTGTATTTGTCATAGATGTCACAAAGATTCAGCCAAACATTAGCGCCCAAGTTTTAGTTAGCAAAGTTATTTAGTGCAAATATGTTGGTTCTGCAGGTTTAAGTATTCTAGATTTACCTTGAAGCAAATACAAGATAAATATCATTGCTGATTTAATGGAGCTGTTAGGTTACTGTGATGAGAACATCTCAATACTCCAGTTAACATTTAATCAACAGCTACTTGGTCTGAAATCCAGCTGATGATGCATCCTCCTTTAATGCACAAACTACTGAGGTTTAAACAGTGAGGCAGACAGTGACAATAACTACCACACTAACTGTTTCATGCCATGAAACACAGTGTTGGGAAACAGTAAAGGGAGTTGGTTGTGTTGCTCAGGAGGTATGTTCAGCTCTCTGCCTGCAGCTCTTCATCCTCCAGCTCAGTGTGGGAGCTGCTGTTTCATTACTCCCAGACTCAAAACTCATCTACTGACAACAAAATGAACTGAAATGACCTTTGTCTGTGGTACCCATGCATAATTAATGAGCAATAAGGGTCAGAGTGAACCTCAGAGATAAATAATATGTCCTGGCTGTGAGTGTCTCACAGTTAAACTTCTCCACATTTGCACATTGAACTCAGCAGCAGGATGAAATAGGATGCTATCATTGATGTGTCTGAGAGTCTCTTGTATTTGTTCTCTCAAAGACTACCTTTGAACACAAACCAAAACTAAGCTTCTTCTCTCACATGTGTATTTGTGCTGCGCTCTGATGATGGGTACTTAATCTCAGTTTAGCGCACAACTTGTATTTATTTTATGAGCTTTATAGAAACTTACCCTCTCTCAGTGTTTCCAAGAACTACACAGTCCACTGGGCATGCAGCCACATCTCTGTATTCCCAAGGCTTGATATAATCAAAACAGACATATTATAAAACATGAACTTAATAAAAGGTTTTAGATACTAAAACATCTTGCTTTAAACATCTGTTCTAAATCTGCTGTAAAAAAAAAGGAACATTTAACTACAGGTTAAATGGCTTTTAGACAACCTCAAGTGGACACAGAAGGGACTTTAGATTCCATGTCTTGCTCTAAGACTCGAAGCTGCTGCTCAAATTCATCTTAGTTTTCATTGATTGGGTGCATGAAGCTGTTGATCTGGGTGATGATTATGACGTGGATATGTATCGCATCAACCTCAGAATGAAATCAACTATTCACGTTGGGTCCTCCATGAGAGGAGAAAAACATTTTTGGGACTTCCTGCAAGTTAAATTTCAAACACATGACAATAACACAAAAGGCCCTAACTTAGAATTTGGACAGATGTAACAACATCTCATTTTATCTGACTCATAGGGACCCTTCAAGATGATGAAAACATGACTGGTGCAACATGTTGAGATCTTGATCGACTCAGCAAAGTTCCTAATGAAACCCAGTTATGCATAACTTTTGGTGAAAAACATTCAATATGTTGGATAAAATAAAACCACTAAAGTATAATTATAATAAAAACATTTAATGAACCACACCTAGAACACATTTGCTTTTGCTTACTCGGCTATTTGAACCAGCCTCAAGAAATGCAAGCTCTGCAGCTTACAGTAAAAGTAAAATTTAGAAAGAGAATACTTGAGTGTAACACCGTTAAGTATTTATAATGCATAAAAGATGTCCATGGATGCCCAGGTAGAGTCAAAAAGTGAGGTAAGATTTCATGAAAATCTGAAGGCTCATTCTGAAAAGACTGATCCTACAGGTAAAAATATTTGACACCACTTCAGACCTAAAAGTAAAAACTTGCAAAGCAAAAGCAGTGCACCTTGAATATTAGTTATTCATCCCAAAGCCCAGGGTGAGTTATAAAGAAGAGTTGTCCTGCGGCACGCAGCAGCATGTGTGCATGAATGTAGAGCAAGTTAAGGTTGATATTAATACTCAGAGCTGATCAGTGTTTGCCTGGAAAGAGAAAAATTTAAACAACAAAATGCTCGACTTTGTGTCTTGCTTTGTGCTCACACCGGGGACACTTTGTTCTATTTCAGAGAATCAGCTTCACATTACGGGGACACATTTTTCTTGAAGTGAACAAAGATCTGTGAAGGCCTGTCAGCAGCGCTCACACACACACACTCACACTCAAACACACACACACACACCCTGAGACGCCTTCTGTCTGCTTTGAAATAATCATGACAGCTTCTGTTGTAATGTGCTGTAACATTTATTTGTGATGCTGGATCACAAAGAGAAAGAAAAAAAAGGAACACAACTTAAAACAAACACATCTGCTGGGCTATAGAATTTCTTTTACCATAGAACATTTGTACCCACGTTACTCTTAAAGCCTGAAACATCTCATATTTAATCAGCATCACTGGACAGAACGCTGGGTAACACAAAGTGTGTATGACATTTATGACTGGATTCTTCTTCAGATCTTTTGTCTCCTTTAGGCTTCAAAGTAAGACACATTTCGTTGTCCTTAATAACACAAAATGATCTTAACATGAAAGGTCATTTTGAGTCAACATGCTGACATTTTGAGTCAGTGTTTCTGGAAAAAGACTGGCCAGGTTTGCATCTGTGTGTACGACAGAGGCTATTACTGTGAAGTTGATCCTGTTTTTATTTACTGCTCCACTTTTCAGCATAACTTATAATATATACAAAGTTCCCTTTTTTAACAAGAAATGATTGAAAGCCACTGTACTCCAGTCACAAAAATATTCACAAGACTCTGCAGGCAATGGAAGGTTGTTAATTTGCTAATTTGATCAGCAACTCACTTTTTCATCACAGGAACTAGGCTCTAAATTTATCCCTGGATTTTAGCCCCTAAAAAGTTCCTGCATGGGGTAATGTTATTTCCCAGAGGTCCAGGATCTGTGGGGTTTGAAGCCTTTACGCTGTATGTTCCTGATTGGTGGAGCAGTGTTTTTAATTCACCCTCTGTCCACAAAAATATCACACCTAGTTGTGTTTAACTTGGTTTCATGACTCTTAAACAGTAGTTTTCTTTGAGCCTGAAATTGTGAATGTGTCTCTGTCAGCTCCTGGTGTTACAGTTTAAAGAGTGACCCTGTAAACTGGAGACCTTCTGCTGAACATGTCAGTGGTTATCTGGTTTTCAAGAGCTGTTGAAACAGAGAAGAAGTCTGGGATGCATACTTTTGAAGTTGTATATGTACGGATGTGTCAAAATATCCTCATTAGCAAAGTTCCTAATGTTTATCTTAAGTTGTTTGAGAAGAAAACATCCTGCTGAAAGTTGTCAATCAACAGGGTTACAGTTAAAGCTGAAACACCGTAAGATCTCTGCTACTTTTATTCTTCAGACAGCAAAGATTGACAGGTTTTTAAATGGCCAAAAATGGTTGAAGGTGTTTCAGGCTTTTTGAAACATCTTCAAATAGTGACAGCTTTGCCTCTAGCTCGTGTCTTTTCAAGTGTCAACGAATCCGTCTACAGAGCAATAAAGCTCAAAGAAAACCAGCACGGGGTAGATATCCACCATGCTAACAGGCTAGCTGAGATGCTGCAGAACAATTATGGCCCGTCTCCTTCCATGGTGCCATTTTTGATCCTTGGTGCTAAAAACATGGTTCAAAGCAACACTATGTGGTGCTTTCACAGTCAGAAAGGCTTTGGAAGTTCAGTTCGAAATCTGCTGCCTTTGTGTTTGTAAGCCAATGCCATGAGCAATTATAACCTTTTTTCTCAGTATTAATCCGTAGCAAAAAAAGGAAAAAGAATCCCCATTTAGTAATTTAGATTGGGACAATGGCAGAGGTATAACTGTCCGGACCACACCAACCTGAATCAGAAAATATACTTCTTTCTTTATGAAAACATGAATGAATCACCCCAAAAAGCTCTCACAGTGTATTCAACTTCAAAACTGGGGCTTACATAACTCTATGACTCTGTGACTCATGTTATTCTGAATCATTGTGTTCCAGTAGTTACAAGAAGAAAAAAAAGACACTGTGCTATCTGAGAAACCCACAGACAGCATTAATCAGATAAAATGACTCATTAGGGGAACAAAAATCATCTTGTTATTGTTTTTTTTATTTTTCACCAGGGATCCCCACAGCCATGTTGGAGCCCACCAGGCCGTTACCCACCTTACCTTCACGGCGGACTCACTCCACCTCTGAGAGAAAACACTCTCGTCCAGCTCGCCCCCCTGGGGATCGGCCTGCGCTGCCTGGAAACGGCAAACCTAACATCTGTGACGGCAACTTCAACACTGTGGCCTTCTTCAGACGGGAGATGTTTGTCTTCAAGGTGAGTAGAGAGACATCAAATACACGGTAAACATGGGTGAACATGGGTTAAATTAGAGAAGCCTGAACAGATGTTTGGAGCACTGATGTTTCTCCAGCTGTAACATGATGCAGGGTTTGGAAAAAATTGAGTTTGTTGTTGAATTGTGCCTCTTTTAATCCTGTTCAATGTTAAGGGCAGTGAGCACAGACACATAAATGTCCTTTAGGAGCTTCACGTGATACATTCTTTATTCCCATATTGCTCAAATCAGATAGGATCTCTAATGTGCTATTATTGATTTCAATTTCATGATCTCCATCCTGTAGCTGAATTTTATGTATTCACATTAAAAACATGAAACTAAATCAGTGAAGTAGGCACAGATTCAGGTTCACTTTACTGATGTCAGTAAACACCTGTTGCATTTTTCTGCACCCTAACCCTAACCCTATGTGCTCATGAATAGTCTAGTCTTTTGCTAGTTGTGAGCTGATGGCACTGCCAGACATCTTCAGATTTAAAGGGAAATAAGTGTTTTTTATCTGCTGCACTGAGTTTCCTCGTCTGTTCCCTGCATTTACCATCCTCAGTGTTACGTCTTTCTTTGTGAATCTTCTATAGAGCTTGGACAGCACATGTTGAAAGCTGTCTGCTTTGAAAACCTTTGTCAGAGACCTTGCTGATGCAGTTGAACTACTTCACCTCAGTAGCAGAGTTTGTCTGTATCTCAGCCAGGTTGAAGTCTCCTAAAGATCACTAATTCACTGTGTTTCAGCCTGAATGTAAAACTGACAAGCAGTGGCACCTGTTTGGTTGAATTGGTTGATCATTCACCTGATGATGAGCCTATGAAATTCCTGACTTAGTGCAAGTGTCCCTATATACTGACTTGATTTTTCTTGTTAGCTCATGTATCTTTTTTTAAACCAATTCAAATAAACAGTTATGTTCATGTTTTAGTTTAAAGCATGTTTTTACACACACCTAAAACTTTTGCACAGTAGTGTAGGTAAAGCAGTGGTGAGAGATTTTGTGTTCTCTTTCCCACCAGAGTTTGTGAATTGTTACTGTTGAAACACAACAGCTTATGAGCTCATCCTAAAGCTGATGAATAAGAACTGGCGTGCACAGTGTTTGCCATTTGCTCACTCCTCACTCTGTCCCCTCTCATCCCAATACTGTCACTTCTGGCTGGATGAACCAGCGGTGCAGGTGACAGACTGTGGCCCTTTAACTAACTCAGCCTATCGCAGGAATGCATTGCTTGTGTTTTGACCGATTAGATGCACAGTGGGGGTAAATGTCATGGGGTTTGACTTTTAATACGACTGCCACTAAAAACAAAACACGTGTATGTCAGAGTGTGTTTGATCATTTTTAGCTCATTTCCATCACCGAAAAAGGGACACACATTTATAGTCATGATTTACGTGACTGAAATTACCACTGAATGGTGTCAAGGTGTTAAAATGTTGAGCAGCATTTCATGCTCTTCTCACTTTCTCCTGCTGATCTTTTAAGGTAGGGGGAGGTTATAAAACACAAGTTTGAGCTGTAACATACAAGAATTTTACTGCAAATGTGGCTATTTTATTGTCTTCAACTATGAAATAGAAATCAACACACACATGCGTGTTTGCTGCGATCCCTAACTGCCTGTGGAGACAAGTGCTCAGGACAGACACAGAGGTCATTGCGCTCTCAGCTGAGTCATCATCTGTGATGATTCAGAGCAGATCAAAACTGTGAAACCTCTTATGAAATATGCTCCCTGACAAACCCCAAACTGGGATAAATCGATGCTTTGACACGGCTTTGGGCTGTTAAAGTTAAGAGCTGCAAAAAACAGCAGACATCAAATATTTCACTGACATCCCCCTGCAGCTGATTGTGTCCTCCTCACTGATGTGCATCGGAAAAAATAAACGTTAAAACAGAGAAGAACAAATGGAGGCAGACAAAATTGTACCTGCAGTGCACTTGTTGCAGATAAGTGACCAAATAAGCACAGGTACCTGTTTCTGATCAGCTTATCGAACAGGTTCAAAGAAAACATTGGACCTGAAGTCTCAAATTACGACCTCATTGACTGATGACGAGGGCTATATCTTAAGTAGTTTCTAAACTGAGTGCTGAGTGGTCAACATCACAGTAGCATGTAAAAATCAATACCTGAAATATAGATGTGAGCAGAGATTCTTAGCATTAGGTTTCCAGGTGATACACATCCTGTGAGAGTAGAAATAAAGGCAGGTAACAGCCTTATCAGGAGCAGCGTTAATACTTTAACTTCATGTTTCATTAACCCACTGGAAGTGTTTCTACATTCTAAGTCAGAGCTTTTAATAGTAACACAAAGCAAATGAATGAGAGCATGTTCAGATTGAGAGAAACTATTCTTCACTGCAAAAAACTGAAAGCAAAGTTAGACTCATGATAGGAAACACCTTATAAGACCTGATATGAGCCACATGCCAAGTCAAAAATGGCATATTTTTATCATCCTTCATGTGCAATTTAGACTTTGTTTTTGCCTTTTGATATCTTGAAATGAAAAAATTCTGTTATTGTCAAGTGAATGTGGCTCCTATTAAGCCTAAGACTTTCTCACTAAAAAAGGTCAGACAAAAACACTTTGATTTCTTTATTTTATTTATTGATTCTTTCATCTTATCATTATTCCCATCTTGGAAAAAAAACCTAAGGGAGAAAAGTAGGATTTTTATTTAAAAAAATGTTCCGGTCCATCACAAAAATTATAATATAATGAAAAAGTAAAATATTTTCGGTCACACAGAAAGTGAAAACCAGGAATTATATAGACTCATTGCACATAGAGTGAATTATTTCAAGCCTTTATTTCTTCAAATTTTGATGATTATGGCTTACAGACAATGACAACACAGACTTCAGTATCTCAGAGAAGTAGACTATCACATAAGATCAATAAAGAAGGATATTTGAAAATAGAAATGTCAGGCCTCTGAAATGTTTCACTACTTTCTGTCCATTTTCCAAGTTTTCTCCCAAATATCATCCCTTTTCAAACATTTTTGTTGCTTTTTGGACAATTGGCTTCATTTCTCTGTTCAGAAATAAACAAATGGGGTCCACATTTCACAGTCTTTTGTTGATGCTGATGTGCTCATAGCTCCACTGTCTCATCGGAGCTTACAAACAGACCAGGGGTGCTCTCTCTCCACTGTGATATCAAAGTCTGAGAGTGAAGCACAGACTCCTGATTTGAACCTACAACACACTTACAGCTGTACAGAGAGCAGCCAGACACTGATAACTTTGAGGTTCATTCAACTTCACTTATCGCTCACTTCAGTCACTCAACTCGAGTGGATTAAAGGAGAAAACCAACCTGAGCATTTAGCATTCATACTTACCAGTGCTGAGTGCATCCTCAGAGGATGAGTCCACGACCTCCGAGGAGTCCGTGTCTCCAGACGAGCAGTAGCTGGGAACCCAGAAGGTCAGAAAGAGAAGACAGAGATCTGTAGACATCAGGCTGATTGATCAGCAGAGAAAAGAGATATGCCATCTCGAGAAAAGCCTGACAGAACAAAGGCAGATTACTGCTAGATTGGTCACCGAGTCTCGGCAGGTAAAAGAGCTCGTCAGGACTCTTCAGGGCCGTCTGAGGAAGGAAAAGTGGATGCGCAAAAATGTCACGAAACAGCTCTTGACATTTGCCCGCTCTTCAACTTCTCTCCTTGAGGCGCAAATGAAACTTTTGCAAAGACAGGCGATACAAAGACCCCTGCCCCCTGAGACTGATAAGGTGATTAAGAGTCAGGAGGTGATCGTTTCGAAGAGCAAGAAGATCATCAGACCACAGGCTGAGGTTAGGTCTAAGCAGCCTCTACCAGCCACCGCCTGCCTCAAAACAAAAGAGGGTCAGGCCTGAAACTGTGGTGGATGTTTCCAGGAGGGAGGTAAACAGAAAGCGCGATTGTCAGATGAGGATGACTGCCTTGAGAATAAAAAGACATGTCAGGGTGCTTCCCTTGACCAGGAGCTGTCCTCACAAAAAGGACAGGAGTGTAGAAAGAGAAAGTGGATAGAGGAAAGAGGATAATACCCTTCGAGTCTGATGAGGATTAGGATCCTAACATCTCCCTCCGTCCTAAAGATCAGGAAATGGTACCTAAATATGCAGGTGAGACCACAATTACTCAAATGGCCATGTTGGTTATACCTGTATGGTTATTTTGACTATTCTGGTCACACAAGTCACATCAACATAACCAGTATGGCGAGATGGTGATGGTGGTATGACTAGTATATGAGACACATCCTGTTTTTTGTACCTTGATCAACTTCACTTGTTTAATCTTTTTTCATTACTCAGGCCTCATTTTAGACTCAATTAGGTCCCTTCCCTTTTTTGAGGGACAAACTTGCATCTGAGCTCTTTACTTTCGTGGGCTGATCCAATCACAGCTGGCGGCTGTTGTTGAGAAAAGTGCAACAAGTTACATTTCAGTATCAAAAATTCATTTTTTATTGAATGACACAAGGTTTGTTTGGAAAGAAGGAAAAGTCAGTTTCAAAATGCAACATACGCTTGTGTACAAGAAGGAGAGAGAGGAGCAGGTTAGACGAGAAGAAAAAATCCATTTTGATGTCTCTGATCTTTAAACTGAATGTTAGAAAAGGTCACAGACCCGTCTTTCTCTCTGCCTGTCTTCCCCCCAGCTTGTCAATGTTTGCCTCTTTTTCCACCTGTCTGTCTCCACTCTGCTGGATATCTATCTCATCTCCCTCCCTACTCGTCTGTCTCATGCTCCTCATTTATGCATCTTCCTACCTCACTGCTAACTCCAGTTCACTGTTTTCCTTCTGAAGCTTTTTCCTGCCTTCCAACATCATACTTTGACATCTTTCACGTTTTACATGGCTAAGATTTTCCCACCTGCTGGAAAAGGTGCTTTAAGAAATGTTGAGTTTATCCTCCTGAGTGTGGGAATCAACAGAAAAACCTCAGCCTCTTGCTTTACACTTCAGACGTGCACAATCATCCGCACGCCTGATTTTCCTGTATAGATTTTCTCTGCAGGGTTAAAATGTCTCACAGCTTCTGTGCTTTATCAATAACCATTAAAACACAGGTTAATGTTTTGAGAAACAGCCAGTGCTGTTTTTGCAGGGCTTAAGTCTCTAACAGCATAATGCATCAGGTCACTTGCCAAGAAACAGCAAAACACAGGTTGTTTGGAGCACGTGAGCGTTATTTTGTTTTCGCTCGTTGTTCACAGGCATACTCAAGGTTTACTGAATTCATGCAGTCAAAATACATTGATGCATATTTTTAAACTCTAGTAGTTTTTTTTTCACCACAAAGCACTCATTAGTTATAATTTAACCACATCCTGACTATTAGCACTACATGACCAGTGGTATCAGTGTGATTAGTTTTAGTCTTTTGAATGCTTTGCTTTAACTGCTGTCTCTTTAAGGCTCCCCACTCCACAAACCAAGGATGGAAATTGTGAACCAGTTCTCGTTAAGAATCAATTCAGAAATGGTACAATCCATCACTATCATCAACCTTTTTGCTTAATGATTCCCTGATTGATTCTTTACATTACATCAGAGCGGCCGGACCACGTAGACTATTCTGACCCAGCTAGCTTAGCTTAGCAGCTAGATAACAGTTTCACAAGAAAACTTGGATTGAGGATTTCCGGCTTGAACTTTTACTGAAGAATCTGTAAAATCAAACACTCAATAAAATGTTTGTCACTCTCTCATAAGAGATTTCTATTCAGAACCTTCAACATGTTACCCAAAAGTGTTAAAGGAAACAGAGCTAGCTTGATGCTAACATATACTGGGAATCAGTAAATGTAACCAGGAAATTCACAGAAGGAATTGATGACAGAATAGATAAAGAATCAGACTGATGAGTGGAATTACAAGGGACATTGGTATCAAATCCGATCAATTCCCGTCCCTACTACAAACCTACTTTCCTTTTGTGGGAAAAAAAAGTGATTTTTTTTTTCTTTTTTCAAAGTGTCACCTTTGGTAAAAGTGGTGCGAGGAGAACCTCCTGAGGTCAAACATATATAAGTATAAGAGCTTATATCATAGCCAGAAGAAGGAGTGAGGAGAGTTTATGGGGGGAAATGCTGCTGCTCTCTGCTCAGTTTCATTAAAATGATACATGACAGACTGTTGTCCATCTGCAAGAAAACAAATATGGCATCTCAAGAGCCATTAGTTTTTTTCTACAAATAATTCTTCCAGTGAGGGGGAGAAGACGCAGGAAGTGTGCAGTAATATGTTCGATCTTCACACTGTGGGAGTTTATAGCCTTCACTGAAACACAAAAGCCTTTAAAAACTTCAAAACTGCATCATCATCATCGATCAGAAAAACAAGTCTGTTTCTTTTTTCTCTGACTCCAGGACAGGGGGATATTTAGACATAAAGAGCGCTGAGAGCCAGTGGGCGTTTGAAAGGAGATGCTCATTATGGGATGTTTCCTCTGTGAGAAACACTCATGGTTTCTCTCTCTGGATATGAAGCATTGATTTTCTTTTTTTCAGCCAAGGTTCAAACAGAAAAAGCATTAGTGGCCAATGGATGATGCTGGATCACGAAATGGGGTGTGTGTGTGGGTGTGTGTGTGTGTGTGTGTGTGTGTGGGTGTGTGTGTAGCACTCAGTGGGGACTTTGCTTGGCTGTGTCCTAGATTCACTGAAGCCAAATGATAATGAGCCAAGATTGATGCTCGCCCTCGTCTTCTTCTTTTCTCCCTCTCTTCTGCTCTCTGCTCCCCTTTTTACTTCCTCACTTATCTTGCATCACCTCACTTTTCTCATCTTTATCTGTGTCCTTCTGTTCGATCCCCTTGAGTGCATCCTTCCCTCCTCTCACTCATTGTTTTCACTGGTACTTTGTTTCAACACTTGATCCAAGATGTGAGGAAGTTGATCAGACTCAAAGACATACACCAAATATGAATATCAGCTGAGCAAGTGATGTAAGTGAATGTGTGCAAGGAAAGTGTTCAGGTGTTTCTGGGAAGTGGTGAAAAAAACTAGGTCAGTTGGGTGAGTATGAACAGCCACAATCGATAACAAAAAGTATTAAATTCTCTACAAGGATGTCCAAACTGTTTCCAAAGAGAGCCCCATTTCATTTTGTGAAAATGACTGAGAGCCAGCTGCTTTTACTGACATATTTATAAATCATGCATGATATGAGCCCTTCTTTTGTGAACTATTTCTTAAAGTGATTTTTAAAAATCAGTCACTAAGTGTTGTAAAACATGCTTGTGCCATCAACACACTAATGAAATCAAACCTCAGCTGTCCCTCAGGTGAGGTTTGATATTAGATTGTAAGTGGTCAGTTTTCTGCAGTGTTACATGCTGTGAGGCAGTGGCAGTGGGCGTGTGCTGAGTGGCACTGAGTCAAGGAGGAGGAGCCCAGTTTGAATGTTATGTTTACAAACGGTAATAAAAAATTCCTGCTGGCCCTTCCTTTAAAGATGACAGCAAGTTGAGATTGTGCAGAATGTGTAAAGCTTTATCTTTATGCAAGTCGCCCGAGCACTGTCCAAATGTAGTTTAGTGAGATTTATTTGATATATTTTGGTTTCGTTTGTGACCTTGACAGAAAATCAAGATGTGTTCATTATTTAGAACATGATTCATTTCAGTGACATAATTAGTACATTGTAAGATAAAAGCTGGAGGCTGTATGAAATAGACTTTGAGCCACAATTGGCTTGTGGACTTGACTTTCGACATGCCGAGCCTTCAAAAAGAGAAAGACGTGTTCACCAAACTAAACTCTTAATCAAATGTTTGTGTAGCATCTCCTTCTCTGTTAATGGCGGTGCATGTTTTTCTCTTCAGTTACCCTCTGACTCTGTGGATGAGACAGTTCTCACTGGGTCTATATTGTAAACTAAACCAATCATTGTCCCTGTGGTATTTAATTATGATAAATGAGGTATCACTGCAGATGATGGCTTGCAGGTATATGAATTATAGATGACCAATACTGCTCCTATTAATGGATACAGGTGTGGGGAATGCCAGCTGCACTGCTACGGTTGCTGAAACTGCACTTCTGCTTTTCTCAGACAGTCTTACAAATAGAGCTTGCAGAAGTTAACACACGAGAGGATTTTGCACTTCTCTGCACCAATTAATAACTTATTTTTCAGTATTTGTTGTGATATTTTCCAGATTCAGTGAAGCAAACTGAGTCTTAGTAGAATCTCAAGAAGTCTTGGAGAGCACACATGACCATATGTAACATTGAAAGTTGCTGTACCATTAATGTGATAGTAACTGTTCTTTTTGCATCTTTTTTGTTCTGCAGGATCGGTGGTTTTGGCGTCTGAGGAACAACAAAGTGCAGGAGGGTTATCCCATGCAGATCGATCAGTTCTGGAAAGGTCTACCTCCTCGCATCGATGCCGCCTACGAGAGATCTGATGGCAAATTTGTCTTCTTCAAAGGTACGAAAAAAGAACTGAAACTTTAAGAAAGTGTTTGATAACACCATCTAAAAACTCTTCTTATGTTAAAACCTGTTCTA
This sequence comes from Thalassoma bifasciatum, assembly GCA_008086565.1. Taxonomy (NCBI): domain Eukaryota; kingdom Metazoa; phylum Chordata; class Actinopteri; order Labriformes; family Labridae; genus Thalassoma; species Thalassoma bifasciatum. Next base: position 34,842 of record RPOG01000301.1, on the reverse strand, counting down.
TCGTTTCTGGCATAACATGAGAAAAGATAAATGACTACGAAGTGCTGCTATTAAGCCAGCAATGTGCCAACAGACGGCAGCAGGAAGGTGTTAAGAGTGAGAAACAAGCTTTGCACACTTTTGTTCAAGAGCACATTGTTGCAGAATGTATTCTCAACTTATTTCTCTAGCAGATGTTTAATATGAGTCTGTAGTAGCATGCTTTCTTGCAGCTCTAATTAGCACACTTCATCTGGCATGAAAATTATGTTTCTGTCTGTCAGGCAGCCTCAGCGCTCAGACAGAGTTTACTGAGGTTAATTGGTCATAAATTATTAAACATGCATTAAAAAACGGGTCATAGCATGATTTGATCCGTAAGTTTTGAACATGTGTGCTGCTTTGATTTGTTTTAACAAGCACAAGCACATCCATTTCGGCTGAGCTGGAGTTTTTCTTGCAGAGCCTCGGCAAAAAATAGTCGATTTTTGCTCAGAATCTGCAAAAGTAACCTCAGATCTGCGTCCACCATCTGCTCCGGTGTTATTAGACTGTGTCCTGCTCTCTACATGCCCCTCCTCTCCTCCTGCTCCTGGAAATATATTTAATAAAGTGTGAAATAGAGAATGGCAAGGCAGCGGGGAGCACCCAGCCTAAAGTAATAGAATTTCAGTCTATGTATGAAACCTCACTCATCCCCCCTCTCACTCACTCTCCCTGTAGCTCACCCACCCACACGCACACACGCACACACACACACACACACACACACACACACACACACACAGGCATCTTCTGACGGAGTGTCCTGCTATCTCAGCCAGCCAGGAGCAGATATTAATAGCTTTGCTCTCTCAGCTGCCGGCACTTTCACTCTCTCTCTCTCCACAGAAATGTGGACACACAATGACACAGCTCCACCTAACTATAACACACACACACACACACACACACACACACAGAGGCATGTGCAGTTGTTTTTGCTGAAATGTGTCCATGCACAGTGGGATGTGTGAAGAAAACACAAGCATACAAACAGAATTAGGGAGATGTGTTGTTTGTCAGTGTGAGTGTGACTGTGTGTTGTTGTTGTTGTTCGCAGATTAACATTTTCACCATAAACTGATGCATGCTGACTAACTACATTTACTCCAGTTGCTGTCATGGAGTGGTTTTAAAACCAGTACTTTTATTTCTACTTTAGTTTATTTAGTGTGATTTTTTTCATACTTTACTTCCGTTAAAAAAAAAAAATTATTTACTGAGTTAAAAACAAAAGCTGTACATCAACAGTGTCTGCAGATGTTGCCTGACATCTCTGGTCCAGTGATCAGGTGAACCAAAGTAGAGGAGGAGAAAACGCTGCTGAAGCTGAAATCACAACAAATGCTTTCACGCATTGGTTCTTCAGGTCAATAGCTGCTCTGAAAAACAGATTCAATAAAGCTGACACCTTTTCCATCCACAGTCAGGTCAAATATGAGCCTGGACCGGATTTTGATCAGAACAAGCTGTTCTGCAAACCGCACACTTCATAGTGAACTCTTTTCTCAGCAGACTGTTATTGGTGTAGGGAGTGTCTACAAAGTTAAAAATCAAAACAAAGAGGAAACTCATATATCCAGGAACTTCAACCAAAGTATGTTACTCCAAAGTTAATGGTCACCTGTTAGTTTGACCTCAACTATCAGCACAAGAAGAGAAGTTCTGACCAAATTTGAAAACAGTATCCCTCTGACATCTTTTCAACCCCCTGCATCCATAATCCTGGATTTAAAGATAAGTTATCTGTACTTAAAGAATACAGAGAAAAGGACTTCTTCCTTTGACTGAAGTGGAGGGAAAAGTTTTTTAAAAAAAGTACTCTATACTTTTACTGAAGCAGATTCATCAACTGATACTTCTGCTTAAGTAAAATTTAATCAAAGTAATTTGGAATGTCTCATTTCCAAATGGATGCCTGTGAAAATGTGCTTGTTTATTTTTTTGAAATAAGAAAAAAACATGTCTCGCTTGAATAAAGTAAATGTAAATTTATTATTACGTATAATAATATGAACTTAATTATACATTCATCTTGCCAAAAAAGGCGTCTGATAATTCTAATGACAATTCATGTTCAAAAAAACTTGGACCTTTAGTTAGATTTCAGCTTAAGACTGCACAGTAAGTCTTGCTATTACATCAGTAAGTTGCAAAATTAGCTAAAATATGAAACAAAAATAAAACAACAAGTGTTAGAAGTTATCAATCTATTCCATGAACTGATGAGATAGTTCCTTTAAGAGCCCGGCTAAAAATGCAGTTGTCCCAGAGACATATATTAAAAAACATCCTATTCTTTTTGACTACAAATGTCTTGTTGTTGTAACTTTTAGGTCAAATGTTAACTATATCCCTACGGTGCCTGTAAGTGCTTTTTGTTTCTGGTTCTTATTTCCAAAGCAATGACTCTGATGGATTTTTAGACCTTTAATAAAAACACTTTTCCCTTAGAAAGCTCTTGTTATGCTCAGTTCAGTGTCCTGAGGTTGTAAAGGCAGCCGGGGCTCACAGTGGAGATGGATGTACTCATCAGCTACATGAGGTATTATAATGATAAAAGCACCTGCTAAAGGTCACACACATCCTCAGTGTCTTCACGGTAATACGAGTGGTTCATTTAAAAAACTTACAGCTGAGTCAGACTTTAAACCGCCCGGAAGGGAGCTATTAATGTCTGAGCAGGAGGAAATTAGGATTCAGTGTTTTATATCACACTCTCTTTGTGTCTATCGCTCCCATATGTTTGTTATTCAGGTAATAGCCATTTGAAGCAATAGTTTTCAAGTTGTACTTATTGAATATGGCCCCAAAATAAATGTTATGGTGTGGTTAAATAATTAAAACACTGCTTTTTTTTTAAAATTCTCTATAATTTTGCAGCAGCTGTCTTCTGAATAATAACTCCATGTTTAACAAAGCTGCAGAAGAGCTGTTTAATCCTCAAAACATTGTTTAATCCTCATTGTTTAATCCTCAGTGTGGCTGCAAGAAGTTTTTGTGCTTTGGAGCAGTTAGACGTTTATTATACTGTTTGTCAAAATGATGCATTGACATGTTGGCTGTGGGTTCATCCAAAAACTCAGGATTCTGTAAGATTTCTGTAAAAGATTAGTCACTGGGGGTTGTCAAACTTATGAAATCAAAGCTCACGTGTCTCTCAGGTGTCTCTTGACACCAGGTGATAAGTGTTCAGTTTTCTGCAGTGCTGCATGCTGCGTGAACATCAGCAAACTCTGCTCCTAACCAAGAAAAATGTTCTCCATTTGGGGGCCATATGGGTAACATGGTTTTGAATGACAGAATCTGGATTTTTTCAAGATTGCTTTTCATGAATGTTATAGGACTATTTTGACCTGCAGAAAATATCTTCAGCCCCAGATGTTTTATCCTGCATTCTGAACATTTTTATGCATAATTTTATGCACAATTTTCATCTAGTCTGTCTTTCTGAACTCTTGAAGTTAATGAAGCACACTTTTGCATCATAACATAAATATTCATTAAAAGATGTCAGCTGTAAGAGTTTCTGCAGAATGTACAGAGCTTTAGCTTTATACAAGAACCCTGTGCACAGTCCAAATGCAGTTCAGTGAGAATTTACTAGATATTACTTTGATTTTGTTTGTGCACTTGACACAAAATGAAAATGTAAACTGAATTACAATAAGATTCATTTCAGTGGCATAATTAAAAAATTATAAGATGAAACTTGGGGCTGTATCAAAATGGACCTTCAACCTGACTTTGGATGACCTTTTACATGCTCAAATTAAAACATTGCAAAGGTTTTTCGTTGTCTGAATTTTTGCACAGCAGGGTTCAGATATGAATGGTTAATTTTTTTAATGCTTTTTTATTGAATGTCAGTAACCCAATATCTAAGACTTTTTTCAGGAAACTAATTCATACAGCTAAAAAAAAAAAAAAGTGAGAACCAATGGAAAATCCCGGTGGTTGGGGAAAAAAAAATCACTCTATGATAAAACTGTACTTCAAAAAAATGGCTGACTCATCCTTTCTCCTCTTTCTCCTGTAGGAGATAAGTACTGGGTGTTTAAGGAGGTCACGGCTGAGCCAGGTTACCCTCACAGTCTGGTGGAGCTGGGCAGCGGCCTCCCTAAAGACGGCATTGACACGGCACTGCGCTGGGAGCCAATGGGGAAAACGTACTTCTTTAAAGGAGATCAGTACTGGCGCTACAACGAGGAGATACACACAGCTGACCCGGGATACCCCAAATCCATCAAAGTGTGGAAGGGGATACCAGAGGGACCACAGGGCGCCTTCATCAGCAGGGAGGGATGTAAGTGTCTGTTTATGCTTTAAAACGGGAGAATTAAACAATTTAGCTGTGTTGATAGACCTTTCAATGAACGGATGAACATTTCAGGACGAATGAAGTGAAAGAATAAGTGCGGGTCTCAGTTTTTACACAAGTGGTTTTGTTTATTGGCTCGGATTTTGTTACTTACAAACAAACACAAAAGCACACACACACACAAACACTGTATGCTGGAAGAAAAGTGCCATCATCACTTCTGCTTGTCGGGCTGTGACCTCATGACCTCGTGGCTGTCTCAGAGGGTGTGTGTGCATTTGTGTGTACCAGTGAAGAGTGAGTGTGTGTGTGAGACAGGTTTTGTCAGCCGTGGTGTCTTGGTGTTAGATGAGAAGCTGTCCTGCGGGAACTTTAGAGGCATCAAATGTGTGCGTGGGTGTTTGTGTGTGTGTGTTTCCTCTGGGCTGTTTGGAGGTGATGGAGCAGACACAAACGCAGACATGTGAAGAAAACCTCTGGAGGGCTTTTCTGATGATGAGACGGGTGTATATTAGACAGTGTGTGTGTCTGTGATTTCCCTACATGTAGGGACACATTTCAGACTAAACACCAGTTAATCTGGGACATTTGGTGCTTTTGGGGACAGGTCACACGGCCTGTATTGTGAGAAGCTTATTGCTTGGTCAGTGGTCAAGTAAGGGGTTGGCAAAAGTGTCAGAAAATTGTGTGTTAGTGTGTTTATTCCCCCAGGAGTCTCTGAGCAAAAATTTGTACTTGGGTGTGTTTTTTTATGTCATTGTGGTTGAAAGTACCTCCACCCTGTAAACCTAACTAACAGTACTAAAGAATATATTCAATGACACAGGATCCTTATCATCAATTTCTGGAATGACCTGTTAAGATGTCCCGCTTCTGAGAAATGGTAGCACCTAAAATGATCATTTTAAATGCACATTTCTGTTTAGTTTATGGAGAGTAATACATTTCCCAGTCTTACCGGAGGTGATTGATGATGCTGTTATCATAATAATGACTAATATTCATTAGTAAAAGCTGGATCATAATTAACTTTCATCACATCTATCTGTCTTCTTTGTGAACATTTGTTACCTCCCCTCTCTCTCTAAAATACTATCCTATTTGTCCCCAAGCCGCAGTGTTTGTCTCAAAGGTGTTACATAATATAACCCTTCAATAAAAACAGCCGCTGCTGGGACCGAAATACTAACGCTGTACGCCTTTAACTGCTGTGTCATGATAGAACTGTGTTGCCTTTAATGAGATTCTGCACCACTGGGACTCGGGGAGGCACAAAGAAACACGGGGAACAGAGTGAGGGGCAGGGGGGGCACTGATGGATGTTTTTCAGTTTGACAGAAAGCTTTTATTAAAAAGAGGGAGACAGTGTTTGTCTCAGTTGTGTCTTTATATGACAGTCTCCAGAGCCTCAATGAATTAAGCAAACAGAATTGTGAGTTGTTGCCGTACTATTTGGCATTTAATCTCGTGATGCAAAAGCAGGTACAGTGCAGCTGTCCCCATGTGGTCAGACTGTCAAGAAGAAGGCGCAGTTCAATCAGTGCTTCTATTGGTATTTTATTCCATCAAGTATTGTAAATCTTTTTGTAATTGAGAATCATTTTAATGTCCTAACAAACTCAGGGCCTTAGAGACAGTAGTTATTGAAAAGATGGTCACAATTTCCAGGCACATTCTACACTTGAACCACAAGTTTGTTATTTTGCAGCGAAGTGATTTTTGCAGTGAACAAGTGTTGCAGCCCCAAACAAGCTCGTGGTGCAAAGTTTAAAATATATTTGTATAGGTAGCCTTGCAAAAAAAATAAGTGTATGTTTAAAATTCCAATATTTTGTAATTAAAACAGTTTTTAAGGTCATTTCACATTGTAGACCACTACTTTTCTGTGTAGATGAAAATGTAGATAAAATTAGATGAAGTCAGTGTAATGTTTTTTTTTGTTTTGTTTTTTGTCAAATAAATGCTGCACTGCTACATTAGTGTTGTCTGAAACCATTATAAAGTCAGTGTTTACAATGTTAGTGTCAGTGTCCACCTCACACACTCAAAAATAGGTAGGTTAGCTATGTGTTAAAACGGATATAATAGCATACAAAAAGTCTGAAAGCAAACCTCAGACCTTACTGCGATGTGTGCTAATTTGCCACTCGTCATGTTAACTGCTTGGCTGCATTGAGTGGTCATATTGTTTACAGATAGGTTCAATCTGATGATGCTGGGGCCTGGTTTCCAGAGGAAGAGGACTGGAGATAAGTGGTTATGTAAAGATGCTTTTACCAGTTCACCAGGAGTCTGCTCTTTCTGGGGGTTTTGTTGCAGAATATTACTAAATGTTTGCCCCAAAGCAGATAATGTTTCTAGAAGTAAAATGACAAAGAGCAGGGGCGCAAGTTGAGCTCAGCATTTGATGTGTGCACCTGGTGAGCAGAAGCTTACAGAAGCAGGCAGTCCTGATTCATTTCTGAGCCGCAGGTCTTTCCCTCATTTTATCCTCTCTCTTGTCTGCTCTCATCCACTCCATAAACTCACTAAAGCCAAATAATTTTATGATAGGTGCAGTGTGTACCTGGATTTTTGTCAAGTGTCCTAAATTCCTTTTTGTCGTAGTTTAGCTTAATATTAATTAAACTGACTAATTGTCAGCAATAAAGATACTAATGTTGTTAGAATATTCCAAAAATTCTTCAGTCTAATCATTTGTCAGTATGATAGGCTGTTCCGGTTTGTGTAAACCAAAAGTTTTGTTTTGTTCTGAGTTCTGAAGCTTTGAGCCAGTGATGTAATATTTCCCCTTATGATTTAATATTTTATGTTTTGTTGAAGTATTATGTCTTCCAGGAAAAACCAGTTCGCTAAATTTGCTTTTTGTTGTCTTCCCTTGTCCTCCTTCCCTCCCCTCTTCAGACTACACATACTTCTACAAAGGGAAGGAGTACTGGAAGTTCGACAACCAGAAACTGATGGTGGAGCCGGGATATCCCAAATCCATCCTGCGTGACTGGATGGGCTGTAACCAGTCTGGTATGGAGCGCTCTGGCAGCAAAGGTAACCGCGGGGACCGTCAACTGCCCCTTGACGATGTGGATATCATGGTGACCATCAATGATGTCCCGACGACAGTCAACGCCATCGCCGTGGTGATCCCCTGCATCCTGTCACTGTGCATTCTGGTGTTGGTGTACACAATTTTTCAGTTTAAAAACAAAGGAGGGCAGCAAACCACCATGACGCCACACTACTACAAATACCCTGTTCAAGAGTGGGTATGACAGGACACGCTCCTTTGAAGGGGTCAAAGGTTGTGGATTAAAGGCGGTCATGCAGTCGACATGTTGTTGGCTGGCAACCAATGGAAGATCAATGCTGAAATGAAAAGTAAATGTACTAGCTAGAAAAAAAAAAGGCCGCACACTGAAAATACTCTGCAAAGTAGTTTTAGACATTGCCTCAGAGTGTTTGTGTCTGTGCAAGAGGGAGGGCCTGTCTCGTGACAAAAGCACTTCAGTATAAAACAGCAAAGGACACTGATTTTGTGTTTTCCCATTCGCCAGCCAGAGAGGAAGCTGAAATCAAACATGGCTGAAAACAACAACAGAGTGTCTTCAAGGACTCCAGGCCGATGTGATTGACTACGAACTGATAAACAGCAACATTTTCCAACACCTGATTTGCTGAAAATTTCTCTGGCTTGGTGAACTGAGGTCTTGAGATCAATACTGAACTTTTACTACTTCTTTTGGGACCTACAACATGACTCTCCTTCTCAGTGGAAAGAAAAAAATATAAAGAAAGGATTTGGAGCAGGTAGAATATGCTCCTTAAAGCCACAAACCACCTCCAAGTCTGTTCTTACTACAGCTTGTACACTTGAACTACTTCAGTTATTAAGACAAAAGAAAATTAATGAAAAAAAGAAACAGAAAAGAAATTGTTAAAAATGACAAACTTGAAGAAAATTTAGGTAGAAAGGCCATAACAAAAAGAAAACCAAGGATCTCTATGTGGATCACTGATATAATTTGGTTTCTTTTCAGTTTTATCAAGATTTTAAACTGTTGAAGAGGACCTTTTTCTCTCTCGTTCACACGTATAACAAAAACATCTTCATTGCCATCAACTCCCCTCAGCTAGTCAAGAAAAAACGAAAAATGAAAAACGGCAGTATAAATTACAGATTTGACGGATGTGTTTTGGTACATGTAGAAAAGCCAGTCATCTGCAAGACAAGATGTCGATCCATGACGGTTTAAGAGTTTTAGTTTGACAAAATGGGATAGTTTATGTGAAAATGCTTTGGTAAAAACTCAAGACTGATGTGATACAGAAAAAATCCTTGACTGTACTTAAAGTCTTTAACTTTACCAGCTTTTCTTTAAAGTCTATGAGTTTATCTCAGACTTTGAACGACTGAACCTTAATCTCTTAAAGGGAACTCTTGTGAATATATTAACTAATGTTGGTTGTGATGAAACAAAAACAGAGTAGGTTTTAGCTGGACTTTTCATCAGACATGTTACTTGTCTTCTTTCCAAGGTTGAGGCAGTAAAGAGCTGGAAAAATGGCGAGAGCCTCTTCTACTGACTTAACCAAATCACAGCCAATTTCTTTGACCAACACTTGGGATTTGTTTCCATTTGGCTGTTTGAACGTTGCATCAAACTGATGTTTGTTTTCGTTTTAGTTGCTACTCAAGATATGTAATTGTCACACAAAAGAGCTGCTTTAAGTGTTTCTGTCTCTCTCTGACATCAGTAGGAGCCAGTGCTGTAGTTGAGCCACTTTTATTTGAGTCAAGCCCTGAGACTCCAGAGTTCAGGCCAGAGTCTGGGAAGATCTCAAAATTCAGAACTTTTATTTACCAAATATCTGGGGACAGGTTGTTGTTGCTTCTTCAAACGCTAATGCGAGCTATGGTGAGCTAGCAGCTTATTGAGAGTACTGACAACAGTCCAAGCAGCTTTAGCATCTCACTTCCCTTTTTGGTGCATCTTAAACAGATGTCTCTTTGATGACTCTGTTACATTTCCAACATGTTGCACTGCTCTTTCTCGATTTTCTGTCAAACTTTTGGAAGAAAAACCTGATTCATGGCTCCTCTTGAGACAAACAAATCTATTACCTAACAAGGTGGCTCCTGATCTCACATTTATATGAGCATACATATCCTCTGTGCTAAACTGAATATACTTTTGGAGCCCTGAAGATAATACTAAAAAAGCTCAAAACAGTCTTCATATGTGAGTCAGATTCCTCTTCTTCTTCTGAGTCAGAATGCACTTAAGTCGAGCCTATCATCGTCAGGCTGAAGGACCCCAACACTGATTGCTGCTCAAAATTTCAAATAGCCCTTTAAACAACTTTTAATCAACCGGGAGGATTTTTTTTAAGGAATGAAAACTATTTTAATAATGAATTTGTGCTTTCTTCCACTTTTCTATTAGAAGAAGTACAATTCTTGAAGAGTTTCTGATGTTTTAGTCCAAGATTAGGTTCTGAGGACATTTATGAGATAATTCTTTGCGGTTTAATTAGCACCAGCCCATGACTTAAATAGTTTGTTCTGTGAGTCTGACTTAAAGTAATTGTACTTTTCACTTTCTTGATGCTCTGCTGAGGGTGGAGGCTCCTCAAGATGTGAGAAAAGTGATGAAGTACAAACAGAGAGGGAATAGGAGGCAAAGTAAAGGGACTGACAGGATTTGAATAGACAAATGAGGAGAGCTGGATGCACAGAGGATTTATGTGGGTCTGTATTAGTATGCTGGCTGTAGCACGGCGACATCGACCAAGCTTAATGAAGTACTTCTGTTCACAAAGCTCTAATAGAGGCTACTCGCCCTTCACATCCCTCGCTTTAATCCTACTGTCCTCTTCTCACTGTCCTCTTTGTAATTTCCCACTGGTCTGGCCTCCCCTCCCTCTGTCGGGTTGTTCTCTCTGTTGTTCAATTTTTCCCCTTTTCACCCTCCTCTCTGTCCATCTGTCCTGCTCTACTCCTGTCCCCCTCATCTTTCTTTACATCTTAAAGCATTAGCACCTGACACATTTTTATCAAAGCACTGCATGTGTACAGGCCATGTGTATACAATCTTAGCCCTTTAGATTGCAGGTCAATTAGGTGGCTTTTAATGCAATTTTAATTAGCGCTTTAATAGCAGATTCAAATTGACAGCGCAAACACTGGTTGTTAGCTTTGTTTTGTGTCAAGATGCATTTTTGCATTTGGCTTGAAACTGACAAGTTTTTCTCTCCAGAAGGTTTTCTGAATATACTTAAAGGCTGGCACAGTTCATTTTGAAACCATCGGTACAAGACAAGGTGGTTTAAAGTGTCTCTCAGACACTAAAGGCATTCATAGAAACAACACAGGTCAGTATACAGTACATATATCATTTACTACAGTTTAAAGTACTTGTGTAGAGTATTAAAACAGAGCTGTTTTTCCATATGTAGCCTGAACTCGGGAGACTGCACACAGACCCCATTCTAAACCATCTGAGGGATCTGTTTTTTAATTGCAAGGCAGCAAATCTTGAGTTCTGGTTCAAAACCATGATGTTACCATTATGTCAAAATTAAAAGCAGTGTCAGAGACAGTTCTTGACTTACCTGACCGACAGAGAAGCTTAGTCAAATGCAAGAGGCCCAGGAATAGAGCCTTGGGGAACTCAAGATAGCTTTTACCAATGGACTTGAAGTTTTCTTTACATTGCATCTAAATTGGTCCAGAACTACAAAATATATCTAGACAACCTCTAGACATCTATTTGCCGCAATAGCATAGTCACCCTCCACTGTTGTAGCTGAGGTTAACAGCCACTGCCGCTATAATGCTCTACCACCCAGACGTAAACAAGAACAGATGAAAGATAGCATCTCAGAACACTGTTGTCTCCACAGGACATTATTAATATCTCACAGCAGTTTGGCTGTCTTTGGCAGCTGCTGTTCAAAAAAAGATAAAGAATTATGAATTCTCATGTGCAGGTTAGGCAATAGAGAATTTATCCAACAGACGGTGTAATTGGAGATGCGACACAAATAGGTGGACATGACTCATCTTACACTCAAATCCTCACAATGCCTTCAGAAAAAGCCGCACTGCAGTTTCAGCTAAGCATGGTTTATTTTAATACAGACACACTGCTCATTTAGAAGTCATTTACTGGAGCATGAGTCACTCAGAGGCTAGTCCCCTCCCCAGAGGGGGTTTGGAGTCCCCCATCCATGACCCCCCACCCTGGGTGCGAAATCACTGTCGCAGGCATGCAGGAAAATCTCAAGTCATTGTTTACACTGACTTTCTAGCACTGATGACTTGTACTGAGTAGTCCCAGTGCCTCTGTTTGTGGTGAGAAGGAGTTAGGAAGCTGGATCATAAAACTCATTTACTATCTACAAAAAACGCATTTTCATCAGGCCAACAGCCTCCCCTGTTTTATCTTGTTCCTGAAAAGCAGTTGAAAGTTGCCCTGTATCTACACTTACTATATATACACCCACATACTACTGCACATCAATAATGCAAAAGGGTGCATCCCATCTTTCCACATCAATTTCAAGGCTACTTTACATTTAAAGGGTACATTATGGCTGCCTCTGTACATCCATCTCCCTGTCTGCCTCTCCCCTTGTTCTCGTTCTCTCAGCTCTGTGCTCTGCTCACAGACCTCTCTGTCCTGCAGTAATTGAATGTGTTTTTCGCTGCATATCCTTGCAATTACATGCTGCTGTCGAGAGCAATTCAGCACATGCAGCATTCAGCACAAATCGATGTCGTTCAATATCCCGCAGCGCTCCTCTGACTCAGTAGAAAAAACGCATATTTGTTCTCGAGGGTGTGCAATAAACACAGAACAAGACATTCTGCTCCTTTTACCTTGAAGCCTATATACACGGCACACGCTCTTTCTGGTGAGAGGTTTATAAAAACATGAATGTCTATCCAAAGAAAACTGCCTCTTGGACCAAATTGCAACAAACCGTTAGTCATCTCAGGAAACATTGTGAAACTGCTCGACTAAACAACCATCTGTCCAGAATAACCAATCACATTTAGTTTCTGGACTACAAGGCGAAAATTGTCCTTTAAGTAAGTCTTAGAAGCTTGGATTATTCATTGCTTACCGGTACTCCAATTACCGCATCTAGTTAGGTCATCCTCCTCTTGGTCCTTGGGCACTAGTTGTGACAATATTGGCACAACGCAGTCTGGCAACAGGTATATCAACCCTTCAGTCAAATCAACTATGTTCTAGTTATGCCTCATTATGCAAAGCTCTTTGCCCCAGCAAACGAGTTATATCAAATAGTCAGTCCCTAAAACTGCTTTGGATAAATAAATGAGGAATAGAGACCAAGACAGTTTTTCACATCAGCCTGTTAACACAGTTAACGCTGCTCTAAAGATGGGCCTTTAACTTTGAACAATTGGTGACATGTATGAGAACGGGCATTTGCACTTCAGTCACTGGCTCTACTTTTGTCAATCACACTCAAAGGCATACCTTGCTTCATTGTGTACTCTACTCATAGTTTAACCAGCTAGACCACTGACTTAAAAGGAAAATGTTTGATGATGTTGAAACTCCAGTGAATCTAAGGTGTTTTTCAACCGAATGGACTTCCCCTGGCAACTGATGAAAGTGCCAGGTTTGACACAACGCGGCACTTTTACACTGGCTCTAACCATCACCTGCGTGTCATTGAAAAAGGATTTTAATGGTACATTCAGTCTTGGGACTACTTTTGAATTAGTGCTTTAGCACTTATTACAAAGTGTTGACCTTGTTTGTGCATCTACAAATGAAGGAATGGTAGAAATACAACCATTTCTGGGACCACTTAACTTGGTCTCAAACCACGGTAAATATTCCCAGGTTATAGGGAAAAAAGACTGTGTGCATCAACAGGGAACAAAAATAAGCCTGTTTGTTTACCGACAGTTAAACTTGCATTCAAATGTTTCAGGATCTGAGGCATTGAGTAGCCTTTTTGTAGTGGAGACATGCTCAGTTTTTATGACTGTTTATCTTGAGAACACTGTGTCTGGTTTGGGTTTGTTGTCATTTTTTCTGACGTGAGGGAAATCACAGGTGATACTGACTTATGTATTTTTATTTTCAATTCTCAGAAAAAACTTTATAAATAGAATAAACCTTCATGTTTTTCTGGCGCTGTGCAGCTCTGAGGTGAGACAGGCTAAATGAGGGGAGATATCACGACATGTTCGTTCTTATTATGGTGGTTTTTTGCCGCGCGATGTCTCCTCTTGACATCAGTGCACACTTGTAAATAGTAGAGCTCCAGGCTAGTCGTGTAGCGTTGCAGGTTTGTCATCAGCTGTTTTGTTCCTCTTTGTGATTTAACATGAGAGACAAAGAGAAGCTGTAGTCTTATCCCTGAGGGGAGCTAACCTTTCACCGCACTAACGAGGGGGTTCCCATCCTTGCCCGAATTCATTCCACTCACTCTCTCCATCGGTGTTGTTCTTGCTGCTCATTCATGCTAAAAGACAGAGGTGTAGTTGATGATGAAAATCACTTATATACAAGATTATTTCCAACGTCAGTGTTGCTATGATGTACTTGCTTTGTAGCAGATGTGCAGATTAAACTGACATTCATTTCCATGTACACTGGAGTCACTGCACTGATGCAACCTGGGATTAAGTGCCTTGCTTCACGGCACTTCAGCAGTAGAAGTTTAGGGAAGGTAGAGCACTTCTCTCGCAGTTCCTCATTTTGATTTTTACAGCTTTTTGTCTTATTGTTAAAGCCTCACATTGTTCAGGTTTGTTTGCTTTATTTTCTTTTTATTTATTTTGCAGTCCAAGCTCCTACTGAGACATATTTATTTGACAGTGAATGATTTTTATTCTCACTTCATTATCATCAGGTTATATTGAATTTACAAAAGGACGCTGAGCCTGCAGTACTTAAAGTTGAATGAAGGTGTTTTTGGTGGGTCACGTCTGTTGTGTTTTGGGGTCTTAATGTAAGAATGTCAAAATGTTTTGGATATTTCTCCCGAACAATGAACGAGGCAGTCTCTTTAAGTCAAACCCACTGGTTTTGTTAGGCTAGTTCTATGAATAACTCTCCAAAAAGGACTTCCAAAGCATATACTTAGTGGCTCCAGAGGTTGGGGTATGAAAACATCTTCCAAAATCACAAGCTATTTAAATTGCATATTTCATCCATTGTTGTAAAAGTATCCATAAAAAAGACGTCAAATTTCATTTAAAACCACGGAAACACAAAATGTTTGATCTGTTTTCCACATTTCATTTATACAACAAGACCCCAGAGGAGATTAAGCCATAACAACAGCTTAACAAAGCCTCTGAGGTCTTTTATTTTGCTGGTTTTTTGTATGTTTTGGATTGGCCCGTTACAGTTTTACTACAGCAGATGTTTGCAAGTCTCCAACACCACTGTTTTGAAATGTTTGGGTACTCTTGCTATAGACTGTTTAAACAACAGACATCAACTCAGTGACGCCACCAATTAGTTACTCAAGAGTTTTTAAGGTGGTGGTGGCTATTTTGGAAATGCTAACTCCAAAATCCTTGGCAAATTAAGAAACTGGCTACAAGATAAAGCATAGCATAGGTAATGACTAATTTTGCATAACATTTAAAATGTTTTGCCCTCTCTCTTAACCAATGTTATAAACCAAAAATTTGGACCAGAAACTGAAATCGTCTCTTTTACCAGCCTGAAAACATTTCTAAATCTGATGAAAATTATGATACTTTTGTTTCTTGTTGTCATTTGAAGACAGCCCAAAGTGGACACCAGAGGAATTGCGTGTCTGCATTGACTTTATTGAGTTTGCCACTTTGGTTGGGCCCATTTATACTAATAATAATTATACTATTAAACCATTCATACTAAGAAAACTTGAGCATTTCCAGAACATTCTGCACCTATTGAGACCCCCAAATGCTTTCAAACAAAGACGAGATTTAAGTTTTAGAACATGTGATTGAACCATAATTGACAGATGAATATTTGTAGGGTTTATCAGGAGGTGGTGACTGGTAATACAATCATTTTCATCATGGTTTACTTTAAAAAAAAAAAAAAAACACTTAAGAGGCACCACCTCCTGTTTCTGGGATTGAAGAAAAGTCTGAAACTGTGTATATATTTACAGAGATTTACAGAATAGAAGTTTACAAAAGTATGGTGTATTCAGCAGATGTCTGTTCGTGGAAATGGAAGAAGGTACTTGAAGAAAACATACTGTAGTGATTTATTGTCGCTTAATCATATTACTTATGGACACTCATGAAGACGAATATATGTACATGAGATTTTTAAACTACGTGGTGGGGACTGAGTCCTCTTCAGCTCTTCTTTTGGAAGATTATTTATTGTTTTGGTTGAGTTTTTGTCACAGAGGGCAAAGGGTCCTCTGAAAATTTGCCTCTTTTATGGTTATTGTATGCAGACCCGGGACAAAGTGCAGCTGAAAGAACCTCATTTTCACTTCAGGATGTGTCTGTCTTCTTCTACCACAGCTCGATGCATCCTTTCTCAGATTCACGACCCTCAGCCTCAGTCATTTCACTCCACCTGCTGTGGATCTACGGTCACTTTGAGGGACAAATTAAGGAAACGAGGAGCCTCTCTTGCAGGCAGACAAATCCAGATTCACAGAAACTGAAAACATAAAGTGACGACCCAGTGAGAGTTCAGCTTCAGTTTCCTTCAGCTTTGGTTCATTTTGTCCCAGGTCTGGTGATGTTGTGGTGGCTTTGGACAACAGTGAGTTGCCTTTAAAGGTAGACTTAGTTATCTGATATTGCCACTTCCAAACAGCGGTGAAAAAAAGAGGTTACTTTGAAAAATAAGAGAAAGTTTGTCTATTTAAACTTCTTTAACTCTTTCCAGGGATTAATGTTAAGCTTTTTGGTCCTTACAGTCTTATTTTCCTCGGGGAACATTTTTATAACTCAAACTGTCGCAGCTTTAAGAGTATCATATCTGAAGCGTGCAAACCCACCTCTTGCTAAGTGTGAGTTTGGAGTGTGGCGTCACGTGGCTAAGTCTTCCTTTAACTTGCCTGTTGTTGCCTTTAGTTTCTAACATTCTCTTTTCTTAAAATATACGTAGGAGAATAAAAACATATCAGAGGTAGTCTGGGAAGTCTTTTTAAGTAACAATATATTGAAGTTCTTTGGATAATATCACAACTACTGCTACTACTACTACTTCTAGGGAGATTTTATCAGATATAGCTTTAAGAGAGATTCAATTCAGTTAGTTTTTCTTATGAAGAAAAAGACGTTTTCTGTACATACCTTCAGTTTTTGTTTGGTTTTGGGTTTTTTGACTAAATGGGTTGATTATAAAATCAAAATGAAAAAAATCTGACCTTGGCTCACCTCTTTACATGCAAAATGATGCACCTTTTCTTTGTGGCTTTTTTTATAGAGTTCTGATGTAGTCCTCTTCAGTGGAATATCAAATATCAGCTGATGTAAATAGGAAGACCAACAGAAGCTTTTGAAAAGTTTTGTATTTTTATTTCTCTGTCTTATTTAAGATGAAAGTCATCATCCTTTGCACATCATGTTCAACCATT
Organism: Thalassoma bifasciatum; assembly: GCA_008086565.1. Classification (NCBI taxonomy): domain Eukaryota; kingdom Metazoa; phylum Chordata; class Actinopteri; order Labriformes; family Labridae; genus Thalassoma; species Thalassoma bifasciatum. Next base: position 17,906 of record RPOG01000301.1, on the reverse strand, counting down.
TTTATGACAATGCTTATACTGGATAGGCATGTTTACGTTATTTACTTGAAGAATATTCTGTGATCCAAGTTTTATTTCCAATGACACAAAGTTTGATTATTTAAATGCTAACATGATGGAACAGAGTTTTTTTTTTACTCTATGTTTTGCTTTTCTGTCCCACGCCAATTATATATCAATAACACCATGTTCTGTTAACAATGAAATGTCAATAAAAGTGATAACTTCATTGTCCAAGGTCTGTTCTCATTGAGTGGGTGACACATCATACATACTCGATTGACACCACACTTGAGTGAAAGAGTTATGTGCTTTTCAACGGCAGGAACTAGTGTCTATATTTACAAATGTCCAGGAACTTTAGAGCTGAACATTTCTCTTGAGCCCCCTCAGTGTTTTTATTTCACCCTCCGTTCACTATAAGACAGACATATAGCTGTGACTGACTTGGTTTAATAACTTCCAAACAATGGAGTGAGATCTTTGAGCCTGATGGAGTGACTGTGTCTCAGTCAGCTGCCGGTGTTACAGTTAGAAGAGTGACCCTGTAAACTGGAGACCTCCAGCTGAACCTGTCAGTTGATATCCAGGGTACGGCAGCTGTTAATGAAGTCCTATGGGATGTATCCTGGTTTTGTTTAATATATGTCAAAACCCCCTAATCAGTTAAGTATTTCATGCTTATAGAAAACAGTTTGAGAATGATGCATCCCGCTGAAAGCCGTCAATAAACACAGGTCAACCTCTGCCATCTTGATACTTCAGACGGAAGTCCAATGATTTTCCAGGCTGTTGGAAACGACGGCTTTCCGACTAGCACTTACCTCCTTTTAAATGCCAACAAATCCATCTGCAGAGCAATAAAAAACAATCAAAACCAGCACGGGCTGAGTATCCTCCATGCCAGCAGGCCAACTGTGGTGCTGCACATGTTGGCATTTCTTCTTTTTCTATGTTGTCATTTTTGCAGAATTCCCTTTGTGGTTATCTTTCTTTCATCAATTGGTGGCATACTCCTAGCATCTTGCATTTGCCTTTATTCTTTTCTCACTGGGCTGAATTAAATCATCTACTTTGGTTATTGGTTTGTAGTGATAGAAACACAGACACACAATGGGCCGATCCTGGGGATGTTTTTCCCGCAACTAGGAGTTCCTGGGCTTTTTGGTCAAAAGATTGAAAAATGGATTTTAACTGCTAATGGCACCAAGAATTGTGCATCATTTGATATCAAGTATATAAAAGTCCTACAGATTTGTGCAGTTTGCTTCAGTTTTGCACCTGATGGTGACTGAGATGAGCTGTTAGCGTCTTCACTCGTGTGTGTGCTCATCCTGACGGTATTAAACTAGATCCATATGATGAGCTGGATGGAGAAAAGAAGTTCTTACCAATTTAATATCACAGCAGATGTGACACTATGAATCGATAATTTTGTAGACTTTCAAATTTTAAGGTATGTGACAGATAACATTTGTATACCATGTTTATATTTCGATTATTTTGCTTGACAAAAAAAAAACTGTTTTGAAGTTCATTTCAAAAGTGATTTGATCCATGAATCAAATTAATACAATGAAACATACTTTATGATCTTGACTTTTAGATGTATTATCAGTTAATAAACACTGCACTGCTGCACCAGTGGAACCATTACTGGAGAGGAGAGGCAGATTCAAAGTGTTTTTCCATCAAATACAGTACCATTCTTATGAGTCACATGATTGTCAACTGATATTTGACTGTTAGTTATCTGTGATGCTTTTCTGTTGTTTTTATGTCTCCAATGTCCAGGACAGAAGGATTACCTACACAAGATTAATCCAAAGACAGTTTTCATGACAGCAGCTCAGTAATCAGATTAAGATTGTATGTATCTAAAACAGTTAGCTTACATCAGCAGCATGGAAACATAATGAATTTCTGAACATCCATTAGCAGTTTTCATGAGATTATGTGCTGTGCTGTAAATCCACCAGATGTGCATAATAAATCTGCCTTGTGGTGTTTTGCAGAAATACCCCTTTAGGGACATGAATGCCCACCCTTTGGTGATGAACAATATGTTCAACCACCTGTCCAGTAATGGCACTGGACAGACAGAAAGCGGATACACAGGCTTTCCAACACCGGATTTGCTTTTGAAGCAATTTAAAGCCTCAAAAGTTTTTATGAGGAACCTAAATTATCTTTCGAGTGAGTTATTAGCTTTGCTTCTTTCACGGACTTGTGTGCTGGGAGTAGTATTGTTGTAAATATAAAAGCCTCCAGTAATGAAAAATGAAAACTGGACAACACATTTCATGGTCCTCACAAATGTGGCACCATTCAAAAAGAGAGTCTTTCCAACAGTATGAGAATTGTTGCCAAGATGCATCATCACAACATAAAAGTGTGCGGCACTAACAACTTAATTTAGACAATGGTTTCCTAACTCCAGGGTAAAGCAAAGAAATCAAAATGCACATTGTGTACATGAGCACATAGATATGAAGATGCTTTAAATCCACTTTGTTACCTAAAGCTGTCAAACTGTTGTCAAATTATTTCTCATTACAAACTTTTAACCACTTAAACTGGTTTCTTTGCTGTTTAAAAACCGACACAATGACTTTTTTCAATTGAACAACTTAGTGTGTCATGGAGTGCAGGAATTAATCCCTAAGTCTTTTAGATGCAGGCAAATACAAGTATTTATCAGCACAATCATTTTGATCATAAGCAGTGCATGCTACATTTTTCAATTGTTTACGAGTTATTTAACTTTTTTGTGTAAATATCCTCTAATGTGAACCCAATTCAAACTCAAACTGCAGATATTGTTAGTCGTTTCTCAACATTTGAATTTAACCTTTAATATTGCATCAAAACACACATTGCAGCTTTTTTTTCCCACACATGCTCCCTGTCATTAATAGTTTTTATGACGCTGAGTTATGTCCTAGTGCAGTTCCTGGATGCACTTGGCAATGAGCAGAAACTGAACTTTACTTACACCTACACCTTAGAGGTTTACAGCATTTCATTAGTATGTTATCAATGGTGTTGCCGTTAACTCTCCTCCTTACAGTCAGATGAGGTGGAAAACACCTTGTCCAGTACTATAAACAGTGACTGCTTTAAATTTGAGGCTGTATCAATAACTCAATGATAGGAGGAGAAGATTGAGAATTTTAATCCAAGGAAAACCATGTGGTTAATTTAATCCCCTAATCTCTTAAATCATCTCTATTTCCTTTGTTCCACTTTCACACTGAGATTTGAAGGTAATATTCTAAATCCTTCATCTGAACTAATAAATGGAAACAGCCTCAAAGTGAAAGGGTGGGTAAAGGTATGTAAGAGTACTTCAGTGTCTGGATCAGAAAAGGAAATCATTCCTCTTTCCCAGTCCAGAGTCACTCTGATTCTCTGAAGCCTCTTTCGCACTTCAAGAAAAGTGGCTGGATTTGGAGACGCCCTTACAGTGTATCCACCTCCACCTCTAAACCCAATTCTCCAGTGTCCCTTTTGTTCATCTCCTTTCCTGTGGGACGATTCTTCAATCACACCCAGAGTCCAGATTTTACTGTTTCCCACCTCAACATCCCAGGTATGAGTCCCTGAGGCAAAACCCTCTGAGCTCAGGACGGACATAAAACTAAAAGGCCTCTCTGGATTATTGGGAACCTGCTGTTGCTTCACTCTTTTTGTGCTTATCAGATCTTCAGACACTTCAAGTTCTGGATGAGCAGTGTTTGGATCCAGAATCACAGGACTGTAGGAGACCAAGTCCTTCATCTTGTTCCAGATGTTGAAGCTCAGGTTGCCCAGGTGTTTGGCCACATCAATCAGAGCTCCTGAGGGCAGCTGTGGATCCTCAAACTGGCTGCTCTGCTGGACTCTTTCCTCTGCAGCCTTGAACTTTTTCAGGAATGAGACATCTTCAGCTCTCAGCAGCTCCTCTGTGGCTCTGACTGTGTCTGATAGATCTGCTATCTTTCTGCTCAGAGCCTCCATCTCTGTCTTCACCCTCTGACTCTTCTGCTCCTCTTCCTCCCTCAGAGCTGACAGCTTAGTCTCCTCTTCCTCCTCTAGAAACCTGTGGAGCTTCTTAAACTGCTCTTTGATCTTGCTCTCTGTGTCTCCAGACTGAACCTTAATGTATTTGGCCATGTGATCAAACTTCAGTTTTGTATTTTCAAAATATTCTAGCTTATCTTTCAAGGGCTTCAGAGTGTCCTGAAGTATTTGAATGTGCTGTTGTGTGGCTTCCTCTAAAAGCATTATTTTATGGTTTGCATGTATTTCTGTATCCTGGCACACAACACACACTGGCTGCTGATGGTCCAGACAGAAGAGTTTGAGTTTCTCAGAGTGCAGACTGCAGAGATCACATGAAGGGGTGTGATCCTTTTCCAATAAGAAGGCTTCACACAGTTTCTTTAACTCCAGGTTTTGAGGTGGGAAGTCCTGTGAGGATTTTTTTTTACAAACTGGACAGTCTTGAGTTTGTTTCTCTCTCCACTGTCTGTGCAGACAGTCCTTACAGAAGCTGTGGCTACACGACAGAACAACAGGTTGTCTGAAAATGTCATTACAGACTGGACAGCGGAGATCCATGTCTGATTTGCGCACCTTTTGGTATCTGCAATAAAAAGATATCAGACAGAGATATCAGTTTGAGCATCCTTAACTCCACTGCCAACTTCATATAGACTCATTCTCAGAAGAACATATTGTTACCATGAACTGCTTTGGCAACAGGCCCAACTTAAGCCCATAACTGTGGTTATAAACTTTGTGTTACCATTAAGATGATTCTTCTGTGCTGATGCTACCATCTCAAATCTGTTTCTCATGTAACGAATGAAATGGATTGGGGAATAGTGCAGAAACAGAAACAGATGGGAGGATGAAAGGAATGGTGAAGAAGACCTGCTTAAGTAAAAAACAGGATTTTTTAAATTTATTTTTATTTATTTTTTATTTTTTATTGATGGGTTGAGCCTCACATGGCTGAAGCCTCTGATCTTACCTTCAGTGTTTGAAGAAGGAGAAAGTTTGAGAAAGTTTAGTTGTCTGTAGGCCAGTCTGATCGTCTGTTCTTTGATCTGGATGTGTGTTTGAAAGGAGAAGGCACAAAGATTTTTCTCTGGTTCATCTCAGGTGAATCAAGTGAGGGATGCACTGTGGTCCATCATGATCTTCCTCCAATGAATGTGATGTCTCCTGTTTCAGTTCAAAGTACTGAAATTATTTGAAAAGTGAATTTAAGTTGTGGCAGGCTGTTAGTTAAAATGTAATAACAGACAGTAAATCAATCATTACCGATAATCAGTCTCCCAAGTAGCGTCCACTAAACAGACCCTGAACCTGAAACCAGGTTTGATCTGAGGTTCATTGAAACACTGGACACAGTCACTATTGGCCGTAAACGCGTCAAACACACCGACCCTGACTCAGAGTTTCTCTCGGACTAAAGAGTCTCCAGCCTGTTTCTGTCTGAAAAACACACACAACTCTCACTCGCACTACCTGACATGACACGTGTCACTCTCATCCAATCACCGAGCCCCATCCCCGCACACCCCACACACATTGGCTCCTGAACTGTCCATCACAACGGTGATGCATTCACTTGAGCCTTGTAAATCTGAAACATGTAGTGCTTTTGGGTGAAGAGTGAAGCAGGCTGATGTTGAAACTTGTTCAAATGTAACTGAACTGAAACGGCATCTTATGTCACTGAAAACCAGTTTTTTGAAGGATATTTTCTGTTGACAGGCAACATAAGTTTCTACAATGAAACAGTCTTGGTTAAAGTTTTCAGATGTATTTGTTTCCCACCTGACTAACACAGTCTTTGATTAAAATTATTAGTATTGATCAATTGTGTTTGTTCTCTGTGTCTGTCTCTAGCTCTGTGTTCTTTTGCAGCTGAATAATTTGGCCAGGTTCCACTTGAACAACAGATTTTTTTTTTGTCTTACCAACTTGGTTAAATTTAATTGTGCACTTATGTAGGGGGCATGAATTGTGTAAGCCCACAATCCAATAAATAGCATTTGTTTTTATTTAGTTCAAAGCGATTTTATCATTAGTGGTCCATTTCAAGTCCATGGGATTTATTTATAAATTTAACTGAATATCAATTTCAAGCAATGACCTGTTTCAATTAGTATTGGGTCATTTGAGTGATATTTGACTTTCATTTAATACAGTAAATTATTAGGTCCCATAATTAATTAAGTAACTAGGAGGGGTTTTTTTCTTTTTCTATTAATCAGGAATGGGTCAAAAGTCACATGGACCAAATAATTTGAGGTAACATCCTTTTAGGTGGTATGTTTTAACAATCAATATTTCATCAAAATGAAGTTAGCTTGGATAGGCTCCAGCAACCCAGACCCTTAACAGGATAAGCAGCAGAAAATGAATGTACATTGTGTGGATAGTGTTCATCATTTCTGTCATTAACAGATTTTATGATTACTAAAATGTAAAGAAAATGCTCAGAAACATGAAGTAATGGAGGTTTTGTGGTGACATGTTCAAAGGCTATGGAGAAAATGTCAGTTGTTACCAATCACAAGAGAGAAATGTTTTTCTCTTATTATTCTTGTGTGCTCTGTCAACTGTGTTACATGTGATTCTTGAGCCATAGCTCTTTTAAATGTTGGCCAAAGTGTAACACAAATGATAAGGGACATTTCTAGAGAGCGGTTTTCCATAATATTTTTGAACAACTCTTAATTCAGGGTAACAAGGATTTATGTTGGGAAAAAAAAACAATCTGATGACCAAGATAGTATCCCACAGAATATCCACGACCCTGCTGAAAGATACTATTTTCAAAGCAGTCAGACAGATAACCACAAAAACCTAAGATTAATAAACTGAAAAGCCTGCAAGCAACTGTTTCATCAAATGTTTTGTACTTTATTCATGGTCTTCTTATTCACAACTTTTGTCTGTAACACAGTTGAAAACACAATAAAAAACTGATTTTTATTTTCAATTAGATAGTTAGGAAATCATTAGAGCTTACGCTTGAAAATTAAGGAATTTTGAATATTCCAGGTATGTAATATGCAAACAAACAGAATATTAAAAATATATTAACGGAATCTTTGATACTTAAAAGACAAAACAAGAATTAAGTACCTCTGCTGTCCAAAAATAAACCTTGCTGCATGTTTGACATTTGCAAAAGAGCCCCTAGATGTTTCACAGCACTGATAGCAAAATATTCAGAGGATTGGTAGAACCATAGATGACTTATTTGGAAGGAACACACAATACTCAATTTGGAGGAAAAAAAGCACAGGACACCAACAACAAAACTTCATCCGAACTGCGAAGTTTAGTGGGAGGGGGCATTGTGGTTCGGGGCTGCTCTGCTAACTCAAGGCCTGGACAGGCTGCTATCATTAATGGACAGATGAACCCCTCATTTTATCAAGACATCTTACAGGAAAACTTAAAACAATCTGTTAGTGAAATTAGTATCAGTGGAAGATGAGTGATGCATCTGGACAATGACCTACTCCAATAGGAGAAAATGCACTTTCTGGAGTGGCCCAGTCAGACTGAAATCAAGCACATTTTTAATAAGGAGCAGTCCAGAATTCCTCCTGACCGTTGTGCAGGTCTGATCTGCAACTACAGGAAACATTTGGATGAGGTCATTACTGCAAAAGAAGGGTCAACCAGTGATTCAGTCCAAAGAAGTCACATACTTTTTCTTGCAACTTTACGCTTTCAATCGAGATGGTATCAATAGCTTGATGAAAAGTGTAAGAAGACAAAATGAAAAAAAATAAATAAATAAACAGGATTTATTCACTAAATGATTCATCTAATCAGAGGTGGAAAAAGTACATACTTTCTGTACTTAAGTAGAAGTACAAGTACAAGTAGTGTAAAAAAAGCTGAGAAAAGTAAAAGTACATCTACTTTACCTAAGTAACAGTGAAAAAAGTAGTAAGGAGTAGAAAGTACAGATATTTGTGTTCAAATGTAGGGAGTGAAAGCAAAAAATTACCAAAAATATGAAGACTTCAGTTGAGTACAGATACCTGAAAATCTACTTCAGCAAAGGAACAAAGTACTTGTACTTAAGTACTTTCCACCTCTGCATCTAATTCTCCTCAACACCATCTCTATAATTCCTGTTTTACACTGACTTTTGAAGGTGAAAGTTTCAGTCCATCTCCAGTGTTAATAAACGGAAACAGCCTCATTGTACAAACATGTGTAAAGGTGTATATGTGTTCATCACCATCAGGATTAGAAAAAGACACAGTCCCTCCATCACAATCCAGAGTCACTCTGATTCTTTGGAGCTTCTTCTGCAGTGAAAGAACAGTGTGGGGATTTGGTGATGCCCTTGCTGAGTACTGACCAGCACCGTACCCAATTCTACAATGTCCAGTCTGCCCAATTCCCTTCCTGTGGAAAGATTCTGCCAAGACACCCACAGTCCAGCTTTGACTGTCTCCCACATGAACATCCCAGCTGTGAGTCCCTGAAGTAAAACCCTCAGAGCCCAGGACAGAAGCGAGTAAATCAAACCTCTCTGGATTATCAGGAAGCTGCTGCTTTTTAACCCGAATCACAGCGGTCAGATCTTCAGACACCTTGAGTTCCGGGTTTGCAGAGTTTGGATCCAGAATCACAGGACTGTAGGAGACCAAGTCCTTCATCTTGTTCCAGATGTTGAAGCTCAGGTTGCCCAGGTGTTTGGCCACATCAATCAGAGCTCCTGAGGGCAGCTGTGGATCCTCAAACTGGCTGCTCTGCTGGACTCTTTCCTCTGCAGCCTTGTAGTTTTTCAGGAATGAGACATCTTCAGCTGTCAGTAGCTCCTCTGTGGCTCTGACTGTGTCTGATAGATCTGCTATCTTTCTGCTCAGAGCCTCCATCTCTGTCTTCACCCTCTGACTCTTCTGCTCCTCTTCGTCCCTCAGAGCTGACAGCCTGGTCTCCTCTTCCTTTTTCAGAAACTTGCGAAACTTCTTAAACTGTTTCTTAATCTGCTTCTCTGTGTTTTCAGCTTGAACGTGAACATGTTCTTCAACTTGGATGAGTTTCACTTTTATTTGCTGATAGTTTTTTAACTTCTCCTTCCATGGCTCCAGAGATTCTTGAAGGTTCTTCTTTTGTTGCCCAGCTGCTTCATCAATTGGTCTGAATCCATGGTTGATGTGTTTTTCTGAGTCTCTGCACACAACACACACTGGCTGCTGATGGTCCAGACAGAAGAGTTTGAGTTTCTCAGAGTGCAGACTGCAGAGATCACCTGAAGGGGTCTGATCTCTCTCCAACAAAAAGGTCTCACACAGATTCTTCAGGACCCGGTTAACAGGTGGAGAAGCCGTTGAGGAAACTATCTTGCACTGAGGACACTCACGTGCTTTTTTCTGTCTCCACCATTTCTTCAGACAGTCCTTACAGAAACTGTGGGTACACGACAGAAGGACAGGTTCTGTGAAGATGTCATGACAGACCGGACAGCAGAGATCCTCCTCTAATCTGGAAGCCATTTATTCTCTGAGTGAAACTGAAACACACACACAAAGAAAAAGCAGATTGAAAGTAAATACAGTCACACGAATCCTCCCTTTTCTGTTCACTTTATGGAAACTAGCCTTCAATTTGAACCCTCTATTTTTCAAGCTCACCTCTTGTGTTTGAAGAGTCGATCAACTGAGGATGAAGTGTTGAACTTCACTCTTTTTTCCCTGCAGCTGACATGTCCAAAAGTCACCGTCAGTTGTGCCTGAAAGTGAATCTTCTCTTCTTACACTTCAGTCTGTTTGTCCAAGTTTCGTTTCTGGTTAACGCAACTGAATGAGTTGAGTCATGTTTTTACAATGAGGTTGGGGGTGGAGCTTTGATGTCTCACTTGTGTTGTTGCCCAATAATGTGTATGACCAGGAAAGGTATTTCCACTCCCTGTCTTTCTCTTCTTGTGGCTGCAGGAAAAGCAGACAGGAAGGCCAAGAGTGAGGACGACACACACAAACACACACACACCCACCCACACACACACACACACACACACGCCATCAGTGGTCTGGTTTGATACCATCCCCCCTCACGGTGACTGCAGGAATAAATCAAATTATACAAACCCAATTCCAATAGAGTTCGGATGTTGCGTAAAGTACAGATAAAAACAGAATACAATGATTTCAACCTATATTCAATTGAATACACCACTCAGACAAGATATTTTCAAACTGATCAACTACATTGTTTTTGCACAAACATTTGTTCATTTTGAAATGGATGCTTACAACATGTTTCAAATAAGTTAGGACAAAAAGTTTTTCAGTAAATATTTTGTATTTGTGGTGTATTCAATTGAATTGGTTGAAGAGGATTTGCAAATCATTGTATTCGGTTTTATTTACATTTTACACAATGTCCCAACCTCATTGGCAATTGGGTTTGTAGTTTGGGAAATGAAAGCTTGTTGCTGATGCTCTTGGTTACTTCCTTTGGCTAATCTAGAAGTCAATGCTGATATCAGTTTGTTTTACTACCAATCAAAAACTCTTCATTCAGGCTTTAAATACATTTGGGCATCATCAGATTTTTTTTTTTTTTGGCAGTTTCATAAAACATTCTGGTGACATTTTTTGTTTTTGTTTTCAGTAACCTTTCAGAAGCATTTCAAAACAGAGACTGCTTATTTTGTTCAGTGTAACTGTCCTATTGTTTCATCATGATAGAGAAAATGGAAATAAATGAAAAACCTTTTCTGTAATAGAACTTCAAAAATGTTTTATTTAATGATGAGAGTGAAATTTTATTGCACCACACAAAAGAGTATAATTTTCTCCTTCCTCTGTTTCGCTAAGCTTCATCTTTTCTTCTTGGCTGTGAGTGATAACATTTTCTCAGAGACTCTCATGGCCCCTTGTTGCAGTTTTTCCAGATGCAAGCTCATCCCTGAAACAGGAGAAGACTGTGTTCCTCTATTTTCATCTTCAGTCTGTAAAACAGCATTAAAGAGGGCCCCCACTCATCCTCCACCCACTCATTAACACTCCAGGATTTTCAAAGCAGACTCTGGCAGGTTGCACTTTGCTGATGACACCTTTTAGTATTTCTCACTGAGTTCATGAAATGTGGCATCCAGCAAAGAAACTCTCCAGTTTCTTCTTTTTTCTTCATTTTAGTACCAGTTGGTGCATGAGATCATGAAACACATATTGTCCACTCTCCTGTTTCCCATCTGGCACTGGGGCAGCTCTCCTTGGGTGTCTATGGGGACAAAACACATTATCAAAACGCAGACATCTGCATGAACACAATGTGTGTATGGACAGTTTTTGAGAAGATTATTCCATAAGACTCATGAAGGGTTCAGGTGACCTCTGAGAGTGACTGTATGCTCCTAAATAAACTTTTTGAGGGTTGACATATGAGGTTTATCACAATCAATAGTGGATAATTTTTTTTCTAATCTCTTTTCAGACAGTGAAAGAAAGCTGCAGACTCTCGACCCGTGTGAAATTATCAATCTATTCTTAACACTAAGTTCTAACTGGAGTAAAACTTCATGAACCATAGTGACCTGGAGGTGAAATTCTCTATATCTTGAAAAAACTTCTGCCTTTGTACTGATACCCAAGGTGTATTTTCTAACCATTTCTCAATCAGGATGCTTCCTGAATGAGGAGCTACAACCTGATTTTCATCAGCAGACTGCAAAAACTTAAATATATCCAACTGTTTATGTCTTATTTCACTTAATATGAGTCACATGCACCTGACAATTCCAGAAAATGTCTTATTTCAAGATATTTAAAGACCAAAATGACATCTGAAGTGTTTGTAAAGAGTAGAAATAATCTACCCATAAAACAAGAAAAAATGTACTGGTCAAGTCTCTTGAAAGAGGATAATGTGCCTGGACTGCTGACAGGGGGGGGTCCTAACCCTCACGTTGGGAACCACTGGTTTAGTTGTTTCTAGATAAAGGCAGAAAAAGAAGAAGGACAGTGTTTATTCAAAATGAGAAAATCTACCATCAGCAGAAGCAGACTCTGAACCATCTGTCTTTGCAGGTTCCTGTTGTTGTTCAGTCGTCTCCTCTTTCTCGTGGCTCTGCTCTCCCCCCATCATCAGTCGTCAACAGATCAAATCAAACCTGTGCAAAAGAAAACACAGAAAGAAACCATCACATTTAAAAAAATTATCTAAAATATATCTATAAGTTATCTAAGCTTAGAAAGTTTCAGGAAAAGTTCTTCTTTGTGCAGTGTTGGTCAATAAATGTGAACTTATTCAGCAGTGTAGTTTGCAGGTGCCTCAGGTAGATATAAAGAAGAAGGCAGGATGTAAATAACCCACATTTTTTTCTAATTTGGAGTGATATCAAAGCTAATTTACACTGAAAGGTTGTTTAAAATTTCAGCAACAAAAATACCTCTAAATTCTGCCACAGTATTTGTGGGTGAATTCTTCACCTCTAACATCAGCATCTGTTTCAGTCCCAGCACACGTCGTATTGACTGACTTAGCTTCATTTAAACAACCGGAACACATGAGCAACCTGTCAACTCAGAATTAAACATAAAAAATGAGAGGATTCCCGAGAGGAGTCAAAGGGCAGACACTCAGCTCAATCTAATGGACCCCTGCATCAGAAATGAACTCCCTTTGTAGCAGGTGATAAGATAAAAAGCAGAGAGTGAGAGAGGACAAAGATGGACAGACCTTGATAAAGAGAAAGAGGACGAGAGAGATCAGACCAGCCCGCGGTTATCAGCCCGGACATCTCCAATTCTTTCCAGAATGATCCGTCTACGGCGCCAATCCAATCAAACACAACTCAATCAGTTCAGCTAATGCAGCCAAAGGGATCATCTTACTCTGCTTTACACTTTACACCACCACAGTGTGGGTGCTGAAAGCTTTCCTAGTGGTTTCTAATGCATTCTTGGAAATTACACAAGAAGAGAAGAGGCTTTATTCATCAGGTTCAGCAGAAGTTTTCTCAAGACCCAGAAGAAATGGGTCTGCAGCACCGAATCCAGCTCTGCACTTATCAACAACATATCTAGAAGTCTTCTGGGATTGCTGTTTGGGGGAAAAGTGCATTTTAAAGACTTAACAAGCTCAAAAATGATCATCTGAATTTATTGCATGTTTTCTTCTGGACCAAAAGTTAAATTATTCTGATGTTAGTTAGAGGTCAGCCATCTTGATTTCATGACACTGGCAGGTTTGGAGAAAAGCTGGGAGGCAGCAAAACAAACAGCCTAAACCTGACATACAGTAGCTGCACAGCTGTGTCGAAAGTTATGTGAATATATGTATATACACATATACATATATGAAACTGACTTTCTAAAAACAGCTTGTAGAAAATTAGAAAAAAAAATACAGGATTGTTTTTGATTTTAAGCTCAGTTAGGGGAATAAGACACGATGCAATAACATGCTATGGCATACAACATCATATGATTCAGTGACAAACGATACGATGTAATGTATTAAGATATGCTGTGATACCATTGCATATATTATGATTGAGAAACTGTCTTGTACTCAAGTTTTTTGCACACTCATCTGCCTCACCAATGCCTCCAATCTGTATCTTCTCAGAAGCCTGATAATAACTGATTGTTATTCAAACCCAAATGTTGATCTTTTCTCTCTATGTTTTGCATTTTTTTGATCTAATGTGACATGTTTGTGCACCATTTATGGTACACACTTTTATTCCCATTCAACTAGAAAAGAATGACATCCACTGAGCCGTGTTTGTACAGTCTGTAGTCTGAGACACATGAGCAACAAATTTCTAAGCTGCGTGGACGTTCCTGTCACCCACTCTGGAATAAACAGGAACAAAATGCTGCTGAATATTTTCACACTCTCATGTCTGATTTTATTCACAGCTCAGTGACAAACAGAGATTACAACCAGAGTGTCAAAACATTAGTAGAAGTAATGGACGGCAGTAAAACAGGCAGCAGGCCTTTCAAAAGGACAAATTAACCGCCTCACAAATGTGGAACGGCTGTGGGTCTTTGGTTGAACTGTGAGGCAATAACTTGTGATAATATTCACATAAAAGTTGATTAGGGGCCTAACCTTTACTCCACACCTAAATATAACATGTGAGAGGGGCTTCTGCTGGACGCACATAAAGTGTAACCACAGCAGAGCACTGACAGTGAGGGACATGCAAAAAGAAAGAGAAATAAAGGATTTATGCAGGAAAAACCTGAGATTATGCAACGCTTTGAGCTTTAGAATATGACAAATTATACCAACCCCAGCTGTTAAAATCCCCGGCCAGCAGGATAACAAGTGGATTTAAGCTGCACATGCTTCATTCATGAACTTAAAGAGCATCTTGATCAGCATTCAGCAGTCGCCTCTTTTCCCCTCCCCAGCTGTTTCACAGAGTGAAGCAGAGCTAAATTTAGCTCCCTCCTCTCTCTCTCTCTCTCTCTCACATATTCTTTTGTTTTGACTTGTGCTCCCTCTTATCTCCGGTGCTGCCCTCTTTGGATGAGGACTCTCAGCTCCACACAAAAACCCACATATGACCCACAGTGTGCAGCTGCAGGGTCCTCTATTATCACTTCCCTCCCTTTCCTTTTCTGCTTTTCTTACTCAACAGCCACTCAAAGGGTTTGAAGGCAGGCTGCATGAGCAAGTTCAGAGGATGCTGAGGTGTATTTGTCTTGCTTTTCTTTCCTTCAATAAATGAAACACTTTCAGCTTGAATGGGGTTCACCCTCTAGGAAATAATTAAGATAAATAATCTCTCACTCGCAGCTTAATTAAAGTCTCTCTGCATTATTGATTGCATTAAAGTAAGAGTGTGTTTGCTTCAACTCTGTTCTCTCTCCACTTTAAGAAACAGGCTTCACTGTATCTGATCTGCAAGCTGATGAAATCTGCTATATGAAGTTTTAGCTGGTAATGAAACAGAAGGAAATTAATTCTGATACCTCAAAATGGCCTACATAAACAAGCAAGGCCATTCATAACAAGTTCACTTCTATTTGACTGTAATTCTTGTGTGTGCCAGTAAACTCTGTCAAAGATAGAGATTTAAAATGAACATTTAAAATAGGGATAGAGTTTTTAACACAAATTTACAGCTAGAGTTCAATTTGCTCATACTGGCAACAAGGGTCCTGATAATCCACAATCCCTAGAACAGTGGTTCACAACCTTTTCCAGCTCAGGGCCCACTTAAAAATCTAAAATGTTTTTTTTTGCCCCCCCCCAAAAGGGTAGCCACATATTGCCTCTTAGACCACTTTTAAATATTTGAATTTTTTGAATACTCATAAACGTTACTAAGTTTTACCATTTAAAACATTTTTCTGCATATTTTTATCTGTGTGTGGTCCCCTGCCCCTCAATATATATATTAATCATACATTTTTTGTAAATGATTTGCAGGCCCACTTGCAATACTTTCGCGGCCCACCTTGGTGCCGCAGCTCACAGGTTGGGAATCACTGCACTAGAATTCATCACAGGAGCTTTAAATTTGGCATGAGTGACTCTTAAATTGACTAAAGACAGGATGTTGTTTTTCTTTGAAAAGCTGAACAGCTCATGTGGTGAATTAACACACCTGAAATCAACATCAGCAGAAATACAAGGAAAATGTTTGTGATGCCGTCCTTATTTTCCAGCTTTTCTCAGGATGCAGTTTTATGCTATGTAGGATATTTATATATTTTGTCCCTTATGTTTGGGTTTTAACAGGTCTTAGAGTAACCTGTTGGTCTTGTCTCCTCCAAACATCTTTTAAACTCAGACTGAGTTGATGAGTAAAAATAGATGACATGTTTACAACACACAGCTCCGCCTACTAACAGGAAGTGTGTGTTTGTGTGAGTGTGTGTGTGCGAGTATCTTTGTGTGTAATCTGTTAGCTGCTGTCGGGAACTGTCATTAATTCAATCCCACCTAGTCGACCCCCTCGTCTCTTACGAGAGTCGTCCGTCTCTGTCGGCCGCCGAGTCCGATTAGGTTGCGGTGTTTCCAGGCAGAGTATCCCGTCCGACGTGTCTGCAGAGCTGCTGACTACAGAGATCGTTTATTCACGAGAAGAGACATCACTCCGAGGGTTTTATCCAAGCAGCAACTTTCTGAAAATATGAGTCAATGTGGACGTGCCAGCATCTACAGTTTGTACAGTGCAGAACAGGAAGTACATGGAAACCACATACACACTAAGCCAAATAAGGATGAATTTCACAGCAGAAATAAACATGTGAAAAGCCATATATTTTTTTAAAAGTGTTCGGTCCGAATTTTTCTAACAATACACTGTACGGTCAAGGGGTGAATACTTCTTTTCTAACTCAGCAGCTTATGATGTCAAGAATGCAAGTTTGCGCTAACAGAAGCTAACAGAAGCTGATTGAGCGGCTAGCTGGCATCCTATAACCGTTCAACTTAAGTTTATGCTTGACACATCTGCAAGGTCCACACAGCTCTGTGAGAACGAATGGCACAATTTTAGCAGCCTTGCCCCCTCGCGAGGTCCTTTTCAGATGGAAAGTTTCTGTATTGAGCTCCTCCAAAAATTTCAAACTGCAGACAGAGACAACATGGTTGACCAACAAGGAGCCCTGAGTGTTTAAAGAGCAAAAACACAGGTTTTTATGTTTCATTGCACAGAGATCACCATGATAACGGTGTAATGAACAATTTCATTACAATTGTAAAACAACATTAAGTGCAAACTTCTTCTTCTCTACTTTTGTGCTCTGGTAGACTTGTGTTTGGGATACACCAGCCCCTGATGTTTGGATGTGGACACCAAACGATGCCACGTGGAGTGATAAAAAGCATAAAAGCCACGTTTGTTTTTTGATTGTGCAGGAATATAACCCAGCCTCAAAGCCCGCCATGGTTTCAATATGACCCCTATAAAAGATTTGGTTCAACAATCAGTTTTAGAAACATGTGGGTGATGTCATGAAGGCGACATCCATCTCTTATGGTCTTTGGTCAGACAACAAAAACAGACAAAATTATTACCGGATCATGGTAATACGTGCCTCAGTAAAATGTATACAATACTCAAACTTCAAGGTGATCCTATGTGTAGCTAGGCGAGAATACATTTGAGATAAATTTAGAGATGAAGAGGAAACCCTTTGAAATAAAAATGCACCCAAAAACTGAAGCTAATACTACCATACTCACAGCCTGAGCACAAGATATGACAGTTATCATTCATCAACACTGATGCAGGCTGTATGATCCACTGCTCAAGGAGGCACACTGAGTACTCATTGATTGAGAAGATGTTGTGCTTTTTCACAGGAAACATCCAACCAGGCAGCATGTCGTGAAACTAGGGAAATGGAACAATCATGTTCAGCTGCAACTCGGCAACCAGTGAGGAATAAACAGAAAGGAGTGACACCTCCTGTTCATATGCAACGATCTTTGTTTCTCTGCTCCGCTCTGGTTCGTCACCGCCCCCCCTTCCATCGCAACCTGCTGCAGTGACATCACACAGGTAGAGGGCTAATGGAAGTGTCAACAAACAACACGTCACAACGAATGACCGACGTGATTGGCCCAGAGCGCCATCCTGCTGCTGCACAGGAAGGAGGCGGAGGACAGCCGCGTGTCCAGTTGCTATGCAGGTTAATGAAGAGGGAAGACAGCTGAGACTTTTTTTTTTTTTTTTTTTGCAGTTTCTTCCTTTTTCCTGGCTCATGCACGCGCTCTCAGGCATGCGCACGCACTCACTCTGAGCATCTGGGCCAAAAACATTAAGAGCTTTGAAGCAGCTGATGTGAGAAAGCAGCATGAAAATATGATGAAGGTGATCTGAGGTTATGAAAACAGGGGCAAGTATAAATAGAATACAAGAAAATAAACCTTTAAAACTGCATATTAACAGAGTACAT